>VYZM01007444.1:239279-253676 GCA_013398915.1 Dromas ardeola
TGCCCCCCCGACTGCCCCGCGTCCTGCCCCCCCGACCGCCCCGCATGGAGCCCAGCCCGGCACAGCTCGGGGCTCGCAGGGGCAGCACAGCAACAGGGTGACTGGGAGAAGGGCTCAGAAGCTGATTGGAAACAATTATGGGCCTGACTGATACCCCTCCTGGAAGTTCCCAGTGATCTCATGGAAGAGTACAGGATCTTCCCAGTGTGAAGGGAAATGTGGCGGATACGTAAGCATCGTGTTGAAATGCCTTTTTGATGATGAAACTCGTGTTTTCAGAGTAAAAACCTGATTTTGCTACTGTCACAAATGTCCAAGTTAGGAACCAAGTTAGGAGGATCCATTCGCTACTGACATCATCTGTAACGTGATAAAATATCAGTAATGGACTTCGTGAGGTTCAGCCAGTCAGTACTTCTCGGGTTTTATATTCTGGAATATATTGAGTTAATACAATCCACCAAGCACACGCTGAGGTCAATGGGTTTATGGGTGCCAAGGTGGGGTGACAAGATAGTTATCTTCATTGCTGAGTTTTAAAATGCTGCTTCTTAAAAAAGATCCTTTCAGAGCAGTAGGACGTGTGAAACAATGCTGCGAACTGCTGACAGGTACCATGGCAATGGGCTCTGTGAGAAGCTGTGCTGCTCTTCAGAGCTGCTGCGCCTATTGACTGAACTATTTTTCACTCCATATTTATGAGTATTCCCACTCCTGAAGGATGCTGACAGCTCTTCCAGGTACTGCTAATGTCTCGGGCCGGGGGCGTGCAGCCTGTACCCCTGTTTCTGCTGGGCAGAGGGAATTTGTCTGCGGGTCTGTCTGCGCCCAGCATGCAGGTCGTGGACGATGGGAGCCAGGACACACGCTGTGCTGGGGTACCAGCCTGAGAAGTGACGCTGAGATCAGGGTCCCACCACTGATGCACCGAGATGCCTTCCAGAGCCCCCTCCCTGCAAGCTGCCCTCGCTCGCAACACGGGCAGGGAATTTCCACTTTTTTCTGTTTGTCTCACGTGGTCTCTTGGCTCCCTTTGTTCTGCACAAGTCCTTTCTAATGGCCAAGCTGTGCCGCCTCGCTGCCGGTTCCAAGGTGCTGTGCAGTGGGAAGGTGCCATCATTACTCTCTAGTGGGAGCTATTTTTGCTAATTGCTTGGCAGGTGCAAAAAATACAGTTGCAGCTTGTCAGAGCTGCCCGCGAGTCGGAGCTGAGAACAAGAGACCGCCCCGGTCATTGGCCCTGGTGCCGAAGGGAAGACTCCACGAGGCTGCCTGCCCAGGTCCTCATGGCCATGCCCGCCCCGTGCCAGACTGGCCGTGCTGAGCCCCCGCTGTCACTGTCCCGCACCCCTGGCTCCTCCTGACCCTGTAGCCACAGTCTTGGCTCTCGGATCCTGCCAGTACTTGTGGATGCAGCCACTGGCGATTTCTGCTCTGCCACGGTGTCTCCTGCTGAAGTGCATCCGATGCTCTGTGTTGAGTAGGATTTCTTCAGTGGCACAGTAATGGATTTATTATGCAAGGGTGTAATACAGTCATTTCAGCTGGTTAATAAAACACGGCACTGCATAATGCAATCTTCCTTTTCCGCTGGGAGATGCATATGGACACTAAATCCCCATGTGCCCGCTGTCCCCCTGGCCCACCGTCCCCCGCAGCACCGTCACGCTCAGGCTGGTGGAGCTCCATCCAGGCGCCGCTGGGTTGTGCTCCCATCCCCACTGGCCTCCCATGGCCGTGGCAGCAGCCGGGCCAGCGCCGAGCAGGCACAGGCAAAAAAGCCTTCCCTCTCCATCACCTCGGCTTCACAGAGCTGGGACATGGACCACTGTGCCCCGTTGTCAGTGCCACCTGCGGTATGGAAGTGACATCCCTGGTCCTGGTATGCATGCTGCAGCGCCTACGGTCGCACCGGAGCCAGTGCGAAAGCCGAGCCGTGCCGCCACGGTGCTCAGGCAGCCCCGCATCCGCGGCAGGGCTGTGCCGCAGCCGGGGCTCCTGGTGCTCCCCCTCCGTGCTGCCATGCGCCTGAGCTCTGGGAAGCCAGGTTTTCGGAACAGGAAGGTTAATTGCTATTTGCTTTCAAAGCCTTTATCTCTTTTCTTAACTTCTCTCTCTTTCATCTTCCCCATCTGCATTTTGAAGATCAGCATTTAGAAATCTGGTTTTCAGGCTCCAAACCAGTCGCAGGTTCAGGACCGGTGAGAATAAACGAAGGAGACCCATCTCAGGGCTGCGGTGGTCCCATGTGCAGGAACCTGCCTTCCAGTAGGACAGATTTTGTAGAAACATGTTTTAAGGGTGTGGGGAGTCATCGAGCCCAGCTCCCACAGGTGGCCTGGCCCCACCATGAACCCCGTGTGCTTCATCTCTCCTCTCAGCTTCTCTGCTTTGACTCCCAGCCGTCGGCACCATCTCCGCCTTTCTGTGTTAAATAAAAGAGCCTTTAACCGTCAGGTGTTTTCTTACCATAAAGATATTTATATAATAAAGTCAACTCTCAGTATTCTTTATAAGTTAAACAGATGGAGCTCGTAGGGTATTTTTACCAGCCTCTCAGTGATTTTATTCTTTCTCTTCTGTGCTCTCTGCACGTCTCTGTTAAGAACTCAAACACCAAACCTGAATGCAGATTTCCAGTTTTGGTCTAAACACTGGATAATTGAATTTTCCGTGGGCAAATTCACTGCCCTGCGCTTCTCGCTGTTGGCTTTGCTTGCCAGGAGCACCCTGGACACTCCCGCTGTGCTGCTTTGCCCCCTGTGCTCTCCCAAGGCTCTCCAGAAGCACTCTCCGGCACCCTCACCATGCCCCGCCGCCTGGGCACGGCCAGTGCACTTGCTCTCACGTGTCCGATTTTATTCTCATCCATATTAAAACACTCTCTGTTTGGATGAGCGGAGCATTTCAGAGCACTGTGTGCCTCAGCTGCTCTTCCTTGTTAGTGACTGTCCTGCCAGGCTGTTAATCATCCATATGTTTTATCAGCAGTGATCTTGCATTTGCTAACAATTTGCTGATTAAAAAAAATTACTAGCAGTCGCTGGCGAGCCCCTCTGGAACCGGCCCCGTGGCACAGACCTGCCAGCTGGCCAGCACCTCCTCAGCCCCGACCTCTCGATGATGCTCATCTTTCCAAACCCCATATTGCAGCACATCTGGAGAACGTCACTTAATTGTCATCTTGTCAAGGAATGAAAACACCTTTATTTGACAGAATCTGCTGTCTATAAAACAGTATTGGCAATAATTATACTTTTGTCCCTTAATTCTGTCTCAATTTTTCCATTAGCTTTCCTATCTAGAAACCTGCCAGTCTGCTTGAATATCAATACAGCATCAGCACTTTGCGTTCTTCTGGATTTTCCCCAGTATTCAAAAGCATATTCAAAATCAACAGCATTGGGTCAACCGTCTCTTTTCAGATTCAGGTGTTCCCGATTGTGGCTATTTTCCATCTCCCCTGGTTGCCAGTAGATTGGGAACGTGCTTGTCGTTCTTCTGTGGTTGAGGCACTGCCCTCTGCTCCTTCCCAGCTGCAGAAGACAACACTCACTGCCCCGTTTGATTTGTGGGCACAGAAATCAACTGCCCTGCTATTTCGGAGGAGCTGTGGTCCAACATGTTTTATCCAATTGCTCCCGGTAAACACACAGGTCTTATTGTTGTTTCTGATCCTTTCCATCCGATGGGTTTTTTCTCTTCATCAGTTTTTTATATTTTATGACTTCTAATTGATCAGCTCATGTCTGCTTCCCCATTTCTCATTTGCCAGGTATTGGGGTCTAATTTCTCAGTGCAGACTCAGAACAAGAATACATTTGTACTCAGAAATACTTTGCTCTTGATTGCAGAGTGGCGGTGATTGACTGCCTAGTGAGCTCCTCTCCAAGTGTTAGCTTTCACTCATGCCTTTCTCTTCTCTTTCTCAATCTCTTTGTTCCTAATTCACCTCATTAGAAACATCAGGTGTATAAAAATATTACTACAGTTAATGAATGTCGTCATGTAATAAATGGGTCTAGTAGGTGTATCTAATACCACATTAGCTACAACTGTGTAATTGTAATGCACTTTCATTTTCGTAAAGGTTTGGCTTAGCACAGACAATACTCTTACTGCAATTAGACATAAAGTAACTTCTTCAGAGCATTCGGTACGTCTGTCGATACATCCCTATGTACCTTCTGGGCTGGACCATCCTCTTCTGCTCCTTCTAAATGCCATCAGGTGGTGACTGGGATCCCTGGGCAGCCCCGCGCTCCCCATGTGCTGCTCAGCTCCTCTCCGTTCCTCCTGAGAAAGCCCAGAAAAGAGCTGCAGCCTTCGGGCTCTCTCTCAGGCCTGAGGAACCCACGCACCGAGCTGCTGGAGCCAGGATGCAGCCCCTCTGGCCAGGTTAGGACAAGGCAGTGAGGACGCAGCCCCAGGGGAAGAGGAAAGCTGTCAGTATTGTGAACCTAAAAGGGAATACCAATGTTGTGATAATAGCCCAGATAAATGGGCTTCTTGCATTTTGGAAACCAGTTACTATAGATGCCAATTGCTTTCCTAACTATGCTCCCACTAGGGTACTTTTTCTTACGGGAACTACTTACAGTTCCTGGGCACAATACCTACTTTTTAATTTCTTTTCTGCAGCTCTGACTCCCAGACAGCACTCAGAAATCCACAGGGACAAGAGAATTTCATATTGACTCTAAATAAAAAAGTAACTTTACGCACAGAAAAAAAAATCCAAACCAAGCAGAAGCAAAAATCCCAGGGTTTCCAAAAGTGGAAAGGAAGGTTTAGTTTGTTGCCTGGCGCCGCTGCTGTAGCTCCCAGAGAAGTGCCCTGCCGCAGCACCGAGACTGCCTGAGCGCTCATCCTCCCCCATCCTCTCCCGCGAGTGAAATCCTTCGAAAGGCATCTCCTTCCTTATGATTCATTAACCTGTAAAAAGGATCTGTTTTGTGGAGAAAAGGACATTTACTGAAATAACAAGGGGACATCATCGCTGCATTGATTTTCCAGGGTCTTATCGATAGAAACAGTATTAAGTAACTCGGGCAGACTGGAGGCTGTGGACTAACGCACTGGATTTCCCTTGTTAGGCTCTAACGAAAGCCAGCTCCATGGCAGTGTGTTCTCGGAAGGGCGGAACGAAGACAGTCGGGATGCTGGCGGAGCTGGCTGGCTGCATCGCCCATAGCCCCAGCCTGCTCGCCCACCTTGCCCGGCCCCAGGTTCGTTATCCCGGCTTGCTGCATGCTCTCAAATGGTCAAATACACTTGTGTCATCAAAGTGCCACAATTTTTGAAGATAACTTATGGGGGCAGCAGCATCTCAGAGAGAGCACTCGCTGCCTTTCCAGGTGGGCCCTGAACTGCTATCACAAATCTCTTCAGCTCTTTCCACCCGAAACGTGCAGTAAATGCACAACCTCAGAAATGCACAGGATTATCCACTCCCTGCTGGCAGCCTAATGATGTGTCTGCAAATGTGCAAATTATCTTTGCAGTTCTCTTGCAGCTACAATTGCCAAAAAAACCTTTATATAAAATGAAGATAATAAGCAGTAAATATTCAACCCAGGCTGTTGAATTTTTAGGTGCAGAAGCACCCCGGGAGTCCATTTTCTTCAAACAACAGGGTTCTACTAAAAATATTTTGAAGACAGTAATTTTAAACATATTTAAGAGAAAAATAAAAGCAAGTTAGGAAAAGCAACGCCCATTGCCTGAAACACTCATCATGCAAATGCATTTTCTTTACACGATGCCCAAGCCCTGGTCAGTTTAGCAAGGCGGCTGAGCCTGGCTAGCTCCCTGCCCTCTCTTCCCTCGTCAAACGTTGTTTTAAAGTCTCTCGGATCCGCGCAATGTGTGTTTCAATTACAGAGGTTCACCTGTTCCTCCTTCCTTTGGAAAAACACTAATTGAGCGTTTGATTTCCCGCGCATCAGCAGGACAGCGCCGTCCCCCGCAGACATCCCCTCGGCATCGCGTCCCAGCCGGATGGAGGGTGGCAGGATGAGACCCAAGGGGGGAGCGCGCCGGGACGGGCAGTTGTCATTCATGCAGGGGCTGCAGGAGCAGACCTCCTCTCCCAGCAAGGCTGGGAAGATGTTTTACAAATGGAGAGGAAGAGGCTCCGGCCACAGAAGTATTCCTGCAGCCACGGAAGTACTCCTGCAGCCAAGGTGGTACCAAGGGCCCTCGCTCTGCGGCTGTCCTGCCCGGCCCGCGCACAGCGCCCGGTGCCACAGAACTCAGGGGTGTTTCACCCGTACGAGAGTCGAAGCGACAGCCCCTCCGCCTGCTGCTGGAAGAAGCAGGCAGAGTTCAAAGCAGAAACGCCACGAGTAGTTTAGATGAAATCCAAATTAATTCCAATGCTTGTCAAACCTTGTGCTATTTGGAGGAGCGGCAGGAGCGGTGTGCTGGGCTATTTGCTATTAATAGGGTCAGGCTGCTGCTGAGCAGACTGGCTCTACCTCGGGGCAGCACACCTCCCTGCCTTCCTCAAGGAAAGAGATATTTCAGGAGGGTTCCCAAAGGCTCGTGTCCTGCCATCCCCTCGCAGAGGCTGGGGAGCAAGCCTGAATTCTTTCTGTGGGAAATCCGCCAGCTTGGCTGCGCTCTGTGCACAGCTCGGAGCTGGGGCAGCTAGAAACGTGGCTGGCAGCCCGCAGGCAGATGGGGCCTGCACTGGCGGCAGCGGCTGCTCTTCTGCGGCTTGGAAAAACACGGAGTTCAGGCAATTGTGGTGGTTTTTTTTGCAAGGGCTCATCCAGTGTCTCGCTATGGGGTGGCCTGTCTGGTTAAGGTGAGAAGAGTCATACCTGATACCTGCTCCCCCCAAACCCTGCCCCTGTCTCCCGGTGCCATCCTCACTTGGTGACATCCCACCCATCACATCACGCGCAGCAGGACCCAGAACCACGCCCTTGGCTTCTTCTGCTCATCTTGGCTCCAGACCCAGCCCTACAGCTCCCAAACCCAGCCCTGGACGGCCCCACGTGCCTGCCCTTGGCAGCTGCTCTGAGTTATCACCATCTTCCCCTGCAATGAAAGGCCACCCAAATTCCTGCAGTGCCTGGGTCCTCCCATACTGGAACCCTCCCACTCGTTTCGGTCCGTTTGAAGACTGGCTCTAGCGTTGTGAGGGCTTTTCTGCTGCCTCTCAGTGCCTGCAGACGCGCGGGGAGCCTGGTCCTGGGGAGGCAGCAGGACGGGAGCCCCGCACGGAGGAGGGCTCCCACAGGCACTTACAGGATGGGGCTTCAGCAGAGCTGAACGGAGTTAGGGCGCCCAAATCCTGTTGGATTATGTTCCCAAGCCCCTCAAGCGTCCTTGAAAAGTAAGTATTTCCTTACACTGAAATTTTTGCACACACGTCAGGGGCAGCATTAGCAAATTTAAGACCTCATGCCTGAAAATCAGGAGCCAGGCGTGCAGAGCCTGAGATGGAGAGCAAAAAGCCCCAGGGCTGCTTTTCCTGCTGTCTTATTTCTGACCCCTGCTGAGCACCCTCTGGTCCATATGCCTTACATTTTCAAGCCTTCTTTTGCAATCAGGAGGGATAGATTATTTCTTTTTTGACAGAGACTGTGATTACTTCTTAGTCATGGAGAGCAAGAAGCAGGACTTTCAGAAAAATACCGCTAAATATCACGAGAATCATAGAAGAAATGGCAGGCGCTGGACATGATGCACGGTGGTGGGTCATGGCAAAATTTCCCTGGGTGTGTTGGTGGGGACACGCGACCCCAGTGACGCGTTTGTACAGCACCCCCCAGTCCCCAGACACAGAGACAGAGATATCCTTCTCTCTGCCTGTTACAACATTTACAGAACGGGTCTGTAAATAGAATTATAGGAATATTTTAAATGGATTTCTGGGCTGGATTCAGAACTATTCCCTATTTGTATTCTCTAAATATAAACCAGAGCGTATCTTGCTAGCAAAAAACTGCCAAGAGCGTTTTTCAGTGTTACCTCTGTGAGTACTCAAGGAGACTGAAAGTTGTATTTGCACTTTTATGGATCGGTGATGTAAATGTCTGCCAAACCAGTGACTCAGAAAGAGCAGAAAACCCTGCGTGCCCCATCTAGCCAGGCAGAAGCACAGTGCCTCCAATCTGGAGCCTCTGCCGCGAGCGCACGGAGCAAAGCTTTTTCTGACACACTTATGATTAGCTCTGCAAGCAGGGAAAAAAGTCAAAGCAATTGTTTGCTGTGAATTGCCGACTCGAACAGTCACACGTTGTGCTGTCTCTCTGCTTTGCAAGCGCCTTCCTCCACGAGGGTAGACGCGGCGGCGCCGTGGGAGCGATGCCAGGAGCAGGCAGAGAGCTCCCCACCACGAGGGGCTCTGCCAGAAAGAGCTCCCTAAGGAAAGTGAAGAAATCCAGGGATGAAGAGTCTAAAAAGGATCTTTAGGACCAAAAAAAGGCTGGTGACTTTGATCCCACAGGGAACCTGCTAGAAGATACAGGCTCTGCCTCACGGAGGAAACCATTTCCTGAGAAGACCCAAGCCCAGTTGGGTGCAACCAGCAGTGAAGGTGGGGAGATACATCTGACACTGCCCGTGGCTGGAGGCGTTGCAGGGCATCCAGAACCGCCCGCAGAGCTTGGTTGGGGTCCCATGGCAAGGTAGGGGTCCCATGGCGAGGTGCCACCCCACAGCAATGCTGGTGGAGGAGAATGAACAAGATGCTCTGGAGCGACCCAGTGGTACAGACTGCATCTGCTGCGAGAGGGCTCCATCCCGGGCAGGCATCCTCCAGCCGGGAGGAACGCCTCTGGAGGGAGGTCTGCCTTGTCCTGCGGTTTGCTGAGGAGTGTGGCAGCAAACGCCCTCTGGAGAGACACTCCTCCTTTGGGTGACAGATTGTGACGAAGAAACAGTGTGTTACAGGGTGTGACATCAGATGGAGACTTTTAAGCGTTGCTAGCATGGAAATTACATTGCTGTGAACCGGGTTGCTTATGGAGGCTCGTTGCTGGTCCTGCCGAGCAGGGGCTCTTTGGCAACAAATCACTCTGCTCAGAGCTGAGGCTGAGCAAGGTTTTCCCCAGACTGTACCTGGGATGGTGGTCCCTGAGCACAGGAACCCCCCTCCTGTTCTTTCTCCATCATCAGTGCCACAGGGGACCTGCAGTGAGGACCTGCACTGACCCGCCCGTGCGTGGGGCTGCAGAGAGGAGCTCTGAGCTTCCCCACGGTTCCTTGCCTGGCTCTTCTCAGCACTTTCCCTGCCCCGAGAGCTGCTCTGCATCCCTGCAGCTCAAGGAGCAGTGAAAAGGTCTATGTGGCAGCTACCGTGACCTGCCTAGCAGCACAGGCTCCAGAACTACTCCCTGAAATACCTGCCTCAAGCCAAAAATTGTGTACTAGAACTGAAGGAGACCTCTGTCTAATGAGTCTGTCCCTGTATGTCAGCAGTAATTAATGTGCATCGCCCTGCAGGTTCCCACCTCCTCCTAACAGTCTGAAATGTTATCCTCTGGTTATAATTGCAAATTATGGTTAAAATTTTAAATGCCTGGGAGTCGGGAAGCTGGATGCTACAGCCTGTTCCCCCATGGGTACGCGCGGGGCAGTTGCTGGGGTGGTTCCAGCCCCTTCTTTCACTCCTGGCCCTCTTACAGCTGACTTCCACCCTCGCTGCCTTACTCTTCTCCCTCATCCCCTTTCCTTCTCTTTCTCTCTCGTTTTGAGTCTCCTCCTTTCCTCACCTTTCTTTGCTGCCTTCTTTTCTCCTCAGCTCGGCATGAAACACCCTCCAGGAGCGTGGTGGGACGTGATTGTCCCTTGCGGCACACGAAGCCACCTCTGAGAACAGCAGCCCCTTCCCATCAGATGGTGCTACTAGAAATAATATCAGGATATATAGAAATAATAAAGGGACCAAAGACACACATACAAATACGCATGGGGCATGTCATCTTCCTTCCCCTGTGCTGGGAGAAATAAGAGTCGGTGGGTTTCTTGGTACGGCACGTCTCTTCCCCAGCCAGCTCCACCACTGCAGGAGACGTGTCTGAGGGACGCCATCTGAGCCTGAATAACTAGAACGTACTGAGCTAATTTTGCTGGAGGAGATAACTCACTTGCTGGTCCAGATGTTTCCCGTGGCCACTAGTGCCCAGCTGAGGATGGACAGAGTACAAACACGAGCTAAAGGTCTTCCATGCTCGGCAAAGATTAACTGGTGGTGGAATGCTCCCTCATCTGCATCCCCTGGGAAAAACTCCTGTCTGTAGCCAGCATGCAATTCTAAAATACTGGCCTAAAGCCAGTGATGGGTCCCTCGTTGGTTACCATAGTGTTGTAATTATTCATTATTGTAGAAAAATACTACAGGAAGAATGTACAAGCTTTTATTCCAGATTCCGATCAGGTAAACGTAAGGGGACTGAGGCAGGCAGCGGGCTGGTTGCAATACCTGGGTGTGCCTCTGTCCAGAAGAGGTTAAGTCTTCTTTTCCAAAACTTTTCATCGACAAGAAGTAATTAAGGGATAACAGAGAATTTGGTCTCCTGTCTCTATCTCTTCTTGGTGTATAAGAAAACTGAGAGCAAGTGTGAACTGGTGAATCGACGCCCGCTTCACGCTGCAGATAGCCTGGGGGAGCAGAGACAGGCCTGGGAGCGCAGCTGGATTGGAGGTATAACGCTAACGCTGGCAGTGCTCTTGGCTATTTAAATTACGGGCAGGCCCTGTGAGCTGGGCCACATCTTGACATCTCATCTGGATGGCGCTGGGCTCGTGTTGGAGCTCAGATGATAACAACCACTGTTCTCCTATAATTTCAGGTTCAGGTGCCTGCTGAAAAGCAAAGCAAAGCTGACGGCCTCTTTTCCCGGCTCTGGATGAAGAAAATGCAGAAAGTGTGTCAACAGAACAGGCTGCAGTCAAACAAGAAATGCCAGTTAAAGCAGAGGTCCGTATTTTGGGCATCTTGAGCACAGTAAGTAGTTATTACCTACAAACATGAGCATTAATTTGAAGACGAACAGTCATCGTTTAAGGCTGTGCCCCGTCGGAGTGCGGCAGGTGGTTAAATGGGGGTCTCCAGCGGCAGCCCCGGGGCCAGGCGCCCGGGCCCCCCCCACAGGCAGGTGTCTGCTGCCAGCCCCACCGGAGGGAGCACCCAGCTCTTGCTTTCACACCTCTGCATCCGCTCGCAAAGCTACAGCTAGCTGTGGATGAGAAATTATTAGGGATGATAGATATATGGATTATGGATGATAAATAGATAAAGCGTGACATTTTCTATTGAAATAGCTGAGACAAGTAAAGAGCAATGCATTACTTTTGAATTTAAAGCAGTTATTGCATCTTTGCTTCTGCTACCATTAAATATTCAGACAGCTGACTACTTTCCAAACATCACCTGAACACACTGGGCTTGATTGGCATTAACTTTGTCAATGCACCATCTATTATTGCACCAAATAAATGCAAAGTAAGGCACGTAATTGGCTGTTTGTACTTTGAAATATCTCAGAGATACTTAGGCCTGGCTGGTTAAACAGGCACGTTCGACCCAGAGCTGAGACAGGCCAGCAATGCGGGCGTGATGGGATGGGGCTGCTGGTGCAGCCTTCATCCTTCCCCTGAAACCAAGGTTTCTGCCCCGCAGCACAGGCGAGGAGCGTCCTGACTGCCCCTGGGCACAGGTTCTGGGGCATGGCGCTGCAGGCGCTCGTCCTGTGCTGTGTCAGGGGCTTTGCAGTGGTTTGCAATGCAGGTACCATCCCGGGACGGGGGTTCTCGCTGCCCTTGTGAGCCACGTTCCGCTCTGCTCCTCTGAGCAGCAGAGACACCCGCGCTCCCTCCTCCCAGGGCTTTAAACACAAGCTCTTAGTGAAATGTAACCTACTGTCAGACAAATACGTCTAAGAATTCACTTTAAATATACATTTGGAAAGCTGCATTTTGCATTTTTGAGCTCAAAACTGCAAGTAACAGAGAATCCAAATATGGAGAATTTGTACGATTTACTGTATTAATTATTAAAAAGAAAAAAAAAGACATTACTCATCAAAACTGCATTCTTGTCGATGAAAGCTGGGGAACAGCGAGTATTTTTATAAAGGCATCTCCCAGCCTTTGATACGCTCAGTGGAAACCTTTTCAGGTAGTTTGAGGGAGAAGCGTAGAGCTGCCCTCAGATGTCTGGCTCCAGCAGCGCTCCCTGTTCTGAGGCCGAGCCGGAGGCGGCGGAGGGGGATGAGCTCAGCCAAGGGACTCCTGCATTGCCTCCGCCGGGGGCTTTAAAAAAAAATTGCACTTTCTCTGCCGAAAACTGGAACCTCAGCAAAACTGTTCCCTTGGTGGAGGAACAAAGTTAGCAGCCGAGCTGTGGCATGGGCGAGAGGCTCCCTGACAGAGCCGTGGCTGCCGTGGCATGAATGCTCTCTTCATTAAGCCGCTCAGCTGGCTCAGAAGCTTCTGTTCTTGATGAAAGCAGCACCTGCTAATGCTGAGGATCCCATTCTTCATTAACAGTTCAGCTGGTTCAGAAGGGGAGCTCTGAGGCAGATGAACAATTTATGCAGAGTGGGATACATGACAAAGTAGCAGCTACTTTAGTGAATACAAGCATCTTTGTAAAAGTGCCCAGATGGTTCAGGAGCGAGTCCCATTCTTTGTGAAAAGCGCCGTTGTTGTTCTGGGCTCTGCATCACGCCTCCTAACAACGTGCCGGGCACAGCCCATCATCCTGGGGAACTGCAAAATTCAGTCTCCTGACAGACGTCCCACACAGGCCAAGTCTCTGGGTTTGCCATCATTTTTTCCCACAGAAGCATGTCCACTCCGAGATGCTGCCCACTGCCTCCTCTCACTGCTGCAGCCACCGCTGCCGCAACATCGCGTTCCCACTCTGTCATTTACATTAACTGGACATTTAGATTAATTGCCCATTGGATACTGAGATAACCAAGCCTGGTCCTCCTCTGTGGTCCCTCCCGAGCACAACCGTCGTGGGGGTGCGGCCAGTCCGGCTGGGGACAGGGAGGCAGGGGCTGGGGAAGACTCGTCTGTTGCCACCCATCATGGGGACAACCCCTGAACTGTATGGCCCCAAAGAAAAGCACCAGGATCCCGGCCCCTTCATGGGCTGGGGCTCCTGAAGGGAGGAGGGGAGCTGCGCCGCAGCCTGTGAGTGCAGCTGAGGGGATGAACAGGAGTCAGGCAAGGACAAGCTGTGCCAGGAAGGCGCGGGGGGGACAGGGCCTGTGGCGCAGTGGGACAGAGCAGAGGCAGCTCAACACGGAGCCCCACTGTGGCCCCTTTGGTTCGGGCGTTTGTCAGCGTGTGTGGGGCTGGGGTGGTGGTGGTGGGAGCACTGGGAACTCCTCTGTGCAGGGATGGCCATGGAGACCGTGACACCCAGGCGGGGAATGGCCAGGGCTGGAGGCAGAGATCTGCAGTGCTGCTGGCCAGGCTCCCACCCCTGGTCGCTGCTGACACTGCCACCACGTCTTTCACTTCTCCAGAGTAGCACCAACTGCCTCTGAGCAAACACTCATCACTTTTAGAGTCCATTTTATTTAATAACTAGAGATTTAAAAGTTTCCTTCCATAGCAAATGAACACGAAGAGAGAAGCTCAATGCTCTGGGGACCACTTCAGCGTTTAGGCTGGCGTACCGCTCTGCTCAAAGGGCTGTGATAGCTGACCCCTCTATGGGAACACCAGCCTGTCTTTGGTGAGAGAGCCGGGCGCCGGCTGGTGCTTCAGCAGCCACTTGCAGGCCTGTGGGGTCACAGAATCACAGAGTGTTTTGGGTGGGAAGGGAGCTTAAAGCCCACCCAGTGTCACCCCCTGCCCTGGGCAGGGACACCTCCCACCAGCCCAGGTTGCTCCAAGCCCCGTCCAACCTGGCCTTGAACCCCTCCAGGGATGGGGCAGCCACAGCTTCTCTGGGCAACCTGGGCCAGGGGCTCACCACTCTCACAGCCAAGAATTTCTTCCTGAGATCTCATCTCAATCTCCCCTTTTCCAGTTTGAAGCCGTTACCCCTCACATTGTTCACCCGCCGTCCCCAGGGATGCCGTTTGTCTCTCACAGCTGGCAAAGGCCGCTCCTCACCTCCCCGTTTAGTGGGTGCAGGGCAAGGATCCACCCGGCCACACGCACCCCAGCTGCTCCCCATCGCCCGCCACACGCAAGGCTCACCCCAGCAGCAGCGCTCTCAGCGCCGGCTGCCCCCACAACCTGGGAGCTGCCCCCAGTTCCCTGCCCCGGGTGCGGTGTAGGGGGGGACCCCCCTGTGGGTGTCAGGCTGCGGGGAGCGGGGCCAGAAGTTGCGGGAGGAGATGAATCCCCCCGCAGCGTCCCCACTGTCCCCGGGGAGCCCCGCACCCCCGCCGCCCGGCGCAGCGCCGCGCCCCC
>VYZM01007444.1:254974-267729 GCA_013398915.1 Dromas ardeola
TGCGCGGGGCCATCGCTCAGCGCGCAGGGACCGTGGGATGTCGTATTTCTTAAAAACTAGCAGAACCCGCTCACTGTCGGCGGTGCACCCCGTTAGGTAACGGGACCTTGCGGGAGGGTGGGATTGTGCGAGAGGGGCATCCCTGGCCCCGGCTGCTTTCACGCTTCATTCCTACAGTTGCCATGGTCTGTGACAGGGAGGTCGCCCAGAGCCTGAGCCCTGTGGCACTCGCAACTCTTCCTGCTGGTGTCAGCTGGCTCCAGCCCAGTCCGGAGGCAGTGGAAAATTCAGGGCAGTTTTCGGTAAAGGTGACTCAAGGTGTAAACAGCGACAGCTCCCACCTCCCAGCCTCCACCGGGTCTCCCCGCTTCTCCCTGTCCTGCAGCTCTCGGGAGCAGGGAGCATCTTTCCACTTACAGGCGGAAACACGCTTTAAATGAGACTGCTAAAGGATGGTTACCGAGGGATGCTGCAGGCTACGGAGGCACCGTCGTTTTTGCTTAAATAGTCAGAAATAGATAAATCGGTGTTTTGTGCCAGTAACGGCTGAAGAATGCTAATGCCGCCCGTTCCTCCCCCACCTGGGTTGTAAAGTGTGACCCAGTAAACAATGATAACGGCAACCTAGTTTATTTTGCATAAGCAAAACTGATTCATCTCTCAGAGGTTGTTTTTGGTACAAATTACGTGGAAATCTGTAGCTTGGGAGAGAAAGTGTAGGCAATGCAGTTAAGAAAAATCTGGATTTTCTGTCCTTAAGGTAATTTAACAAGGTGTCATCATTTTGATGTCTTCTTTTTTTTTTTTTTTTATTTAGAGAGAGCACTACTTGATCACGTCTTTCAGTGGCTTATTTTATGTTCAGCATGGTAAATAGTGAATCCTGCTATTTAATATGCATGACCTAAGGTACAAAGAATTAGCTGGTATTACCCTCACAATCAAGGTTACCCCACTTAAATATTTGTTTTCTATTGCATTCATGCTGTCTTATAAGCCAAGTATTTATAGTCCGTGCAAAATTAAAGCGTACATAGTAGGAATGTATAATGTCTTGCAAGTGAGAAAACCTGTCACCATCCAGGCTGCGAGCGGTGAATGAGTTTTGAAGGTCATTCCCTCACGAGCGCAGATATTTCCCATCTTGCTGAGATCCATAGTGTTTCCTCACCCAGGCTGTTTCTACGCCTGTTGTTTCTAATTTATGTATTTCTATTTTTACTTAAATACGGAGAAACTGTCCAAAGCATAAGTCATCATTTTCATACGCAGTGCTGTTAATCGCGGCGTGCATCTGGGGAGCAAAGCCGCTCGCTGGAAGTTTGTAATGGGTATTTTTGCCACTGTACCCGTGTGTTTGTGCCGCTCACCCCGGCAGCGTGTGGGATGTGGATGGGTTTCATACCCTCCCTGAAGGGTGGCCCGTCTGACGTGTCATCTGGCTTCTCCATTGCTGGGGAAGAGAAAGAAGCAGCACTTGGAGGCAGAGCTGATTTTAAGAGGTCTTATTTACGTTTGAGATAATGGCAGTGGTTAAACCACTCAACAGCACCTGGCTATGCCTGATAAAGGCGTGTGAGTAGGGCTTTGGTGCTGCTAGGTAATACCTGAATATTCTGTTTCTAAATAAACCTTTTTTATTTGATTATTGGAAGTTTACTTTGGTAATATTCCCATGTTGAGGGAACGGTTCATTGTCTGAGTTTGGATGAATCCTTCCTTTTTTCTGCCCTCATTTCCACTCCGGAACAGCCCGTCTGAGCCGGTGGAGGAGCCTGGAGAGCTCGTTGCAGTCCCCAGGCCCATGTGGGCTGAGGTCTGGAGCCGCTGCAGGCAGAGGGAGGGTGTGCAGTGGCTGGGGCTGCACCTCCAGATGCGGTTTTGTTGTTGGGGTTTTTATTGTGCATCCCAGTAGTTTGCTGCTTTGGGGAGGACACTGCCCCAGCATCCATCTCCGCTGGCTCCGGGGACGGTGTGTGTCTGCCAGCGAGGGGGGCTGCAGGCCCTGGGGGGCTGTGTGTCTCGGCTGCTTGCCAGGACTCGGGGGCTCCCAGCAGCTGCCTGAACAGGAAGGTGTTGGGCTTTCTCGATGCAGAAGAGCTTATATTTTAATAATATTACGTGCCACGGAGGCATCTTCTAAAAGCAATACAGGCGGTAGTTTGCAGCGGGGGGCCTGTCAGATGTGAGGAGGCAGCAATGCCCGCTGATGCCCCGTCCCCGGTGCTGGGCGATGCTGCCCGCGGGCACTGGGTCCCCGCTGCCGTGGGGGTCCCTGCCCCGAGCTGTGTCCCCGGGGACCGCTCGGCTGGCAGAGAGGGGCAGCCGTTCCCGGAGGCTTTTTGTCCATCCCCACGGCAAGGGGCTGGGCTGGCAGTGTATTTAATTCATATTTACCACCTCGTGCTCCGTGTCTCCGAGGACAAACGCGAAGCCGTTTGCCAGCGAGGCAGCCTTGCCGCCGCTGTTAGAATAAAGCCAGCTTTGAAAGAGCGGAGCAATGCTCTTGCACTGCGGTTTTGCTGTGACTGAGCTGCTTGTCTGAGGAAATGTTTTAAATTCTTCGCTGTGGTGTCAGTGGTGGTATAAAAGGCTTGAAATAATTAATGATTTACCATTGCTCGATGCATCGAGCATTTTCCTGAAAAGACAGTGGTGTTTTGTTTCAAACCTTGGTAGTACTACGAGAACGTGGAGATGTGAGAAAATAAAAGTACGGTTTCTTAGATTCAGAATGTAAGAACTTTCTTGCATAGGATTGGAAATAAATGAAAACGAGCTCTTGACTACGCTCTTGGACAAACCCCACGTTTTCCACATGAAGCGCAAAGTTCATTAGAGGACCTGACAGGATCATTAATAACAGGCAGTCAACACAAAGGGAAACCTTGGGTTTTTGCAGCGCTGGCTACTGTGAAGGTTATTTGTTCATTATCTTTTTATCTTCTGAGAGTTTCCAATTGCTTTTGCTGGGAAATAGGTTAGCAGCCCACTGCTGACGCAGGGGGGTCTCTCGTCCGAAGTCCCGAGCGCAGGTGATGCTCTGGTCCAGAGGATGCTCCCCGCTGCCGACAGCGCCAGGAGCCTCCAGGCTTCCTGCCCAGCAGCTCGCGCCTGCTCCCAGAGCCCCCCTTCCCTCCCGCAGTGCCCGCGGCTGGTCCCAGACCCCTCGTCCGAAAGGCGGAGGTGGCGGGTTGGGGTCCAAGGCTGCGGGTCGGGCGCTCCGAGCATCCCCTGCTCCCGTGGTCCAGTGCCAGCTGGGCTCCAGCAGAGCCACCGCTGCATCGCCGGTGACTTGGGGCAGCGAGGAGGAGTCCTGGCCCCAGAGAGGTTCATCTGCAAAGTCTCAGGGCCGCAGCGGGTGCGGGATCGCACCCCTCCCAGCCTGCGCGTCCCGGGGGGTGAAAGCAGTACCAACAGGTTTCTTTGGCCGGTTTGCTGTTGACTCTATTCAAAGTAATGTTTTTATTTATAGCTTTGGAAATGTACTTGCAACAGAAACCCATCATTCTTACTCAGCTAAATCTCAGCAGAGCAGCACGCTGTCAGGGCAGCATCCTTCATTCCCTGCTCAAACGTTTACATACGTGTGGTTTGTGGGCTCGGAAGAAAACTGCCTGGGATGGACAGTAAGTTTTAAGACCAAGTAGCCAGTCCAAACTGAGAGTTTCTTGGGTTTCATCTCCGTTTCCCTTTTAAATTCATTTCCAAGGATATAATTTTAAATACAAGGGATACAAAAGGCAGCTGAGGAAAACATCCACCAAATGTCCACTGAAAAACTAGTGACACATTTACTTGCATCTTAATGGGAGGCAGAAACACAAGTTGTTATGGAGACCCATTGAAAATGCTTCTAGTGCTGCTATTTATTCACCAGCTGAAATGTCTGTTTTCCGTTAACTTTTCATACCTGTTTTATGATGTTACCTGCTGTGAACTGCCGGCTGTCCCCCTCTTAGGAGCCACTCTTCTGAAAGAACTACTTTGGTTATCACTTTGCCATATAAGATGTTGAAGACAAATATAGATACACACACACACGTGGTAATAGCATTGTCAAAAGACATGTACAATAGCATCATGAAAGAAGAAATTTGCTGCTTCTGTCATGCAAAAATTAGGTAATGCACAGTAGGAGGCCTTTTTTAAGCTGTCTGGGGAATAGTAAAAGTGCCTTGAGCAACCCACTTATTTTTAATTTTTGACTCATTCTTCAGGAGCTTAAAGTGATGGTGTGTATGGGAATGACGTCTGTGGCCGCGTTCCAGCAAAGCCATCTCCTTCCATGGAAACTTGCACGATGCCTCGGTTTGCCCCGTGTAAGACGGGGGGCACCGGAAACGTCTGTGGCCCCTCTCTGTTGGTAGCTGGCGGGTCTGGTTTTGCGCTGAAACTGTGCGGGTTGGCTTCTCCTATGTATGAGGACGGGCAAAGGCTGCGCGGTGAGTAAGACTCTCACTGAGATGCCGTCAGTGGTAGCGGGCAAGGTCCTGATGGAGATGCCATCGTGTGTGGAAGCTCCTCCGGTGCTGGCGCGGAGGTGGGTGTCCTCCCAGGGTGTGTGGCACCGTGCATGAGGGTGGTTCCCCAGCACCATGGGGGCACTGAGGGTGGCCTCTGCTGCACAGCGTTGGGTGAATTTGGGTGTCAGTGGAAAGTGGAGCCTCTGCTGGCTTGGGGGGTGGCTACTTGATAGCCGACAGGCACTTGGTCCTACGTGCTCGAGGACGGTGTGTGCTCATCTGTGTCTTGTGCTGTGGGAGGTTGGAGTTTGTCAGTGGGAAAACCCAAACCCTGTGGTAAAATCTACCCTAAGCAGATTTTACTGCTCAACTTCAACCTTACGGGGGACTTGTAAGACTGTCACGTAGCCCGTGGTGCAGGACTGGTGGGAGTCCCAACCGGGCACGCAGACCACAACACGCGTGCGCTCCCTCTGCCTCGCGCAGGAGAACCGTGTCTCCGAGTGAACCTCCGAAATCACCGCCCTCCTGGCTTCCGAACGGCAGAGGAAGCGGCACTGCTCTCACTTGTGAGAAATGACAGCGTATTAATGGAGAAGGCTGGGGAACAAGCAGGAATTTGCCATGCAAGGAGAAGTGCTGTACTTTATTTGCTATCAATTTTGTCAAGAACAGACAATGCCTCGTTCGTGCAGGGGTCAGACATCGGTGCTGTTGCAGAGAGAACTGAACAGTGCTTCTGTCATCAGCCGCTTGGTTGTGGTCAAAAAAAACCCATTATTGTTTGGTTAGAGAAAGCTTTGGAGTTGCTTCTGCAAATAAGAAGGTTTCAGATCAAATTCTTTTCTTTGAAATTTTTCCAGAGTAAATTATCCCAGCAGTATAAGGGCAATTTCATATTGATGATCTGGGCTTGCCTGCGAGGCTGATGGATCCACAGCCAGCGTCTGCAGAGACGGTGGCTCTTGCACGGCAAGGAGGAGATGGGGAGCAGGTTCCGGCGGGGGCAGCAGCGCTACGGTTAGTGTGCGTGTACGTGGGCCTGAGCGTGTCCTGCCAGGGCCGGGGACACGATTTGAAAGGATGGGGCTAAATTCCCTCTTGCGGCAGGATTTATAATTCTTTCTTTTTGGTTGTTGTTCCTGTCAGCCTCTTAGAAGCTTCAGAACTCAGGGAAGTACATCCTAATTTGGTTCTTCATCAGCCACCTCTTGTGGGTTCGCCCCGTGTATTCCCAACGGGGTTACAGCTGCTGTGGCTCTTGGGGACTTTTGGAGATCTACTCACGTTTCTGTGGCACCTTCATCATCCCAGGAGATGTTTTTGCTTGTGCTCCCTCCCCATGTCAGCAGAGCTCGGCCAGAGCCCAGGAGAAAGGCAAACTCACCGTCTTTGGTCGTGACAGAAAGGAATTAATACGTTTTTTTTGAGCTTTCACCTAAGCACGGCAACATCTTAACCAACCCTAATTTTGCAGGAGGTGCTTTAGCTGGAGCAGGCTGGCTTTCTTATGTTCCTTGCAGAACTGGGTAGCCAGCTTCTGAGCGACGCAGGGCTGTGGAGCAAGCTGCAGTGGAGGCTGAAGCGGAGGTTGCTTCACTCTGAGCACCAGGACAGAGGAGGAGACGGGGCAGAAATGGGGTGAGTTTTCAGAAAGGTCTGAAGAAGAGAGAAGGCTCCGTGCGCGCAAGTAAGGATGTCAGAATTAGAGTTTATACGGTCATCTGCATTTGTACAGAAGCCTCGGCGTATCTTGGGAGCCCGCAGCACAGTGCAGGTTTCCCTTCGGGAGGTGAAGTTCTGCCAGACCAGCTCCGGAGCCCATGGGCTGATGTTCCTGCAGGCTGGGCGATGCCCCGAGCCCAGCCTCCCACTGTCACAGCCCTGCCTGCGCGGGCTCCGCAGGGCACACGCGCCCGGGCGACAGCGGCTTTGGAGGACGGATCGGCGCAGGCCGAGGCGTGAGCACTCCCTGCCCGAGCCCCGCTGCCGGCGTGTCTGCACGGTGAGGAAGAGGAGCGTGAAGGGCGAGCTGGGCCCGTGTGGGAATGTGTTTGCAGGGACTCAACGGCCACGAAGGCTTCTTGTTGTTACGCTGTGGATTGAAATGGCAGAGTGAAGATCCCCGGCTTCGCCTGTCACCGTCAGTTCGCTGAGCCGTGCTCCGTCGGCGTGTAAAATACTGGTGCTTCTAGAAAATAAAAATGGGGGTATTAGTTTTTATCTATGTTTACAATATTTTGCTTGTAAAAAAAAAGGCCAAAAAACAATTAAAATAGATATAAAAACTCATTAAACATGTCACCCCAGCGGTACATTTGCCTGTGTGGTTTGTGTTCAGGGGTGGGGGGGGCAGGAGGCTGGTGGATGGGGCAGCGGCAGGAGCGGGACAGGAGATGCACCGGCCCTTCTGCACAAATCCCGAAGATCAGCTGCTTCCTCTCCGGAAAAGGAAGCGTTCGGAAGCGCCTTTCTTTCCAGATTTCTGCGCCTGTCTGTGCCGGCAGCGGGGTCGGGAGGTGGTGGGACATGGTTCTCCTCTGTCGTTCCCACGGGGTGTTGTCGTTCAGGGGCATGTGAGTGTGTGAAATCCCTGCCCAGAGACCACCCCCGGGCTGGGGCCACGTGCCCACCTGCCCATCTCAAATGAAAACATATTTTTAAGCTTCACACTCAAATTCTGCATGTCTCCACCCGCCTCCTGTTCAAACAAGCCTGTCTTTTATTTTGTGTATTGTGGGACATATTGACACGAGGAGTTCTCGCAGCTGAAGGTAGCTGTTAAATATCCATTACGGCATTTTCATTTCTAGACAGAGGAGTAACTGCTGCCTTTTGCATTCAGTGGCGTTTGGAAACAAGAAGAGTGGCGAGGTCTGAAGTCGCTGCAGCCTCGTCCCCCAGGCGCGGGGTCGGTGGGTGGATAGGCGACAGTCGCGTGCAATCTTTCTCTCCCGTGGCTCTGTGGCGCAGATTTTGCGATGATCTGATTTTCCAGGCATTTACCGGGTGAGATGTACTGGGGTACGGTTGTTTCCAAAGTGACCTGTGGGATTTGGGGCTGGCCAGGCGGTTTTCCTGTGCACGGTGCAGAGGTTGTCGTGTCTGTTGGGTAATTATGACCAAGAGTGAAGTGAGTATCTGCAAAAAATGCCCAGTCCTTGGAGTCTGATTTTTTTCTGAAAAGGGCCAGTGCCAAGGGAAGTGGTGTGAAGTGCCGGTGAAGAGCAGCTCTTTTTTCTAAGCAAAAAGAAGATTTTTGTAACATCCAGTGGACTGATCTGGCATGCTCCTGGGAAGCAGCTGGGCGCTTTGTTCCTCCTGCATCATCGTTTTAAAGATGCAGACCGTACTTTGCCCTTAATTACACTTTGGCAGTTACCGTCTGGGTAGATTACCTTCACTGGTAACCACTGTCTTCCTCTGCAGCTGAAATTTCGTGAGGAACACAGTTTATTCTATGCACAGACAAAATGCAAGATGCCATTGTGCTTCCTCTGGCCTGTTACCCGTAGGGGACAGCAGGGGTAAAATCCAGTAAAATCTTATTTTACTCAATAAAGTCAGCAGCTGTCTCTCCAGATACACGTCAGGGGCTGCGCTACTGAGCAAGATGGGGCCATTTTTACATAATCCATTTGTGGAGCAGAGCTGTGGCTAAAGCCACGGGATCTTTAAGCTGCCCCGAGGATCGACTTTGTCCTTCCATTAGTGGATGATCCCAGTTCTCCTGATGCAAACCTGGGGGGTCTGTGCTCCCAAATTAATTGGTCAGGACCGAAGACGGAGCAGGGAAATTGCAATAACGTTGGCCTAAATGGAAGCTGCTCTTCTGCAGACAAAGGAACAGACTGGAAAACCTGTCTGGGTCGGTAGGACGTACCTCGCACTGTGAAAATGCCAGGGTTAGGAAGTCTCTCCCGAAGAGGCGTGAGTGTTGCAGGGCTCAGACGCACGGGCCAGCTGCCCCCTAATAATTTTAACATAATCATTTTAACATATTTTCTTTAGATTTCTGAACTGGCAGCCTCCCTCCGCTCCCGGCCGGGTCGCGGTCTCACCGGAGCTGGGCGTTGCGCTGAGACCTGTTTGCTTTCCCTGGGGGAGGCAGTTTTCTGCACTGACCGAGCGCCTCATCGGAAAGTCAGAGCTGGCACATTTTAATCTTTCCTGTCTGGCAGTAAGGAATATAAGCACTGGACTCCTGAGCATGGAGAAAAGTCTCAGGCTGGTTGGGGATGCTGCAGGAAGGGGTGGCATAAGGTGGGTCAGTACTCGCCAGGTACCGGTGTCTCACCAGATACACGAGGCATTTTTATAGATGGTAATTAACAAAAGCTTTGTGAAGCCAGAGGCCTCAACTAGTTAATGTGGGATGACAAAATTTGATCAATGCTGCAGCTGGAAATAGAATATTTTGGCTGCATAATGTCTGTTACCAAAGACTTTAATTATAGTGGCATATCTGTCATATCGATGACTGTTTTCTATTTTTCAGGGGTTTATAGCAGGGCTGTTTCAGATCGTATTGGCTTTTAGCTGGGCATGTAAGCTTGGATCCCAAAGGAAATATCCATCTAGCTGCCTATATGAAATTTTTCTTTAATAAAAAAATTACAAAAATTGATTAAGCCGTTCTGGAGCTAGAGAGAGACTTTAGGAATATATAGATTAGGTAGTTCATAGCGGTTGTGACTATACGTTATCTAGATACTTAACTCATAGAATGGACAGCATATTGGGACTGGCAAAAAAAAGCCAGAATCCAATATAGTTGTGTTTGAAAAATAGATAAGAAACATGCTGAGCAGGTACTTTTCATGAATCGATTTAATTCTCATTAGCGTTGCACTATATAGCATGCTGACTAATATTTCTGGCTTGCAAACAACAATGGCTTTCCAAAGGAAATGTGTAATGAGAACAGAATGTCTTTGGGATCTGAAAACCTGGGGCTATTGGAAGTGGGGAAGAGAAAATGTGAGGGCAGTAGCAAGCAGCAGAGGAGAGGGATGGGATTGGAGGTGATGGTGAGACAGGATCAGGGCAATTGGGGTGTGACAGACGTTGGTGAGTGTCCCCCGCTGTGCCGGGCCATCCTCCTCCGTCCCGTGGGGACCCCGGGACCCCCACGCCACCGGCGCTGCCATCTGAGCCAAGCCTCGGCCCCTGCCCCTGCGGTGGCACCATCGCACCTCCCTCCAGTGGTAGCTCTCTTGGACCACGCTCCTGCCTAACCCTCGGTGTTCCTGGGCCGTTCCTCAATATTAAGGTTCTTCTCCTGATCCAGAATGGACACTTCTGTCTCCTGGTCCGGGTCCCCGTTACTGCTGTCCTTCCTTTCTCCCACTTGCATTTATTACCTCTGTGTTTACAGTTTGCATCGTTCTCGTTTGCACATTGATACAAAAGCCCCAAACGTGCAGGGGAGGATTCCCAGCCTGTCACCACTTCTTGGGAGCAGCTCCTTCAGCCCACCCACGGGGCTTTAACCGGTTGTGGCTTCTGCTTTCCGATGATGAATTTCTTCCTCTGGGGTTTTGGAATAATGCAGGGGGCCCTCGGGGCGCTGCCGTTGGCGAGGAGGAGGGATGGCTGGCAGCCTGCCTTCTGGCTGGCCCTGCTGCCCCAGCTCTGCCTGGGGCCTTGCGCGTCCCCTCATCGCTCCCTTGGTATCGCTTGGGTACTGTGTCCCCCAGCTTCACGTCTGCTTTTTGCTATAGACATGACTGAGGTGCTAATGCGAAATTGATCGCAGTGTAGGGTGGCTTAAATAACGATGGCGGTGATTTCTCACTGCCCTTATGGGATGCTTCCCACTGTCAGCGCTACCACAGTGGCCCCTTGGCAAAGTCCCCCAGAATTAAAGACAGACACAACCATCAGGGCTTGGAGGAAAGAAATGAGGTTGAGGCTTTCCTTAGGAACCCGCAGTGCCGCTGAATGGAGAGCCGTTCCCTCTGTTTGTTTGTCTGCTTACTCCTCACCCCTGCGGAGAAGTGCCGCCCTCAGCAGGCACGGCCCCAGGCGCTGGGCAGAGGCGGCGGCAGTGGCGCGGTGGTGCCCGTAGGATAAACACGAGGATTGGGAGGCGAGTTGAGCTGGGCTGCAGTTTCACACCCCGGGCAGTTTCCATGAGGCAGGAATAAGAGTAAAAAGCAGCCCAGAATGTCGTCAGCGTTGGCTTCTGCATGGGACTTGGGAAAGCATAAATCAGCCTGAAAGGAGTGACTGCATGGTGACCCCTGCAGACACTGCCTAATTGTTTTATTTTGCTTTGTTCCACGGATCTCTATGGAGAGAGAGGAAAAGTCAACCTTGCGGTGCAGCTGCCGGGGCTGGGGCCGGGGATTGCCATGGGAACAGAGGAGCAGGGCTGATGGGCATGGGACACCGCCATCGCCGGGGAGATGCCCTGGTCCCCACTGCTGCTTCGGGGACATCGTGCCGGAGCTGCACGTCCAGCCCCTGGAGGTGATAACGAGGAGCTGGTGTTAGTCCAGATCCAGCCTTGCCCAGCCGCTGGGCTGGGGGGCTGCTCCCCATGGCTCCCCGGCTCCCTGCCACCGTGGCCCTCGGCATCGGCTGGGTCCTCAGCGCCAGCGATGGAGGGAGGAGGGGACCGAGCTCCTCCGTGGACCTCACCCCCGATGGGTGCTTGAGGTGCCCACACCTAGTGCAGGGAATTAGGACTGCTGATGGATGGGATCTCACCCCTCCTCTTTATCATTTAATCTGTAAAATCTGTGGTTTGCCCTGAGCGGGACACTCAGTTCATGGAAGCTGAAGCGTGGAGCTGCCACCTGCGCGGGAGGCGTCCCCGCCTGTGGCAGGGGCTCCCGCGGTGGGTCACCAGCTCTGCTCCCGCGGGATGGGGGTTGCGGCGCTGCCTGATGCAGGGGAGCACCGAGGGCAGACACGGACTCCCATGGACACTGCCCTGTGAAAGGGTCACCTGGCTTTAGCCATTTAGGCAAATAAGTTGTGCTAAATTAGCATTTCTTTAATTAACGCAGTCAGGTTAAGCAGTGCTGCAGATAAACCTCTCCTTAAATTAGTTATTGCTGGAAACGTCCTTGCCCTGCCGTGGTTTCTAAGACACCTGCAGCAGAGCAGCAGCGGTTCTGCTGTGGGGCTGCCGCCCCCGCGGTGCTGGGGGTGCTGGGCCAGGGGACGTGGCTCTGCTCTCCGAGGGGCAGGGGCTCGCGGGCAGACCCGAGTTCAGCGCTAGAGGTAAAAATCACCCTGGGGGCCACATCGGGGGGTGTTTGGCATTCAGCCCTTGCAGGACCTGTCTCAGAGTGGAGCAGGACCGCTTCTGGTTTCAAACTGAAGGAGGGGAGATTTAGGTGAGATATTAAGAAGAAATTCTTGGCTGTGAGGGCGGTGAGCCCCTGGCCCAGGTTGCCCAGAGAAGCTGTGGCTGCCCCATCCCTGGAGGGGTTCAAGGCCAGGCTGGACGGGGCTTGGAGCAACCTGGGCTGGTGGAAGGTGTCCCTGCCCGGGGCAGGGGGGGGCACTGGGTGGGCTTTAAGCTCCCTTCCCACCCAAACCATTCTATGATTCACTGGTTCTATGCACAGGGTGAGCATCCCGGTGCAGCATCACAGCGGAGGCACCTTCAGAAACGCAGCTGATGAGCAACATCCTCAAGGCACGTGGGGAGGGATCCAGCTTGAGTTACAATAACAAACGAAGCAGGCAAGAGTAAACATGGAAGCAAGTAAATAGATAAGCCCCTTTGCACTTGCTGTTGGAATAACGAAACACGCAGCTCGAAGCTGGTAACTGCCCTGGTGCTGGGAGAACGTGGTGGTGCGACGCACGCTCAGCTCTGCGGTGTCCCCGCGTCTGAACTTGCTGGCGGTAGGCACAGGAGAGCACATCCGATACTGCCTGTGTACTGCAGCGTGGGGTTTTTCGGCAGGGCCTGCGGAGCCTGTGTTGAATTACGGCCACCTGTCAGTTACTATTAGTTGTTTTGATAAATTTTTTTATGCCTGCCTTGCTGAAGTGGTCTCCTACTCCATTCTGCAGGCAATGCAAGCAGCTGCCAGCGCTGCTGCTTCCTTTTCTTTGTGCTTTTATAACAGCATCCACACTTGGATGGTAATAAATAAAATGAGTATTTAAATGATTCCCTTGAATCTGTTAAATCGGGGAGGGGGAAGGGAAGTTCATGATGGCAGTGGGGCACCCAGGGGCTGAAGGGGAGCAGGGTGCTTGCCACGTTCCCGGTTTTGCAGGGTTGCACATAACGGTGGTCTCTTCCTCACCACCCCCCCATCG
>VYZM01007444.1:268276-283568 GCA_013398915.1 Dromas ardeola
CCGGGGGTGGGGGGGGTGGGGGGGCAGAGGGACCGATGCTCTGGGCTTGTTGGAGTATGGGATGTGCAAATCCTGCGCCTGTTGGATGCTCCATTGTGCGCGTTCCAGAGGGATGAGTTTCTCTTCGGTGTTGGCCAGAATCAACCCAAATTGTTCCTGATGGGGGTAACAGCTTGTCTGCAAGTGATGGGACGATTTAAGATCTGTGGCAGCTTCCTGGGCAAACCTGTGCCGGTGCACGCCGCGCCGTGTGCTGGTCGCGTTGACATGTCGACGTTGCTGAAGGAGCTGTGCCGTTCCCTTTCCCGGTATTTACTCCATGGCCAGGCAAAGGAAATATGGTGCCATTTTGCTGTTGTGTTCTTCCAAGTGAGCAAGCGGGCATGAAATAACACTGAGACAGAGCAAGAATGAAGAGGGTGAGTGCTTATGGCATGCTGTCTTTTAGGTGTGTTTGGGGAAATAAAATCATCTGATAGACTGCAGAGGCTAAAAGAGACTATTTTGAATGCACTTGATTCTTCTCTAAGTGCTACAATTATTCTGGCCTTTATTTAGAGTGTCAGTTAGACACGGTGATAGCACTGGGGTAAAAATATGATGCTTTTTCCTGGATGGCGTCCACCGCCTGAGAGGGCCAGTGGAGCTTGGTACACGGTTAGCAACAGATTCACTCAAGCCCTTAAAATATTTATGGCATTGTAATCCATACACATTTTAAGCATATTTGACATCATCCTACACTTCCCTTGTATGTCACTGCTTATGGAGAGACTCCAGAGAGCATCGCTGCACGGCTGGTAGGAGGTAGCTGCAGGTAGCCATACATTGCATGTGTATTTTTATAGCTGAGATTTACAAAGGAGCCGTAAAGTCTGTTCCTAGAGAGCTCTTTATAGCACGAGGAGGGGCTCTGCACGGCGCTTGGGAAGGTGGCTGACTGCTCGTGCAGCGGATGGGGTTGGGATACGGGATACGTGCCGGCGCTGGCTGGGTGAGGAGGGTTTTGACTGCGGGGCTCGTCCCCTCCTTGCGCGCCCAGCGGCCCCCTGGCTCTCCGTCACCCGCGGGGAAGTGAAGCAGTCTGAGGAGAAGACATCTCAGATGTTTCTTCAGTGACTCAGTGTCACCCCGTCGTTCGCCGCGTTCCCAGAGCGCCTTCCCCTGCCCAGGGGTGCTGGAGGACCTGTCACCGTGGCTGCGAACGCCGGTGCAGCAGGGCCTCGGGGCTGTCACGTCGCAGCAGGCGGCTTTGGGGAAGCTGTGCAGCTCTCGGCACAGCTGGGAGGATTTCGGGTTCCTTTGAAGCTATCAAAACCCAACTAAATGGGTTGGATCATCTCTTCAGCTGGGCGATTTGTCTGCACAGCTGCAAGGCAGCACTCTTCCCTCCCTCCTCCATCCTCCCTCCTCCATCCTCCCTCCTCCATCTTCCCTCCCCCTGTCCTCCCTCCATCCTTCTCTCCCTCCCTGGTTTTTGGTCATGTCCCGCCTGGCCAAGAGAGCAGCCTCCTGCTCCTCCTCCCGTGGTGGGGAAACGCTGCCGAGGGCCAGGACGTGCGGTGCTGGTTTGAAGGGACGGGCTGGGTGTCCTGCGCTGGGCGTGCTGCAGGCGCTGGGCTGCGCGTTCCCCAGGCAGCGCCTGCACACGGTCCAGCCCCACCGAGTGCTGGTTCCTTGGGCTAAGGTTACTATGCAGGAGATATAAAAAAATCACCAAAACTGGAAAAGTTAGTGCCTCCTTCCTCTCTGCCCTGGCACAGGAGTGCATTTTTCACTTTAAAAACTACCTGGATTTTTTTTTCTCTTAAGGTAAAACAATTCTTTTAAAGAATAGCCCAGAGAAAACCCTCTTGTGTCAGATTCCATCAGACATAATCCAGCATCTTTCCGTTTCCTCTGCGCTGTGTCTCCTCCATCGCTCTCCTCGCTTCTGCCCCTTCCATCATGCCTGAGGCTGCTGCTGGCGGAACAGCTTTGGGCTTGGGATTCGTCTGCTGAGCTGATCCGGGGGAGGAGAAGGGCACAGCTGGGCGGCTGCACGGGATGAAACCTCTCCTGAAGCCGCCTCAGCCGCTGGGAGCAGTGACGGGAGGGACAGGGCGGCCGGTGCATGCGGCAGAGCTGCAGCTCGGTAACTGTCGAGTCCGCGGCTGTGAGCGCAGTGGCCTCTGTGCCAGGTGCTTGGTGTTTTTAGGGAGCTCCTGCAAAGCTCTGAGCTGGGGCAGGGGACCTGCTGAAGGCCAGGAGGACGTGGGCTGGGTGATGGTGGTGCCCAAGGGTGGCTGGTGGCTGCTGGGGCTGAATTTATCTCACATCCTGGGATGATGTACTGGGAGACCATTTTATTGTGTCCATAGCATAGGTTTCCCTCCATGGAGCATGTTACATGGTGCCACCTGCCTGCTGAGGCTCTGGAGCAGCAGTGCCACCGTTCTGAGCCGTGTGGCGAAAGCCCTGGTGCTCTGCAGGGACATGCTGTGCCGTGGGGGTGGGAATAAAGAAACCTCTGCTGGGAGCTGCGGGAGGGGAGGTGGCGTGAGACCATTACCTGTTCCCATGGTCTGGGGAGGGGAATGGGGAATTCCTGGCAGGGACCGGGGAGGTTGGCTGCTTCTGGCCAGGGACACCGTTATTTGCATCGGCCCTTCCTTTTACCTTTTTCTGCCTTGGAGGCTGAAGTCTCCCAAGCGTTTCACCTCCTGGGCTTTTTCTTGACCCAGACATGTTTCTGCCTGCCCGCAGTTGTCTGTGGTGACTGCGGGCTGTTGTGCGCCGGCGCTGAGAAGCACAACGAGAGGGTTTTGTGCTCGTGATGGTCTCCGTGGGAATGGGACAGTAGGGCTGCTGCTTTTTTGGGAAGACCATCCCCATGGCCTCTCCCTGGGCAACGGCGAGCCCTGGGCAGCCTCATCCAACCCAGTCGGCAGTGGGTGGTGGGGTGGCCACCTTGGCTGCCAGCTTGTGTGCTGGATCACACCTTGGCGTTTATCATCAGGACAATGTCCGTAACAGGCAATAGGAGCAGCAGGATATTCAAAAGGATCTCCTCAGACACAGGGAGCAATTCCAGAGACCTGAGTGCCGTCTTTGGGATATCTGTCATTTTGAAGGTCCAGTCGAGCATCTTCCTTTTCTTGGGCACCAGACTGTGTTCCTGGGGTCATCCTCTGTCCCTGCCTCCTTGGACATGGGCCGTTTGTCGTTGCATTTTGGTGGCTGCCAGGAAAGCAAGACTGGACTGTTTCCCTCCCCAGGTCTTGAGGGCACCCAGGATCTCTGCGTGGATCCCTGCAGGGGACAGGGTTCCTCCGGTGGGGTTGGTGACTCCAGGGGGCTGTCACTGCAGAGAGGGGACACGTGGCTCCACGTCAGCTCTGGAAGGGAGATGTGACACCTGTCCGGGGTGGCCCTGGGACGACAAAAGGGTTGCTGTAACTGGTCCATGCGTGAAGACGTGGCAGAAGAGCCGGAGGCAGAGCAGTAGATCCCCAGCCCAGGCGTCTCCACCAGCCGGGGAACTGGGGCGAGATGAAGGAGAGGACGGTTGGCAGCAGCGGACCCTGCACCAGGTCTTGCTGGTGGTGCCCACCTGCTCTGAAGGGGCAGGAACTTATTTTCTAGCAAAAAAAAAAAAAAAAGCCAGTTTTAACAAGCCAGTTGCCTTTCTGCTTGAGGGATAATTCCTGTCAATCTGCCACTTTTTACTCTGACGTGCTAAAAATAGTGCATTATTTCCAGGCAGTAATTGCACATCCTGTAGTCGTAATGAGCTCTTAAGGTAATTACCTTTTGGTGGGAAAGAGCTGAAGGCAGGGCTTGTTTGGCTGACAAAGAGAGGGTGCTCAAGAAGCCCAAGGGATTCTGTGCTGGCTTTGAAGGGCAGGTGTCCCACAGGGGTGAAGCATCTGCGGGGAGGCAGGCAGGCTGTCGCACATCGGCCCTTCCAGGATTTCTCCAGGGGTGTTGGGAGAACCACGGCCTCTGCAGCGCATCGCCCTGGCCTGCGCCGCTTTTAAGGGAAATCCTGGAATAAGCAGTAGCATCATTGCTGTGCTTGTTATCCAGAGTGCATGGGAGGTGAATGTCACCTGGGGGGTGGTCGGGGAGGTGGCAGTGATCAGCTGTCCACGTGGACACCTGCAGCTTCCCGTCTGTAAAAGAATCATAGAATCGTAAGAGTGTTTTAATGTATTTAATTTATTTGAACCAGTATCTAAAAGTGCTTTTCCATGGCTAGGGGTTATTTTAACGGGAATTATGATATAGATTGAGAAGGTACAACATGCCACCCACTCTATGAAGCTTTGCCCTGCCAGAGGTCACCCTGAAAGCCACCGCTTCCCCTGAGCACCCTCCGGAGCCTCTCCCCCGTCAGCCCTCGATGCTGGGGGGCTGCCGGAGCGGGCAGGGAGGGGACGGACCCCCCTTTCCCCGTGCGTGGTCCGCTGTCTCTGGGTCAATAAATAATCTCTTGTAATACTGCTTTGCCTCCCAGCTTTGTAAATCAATTTACCGTGTTGCAGAGTATCTAGTGCTTGCATGAAATAGGTAAATTACATCTACTGCCGTTACATCTTTGTAACTAATTTGATAACATATTAAGAATATAAACCATTTAGAACATTTTTGTCTGAATCAATTTTCCTTTTGTAAGGCAGAGGTGCTGATCTTACAGTACAATGCGTTTCCCAATCCTGTGTAATCCTGTGGCTTTTCTTTATCGCAGTCTCCAATGTATTTCCACAATTACAGCCAGATTTATATATCTGCAGTTTTGTTCCCGCCCGGCGATGCTGGGATATAACCTCTCCAGCTTCAGGTTTCTACAGCCGCCCCAGGTATGCGAGCGCCTTGCTACAAGGGAAGAAGCTTGGAAAGCCGTAAGTCATGTTTTATGGAGATGGGTTTCCTCATATTTCTGTTTTTTCCAAGCGTGGCCATAGCCAGTAAAGTGCTCCTATAAACCCACCCGCCTCGTGCCGGCATCGGTGGGGGCAGTGGCTGCGGGTTAGAGCTTTCTATCAGACACCAGAGAATCTGAACAGGAGGGTGATTTGGGAACACGCTCCTTCACGTGGCACCTCGTGCTCCGCTGGTGTTTCCGACCTGGGCTAACATGAGCGATGGGGTTTTAAAGTCCTGGGCTGTCAGCGTTGCGTGTTATTTTGCACAACCTTCTTTAAAATAAAGGTCCTTATTAGAAATCAGGCTTAATAGCTGCGTCGCGGCCGTTGTTCTTCAGGAAGAAGCTGTCAGAGAGGATCGAGCGCGGTTTGCTTGACGTGCCGTTGCTGGCTGTGCAGCTCTGAGGACAAAAGCCGCTGCTTATGCAATGCCTGTGGAGCGGGCAGCATCCCAGCCCTTCCCTCGCCACCCTCAGCGGAGTGACGGCCGCTGTGGGACGGACTGACAGCGCTGACCGGTGGTGTTTAATGGGAGCCTGCTGGCAGGAGGCTGGGACGTGGCTGGGTGCCTTTGCCCGGCTCCATCCTTGGATGCCCCCGGCTCGGGGGTCTGCTGCCCCCCGGCAGGTGTGGGGCTGGTGGGGCAGGGGAGCAAACCCACCGCGGAGGATGGGGTGGGCGTCCTGAAGCTGCTGCAGCTCCTCAAGGGGAGGCAACGTGAGGAGCAGGGATTGCTGTGGGTGTGAGGGAAGGGGCTGCGGTGCCTTCCTGGCGTTAGAGCAACTCCTTTGCAATATAAACACCGTCGCTTTAATAAAACCAGAGTGATCTGTTGCTTGCAGATAACAACTGTAACGTGGTATCAACATGAGCAAAGAATTAAGTTAACAATAATCGTGGTCCTCGCTGTTAGAAGGATGTGGCAGTGGCATATACGTGTTTCAGAGCGTGAGGTTACAGGCCAAGGCTTGAAATTTTTATCTTTTAATTGGTTAATGCTGTGTTTCATCGCCTTAGCTGGTGCAGGACGTTGGCTGTAATTAATACTAATGAAGAGGTCTGTTGGAGGATGTGGTGGGAAGCCCTTCATCCTGTGCAGTTTTCTTCCTTCTTATTACCGCTTTGGTTTAGACCAGACCCCAAAGAGCAGAACCTGCGGGAAGGCGCTGGGCCAGGGGTGCTGGTGAGGGTGTGGGGCCGGGGCTGGGGGAGCTGCCGGGAAATTGCCTCCTGCCTCCCGGTCGGGATTGTCCCTGCGCCGGCGCGGAGCCCCCCATCCCTCCCGCGCCGGAGCAGGAGCTCGCTCGGGCCCCCAGCGCTCCCCAGGAGCCTCTGCGCATCCTGGGGGGGGCAGGACCTGCTGCCCCGAGCAGGGAATGACAACCAGGGGCTGCTCTACCAGGGCGATGGCTTTTCTCCCTCCCACTTTATCTAAAGCGGCTTTCTGCTGGCTTGCTCGACACCAAGCATTTTGCTCCGCGTATGTGGTACGCTGCGCGCTGCTGGGACCAGGGAGGTCCCCGGGGGCTGCGGGTGCTCCCCAGGAACGCCACCCCTCGAGCCCCCCTGTGCCCCCCAGCCTCGCGGGTGCCTCTGAGGCTGTCCACCCCCCCTGCGAGGGGGCGATGCTCGGCTCTGCTCCGTCCATAGGGAAGTGGCTTCTCTCCGACATGCGGTGTTCCCGTGCTGGCACAGGCCCTGCGCTGCCGGGGCAGACGCCGCAGTGTTTTTAAGCTGATTGAGTGCAAAATGGTTCTGGAAGAGGGAGGTTCGTGAAGCGGAGTGGGGGTGGTCAGGCGACCACAGTTCCACACTGGTGGTGATTCAAACGTGATTTATAGGGTGTTGCAAAACCAAGCTGAGTGTTGCAAAGCAGCTGGGGACGGAGGTGCGTGTTGTCATCCAAGCTTCGAGGGGCAATTTAAGGGCTCTCGATGCTGGCTGGACACCACGCTGGCAGGCAGATGCCCTTGGGCAATTACTGACGGGTGGGTTTTTGGTTCAGATGGGGTTGGGAGATGGTGATGAGAATATTTGTGTTGGTTACAAAGCTCTCGCGTGGGCAATGCCCGCATCCTGCTGGGCACCGTCTGCCTGCTCCCAGTCTGCCCTTCTAAGGGCTGAGCTGGGAGCACTGGGAGGGACAGGCGACTGCTGCTTCCCTTGGTGGGTCCCCCCTGTCCTCCATCGCCTTTTGTTTGCATTTACAATCTCCGTGTGTGCCGGGGGGTGCTGCAAAGGACGTTGTTTTGTCAGTGACTGGCTCAGCAAAGGTGCTCCTGGGTGTGCTGAGACTCTGCCCTGGCTCCCAGCTAAAATCTGGGGGGGGGTCTGAAGATGGTTCAGGTTTGTGCATCTTCACAGAGGCTTTGAATTAAATCTCCGACAGTGCAGAGCCTCTATTTCCTTTGCTAAACTCCAGGAACTTTGAGTGATGGATAGGGAGCGGTGGATCTTAGAGATAGCGAGTGGTTTGAAAATGTGTTTCTGTATCAGGCCTGATACGAAGACTTTGCTTGCAGCGAAAGGCGCTGCCGTGATTGCCAGGGGAGATCACAATTCTTACAACTGCCAGGCAAAGCTTGCCTTTCTCTCTCTCCCCTCCCTGCGTATTTCTGACAAGCGATTGGCACTGACCGTGCAGCCGCCTTAATTTTTTAGCAGACGAAAATGACAGGATTGTACTCCTCTATCTATTTACCCATCTATTTCTGCAGAGTGAGGACCTAATTGAGCGAATAATGTACAAACTGACGGGTCGGGAAAGCCATGGCGCAGCACTTTATGTTTTGGGGAAAGCTTTTTGTTCTGAGCCATTTGCGGTGTGCCCACGCAGTGCGCTCGGTCACTGATGGATGGCCACGGTCCCCGCTTGGGGCAAGCGCAGGTCACGCGTCCTGGCGGGGTCCCCGGGGGTCTTCGGTGCCTGATGCGGGGGTTACTGCTTTGTACCGCGGGGACAGGGTCCTGGAGAAAATTTGCTTTGGCCTCAGGGATTGCAGGATCAGTCCATGGCATGGTCAGAGCAACCCCAGGAAACATCCCCGCTGCAAACATCCCTGTTCCCCTCGGAAAGGGCCGGTGGGACCCGGGGCTCGCAGAGTCAGGGTGGTTCCTCGGTGGGATCTCGGCTCGGCGCCGGTGCCTCGGACCTCGCATGGCCTTTCGGCTCCCCGGGAGATGCTGAGCGAAGCCAGCACCCACTCCCAGATGTGGGCAAAGCACTTAGCAAACCACTGGAAGCCCGCTCTGGCCGCGTGCTGAGCCCGGAGGAGCCATTCCTCCTGTAACCTGCTGTAGTTTTGGCTGTGCAAACATCAGCTCTTGCAGCTGGAGAAGCGCAATCTCCAACCAGAACCCCCCTGTGTAGCTAAGCGAAGTATGATTGCGTTGTCTAATCAGGCAAGTGACTGACACAATTTGAAAAGTCCTTGAGGGTTTTTAAAGGTCAGGAATGTGCAATATGTTACCAGCCCAGTGTGAATCCTCTGTGCTAAGCCGGCCTCCGCTGGAGTGGCAGGATGGTGTGCTTCCTTTCTGCTTTACCTTTCCTGCTTCTCCATGAAAAGCAACAGCTGAGAAGGGATCCGTATCCTCGAGGCGGGAGTGCGGTGGTCTGTCTGCTCCATGAGGTCACCGAGGAGAACCTGGGCAGACGGGGTTTGTAGTGAGACCCACAGAGGGGTGAGGACAGGCATGCTGAGAACATGGACCGTGCACCGTGCAGCGATTCTGGGCCATTTGAAGGCGAGCTGACGGGTGATGGAGAGGACGGTGCTGCCCACCTTCGCGCCGGGCTGTGGATGACGTGCCGCAGCAGCAGCGGTACTTTGCGCACACACAGATACTGAGCTGTGGCACCAGACCCAGCTGTAGCCGAGAAGGTCTCGCTCCCATTTCCCCTTACGACAGCAAAACTCCTCTGAAGCCGCCCGGCATGTCACAGGAGGGGGGGCTGCGGGCAGGGGAGGGCGGCTGGGAGTGGGATGGGAACGGTGCTGGATGGTGCCCATCTGCCTCCCCCTCCGGAGCAGCATCGGCACGAGGGACCATGACCCATCCCTGGAGGGGTTCAAGGCCAGGTTGGACGGGGCTTGGAGCAACCTGGGCTGGTGGGAGGTGTCCCTGCCCAGGGCAGGGGGGGGCACTGGGTGGGCTTTAAGCTCCCTTCCAACACAAACCATTCCGTGGTTCTGTGATCACTGCAGGGGCAGAAACTGTCCAGATTTAGATACATTCTAGGAAATAAAACATCTTGAGCAGCCCATGCATGTGTGGACTTGCCTCAGCCTTCCTGAACGTGTTCTCCAGTTATAAGCAGTGTTGGGGTGTCGTGGGCGCAGCCCTGCCTGGGACCGCTGGCAGGTCACTTGCTGTTCCCTTTCCACCGTTATTTTAGTGCCACAGCAGAGCAGCTTTAAAGCAGACTCTCGTGCCCTGGGGTAGCTGCTTCTTGTGTCTTTATGATGTAGAGAAAAATATTGATGAAAATGGCAACGGTGAGGCCGTGCCTGTGGGGTTTGGTGGCAGCAGTGACAGCAGCAGCCCCAGGCGCAGGACGTGCGGTGCCTTTTTTGTAACCTGGTGTCTGTGCGGGACGGATGGACGGACACGGGGCAGCTGCTGGCCGTGCTCACACGCCGAGCCATCCTGGGGATCCTGCTGGACGCTGGGAGCTCCCTGTGGGATACAGGAGCCAGGGTCCTGGATCCGGAGCCGCTGGGGAGGTAGGAGGGGGATGTTTGGTGAGCTGGGTGGGCAGGATTCAGCAGTGCCATGTGGGGGAAGGCAGGGTAAGGTGCACATACATCACTTTTAAGGGCTGCATTTTCTCCAATGCATAGATAACGCAAAAATCGTTTCTGTAACTTCATCTACTACCAACGTGTGTTCTGTGTTTATTTGTGCCGCAACACGCTGGTATTGTTGCAGTTGTGCCGTGAGAAAGCACGGCTCGCCCCGGGCAGCAGTCAGGGTGCCGGTGCTCTCTGCACAACGGCTTCTGTCCTGCCAGTGAATTAGGGACCCCTGTGTCCTCGTGGCTTTAATTCTTCTCTCATCACTCCAGAGTGACTCGGTTTGAGTTGGTGTAATCACTCCACCAACTATTTTCCCCAGCGAGGTCCCCGCTTTTGCAGTGGGTGAGTTCAGGCACGCTGCCCTTGGCTCCGCTGGCGGCAGTGAAAGGGGCCTCTCGACTCCCCCTTTCCCAGCTATTTAAGCCCAAATTCTTCTGTAGAGTTTCAGTGGGTGGGAAGTGCATCTGTGCTGTGATGCATCTCCTTCATAGGACCACGCGTAGCAGCACTTGGTTGCATTTTTTACTGTTGTTGTCAGCAATAGCATTTCATTTTGAAGAAAGACAACTCCCAGGCATTTTCTAATATTGGAGTTTCCAAAAAACAACCCCCGCCAACTCCAACATCTGTGTGGTGAGCACTGTAGCTGTGGGACTGAGAGCTGGGGGTGGCCACCCCTCGCATGGGGCTTGGGTCCAGGTGGGGGGCTGAAGGAGGGAAGGTGCCGTCTCCAGGCGGAGCGGGCAGTGCCTGCGGGATGAGCTCCTCCGTCGCAGCGCTGGGCTCATAAAGCATCGAGGTGGGCGTCGAGGAGGAGCCGGCAGCTGGTGGGACCAAAGGCTGTTTTTCTGAGCGCTGCCATGGGACTGGGATGGCCCCTGGGTGTGGGCACATCGACCGACCCCTCTCTGAAGTCAGGGATGAGGAACCTTCTTACCTTCATTTCTCCGTCCCTTACACATACGTGCATGTAAATGCACACTGGTCTGAGACCCTTCAGTGGTTCTTGTAGCACACATAATACATCAGAGATGGAAAATGTAATCGGAATGTTTATTCTTGATCAAATTAGTCCAAGTGGCATTGATGTCTCTAACCCATGCGAGCGTTCCTTAGGTGTGTTTTCATTTTTCTCCCCGCAGGTTTCACAAAACATTGCCTCCCTTTAGCAGAGACACTCTCTAATCATATGTGAAGCCTGGTCTGATGTGAGTAAGTGGAACAGACAGGCAGAACCTTTTTTACATTAAACTCGAGTCGCAGAGTCTTGTGCACGCACTGTGCTGGATGAGTGTTATCTGCAGACATGATACCTTGGCTTTACGCGCTCTCAGGATACACGGCTGCGCTTCTGAAGCAGCACGGCTCAGTCGCCTTCTGAGAATTCTGAGGTTGAACTGTTGGGAGAGGTTCCCTCCTTTTGCTTTGTTGTGGCCATAAAACCCAAATGCATCCCTTTGTCCAGTTTGAGTTTCTGTTCCCATCTGATCACTCTGTTTTAAGCGCAGCTCATTTGGGTAGGTTTTTCTGAGGCCGTGTCCGAGGCCGTTAAGTCCAGGAGGTGACCTGTCGTGGTGCTGGCCCATCCCAGGACGTCCCCGGGGGGCTGCAGCCGGTCTCTGCTGAGTGAGGGGTGCTGGGGGAGCCGGCGGAGCCATTGCTTTCTGTCCGACAGATGATGGAAGAAGTGCCTGGGGCTCTCAGCCCACCAGCGCTGGTGGGTCCGCTGCTTTAGCGGGGGGTAAAAGTCACAACAAACTCCTCTTGGTTAAGGCAGAAGATAAACCCCCGACAAGAGAGCCGGGGTGAGGAAGGGCAGAAGACAACCCCTGCGGTGGGTCGCGGAGGTGTTGCTCCGTGCAAGAGTCAGGGAAAAGGAGATGAGCAGGAGCAGAGCAAAGGGGGTTTCTGCCGAGGGTCTCTTGCAGCCGGAATCGCTGCCGAGGAGGAGGAGGAGGAGATGGGCCGCAGTCGGTGCGCGCAGGCAGGGAGGGTGACACGCTGCAGGATGGAGACGCCACGAGGGGGGCGCAGGTCAGAGATGTGGGAAGATGGATGTTGGGCCTGGCATCTGGGATGGTGCCAGGGACGTGCCCAGGTCTGGTGGGGTTCAGCGGGGCTCGGGGGATGAGGGGAACCCTCCCAGCGTCACTGCTGTCCCGCAGCCTCACTCAGCGCCACATCCCTGCAGCTGGGTCTGACCCGTCCCTCCCGCGGGAGCTGCCCTCGGGGCGGGTGTGGGGTGGGGGGACAGTCAGGCGGCAGGACCCCCCCGTGGGGTTCCCAGCACTGCTGAACCCACCGTTTTGGGCTCGATGCCCCCCCAGAGCTGTTCCTGTGGATCTGTGCAGGAGGAGGCAGCTTTGCCCCGCTCTCTTCCAGGAGATAAACAAAGGTTGAAGTAAAACAACATTCGATTTGGACTTTCATCTGGTATTTCTTCACCTGCAGAATTCCCAGCGAAAACAAACGCAGCTCAGCCCCTGGCCATGGGGGCTTCCAGCTTGGCATCCCTCGGTCCCCTTCGCTGGGGATGAGCCAGCAGAGCGGGGGCACCGGCGGGGACACGCAGTCCTGGCTTTGCCGGCAAACCGTTAGTGGCAGCTTTATGGGAACAAAGCCTTGACTTGTAAACAACAACGGCAAACCCAACCAAGTTCTCTCCACCCTGATGTCTGGTCTGTAACTACCCTTTGAGGTGCTGGCGCAGCCGATGCCGGGAGGGGATGGCTGCAGGCCTTGGGAACGTTTGTTCCTGCAGGCTCGGTGCTATCTTTAAGGTTTAAGAGCTCTGGGCAAAGCGTTTGCAGGAGCTCCTGGAGGGTAAAAGGCTGTCAGCCTGGATAAATATTAGAACAGCAAAGAGGGGAAGGAGAAACGAGGGTGAGAGAAGACCAAGCCAGAGGAGGAGATTGCTGCGATGTGTGGAGCCCTTGGGACAGTGCCCAAGAGCTGTGTGTTCAGATCTGACTGAGCTCAAACAAAAAATCCTCTCTGTCTCCTAAGGAGTCCCGGCGTGGTGAAATGTTGGAACAACTCGTGGTCCGGCGCGTTGGCGGCGGTTCTGCATCCCGCTTCCCACCTCCACAGGATCCCTGGCAGGACCGGGAGACGCTGGGCTGCTCTGGGGAGGCTCATGAAGGGCGATCCGCCCGGGATGCACCCAGCAGTCGGGTGCTGCGGGGCAGGGTCTGCCCTTGCCCCCCGGAGCGGTGCTGCTCTCCCTGCCCGCTGCGGGCTCTGCCTGCGCCCAGCGAATCGCAGCTGCCATGTCAGGGGAGGGAGGGTTTGGCTGTGGGTCAGAGGAGCTCCTTGCGTGCCTGTGTGTTAAATGCTCTCCTTTTCCATTGGAGAAGTGCTCCGGGGACTGGCGATACGTTAGGGGTGCGGGAAGGCTCGCTCACGGCAGGACTCTGCCTCTGTGCTGCCTTCTCCTGCCCTGCGGGGCAGCTCCTCTCACCCACCTGGTGCCATGTGCTGAAATGTGGGTGCCCATAACTAGGTGCCAGGAGTAAGAATTTGCTTTTCTTATATTTTATAGAGGAAAGCATCACGTTTTCCCCATTTTAGTAATCTGTGCTGTGGATGGGGAGCTAGTAACCTGCACCCCACTGAAAGGCGTGGGGCTGGCCGGGCGCCTTCCCACGCCCCGGCAGGGACACGAGGGTCCCTGGCGCGGGGTCTCTCGCTGCTGCCGGCGCCTTCGGAGCTTTCACCCGGGGTCCAGGAGACCCGTCGCTGCAGGGAACGCTCCCTTTCTGGTTTGCTTCTGAGGGACAGCATAAAAATAGGATTTATGCACTGCAATAAGGTTTGGAGCTCGCCATCACCAGCAGCACCTCAAATCATTAAGCCTGAAATAATTTTAATTGGATCCAGAATTCACAAGAGATTTTTTTGTGCCGTTGTGGAGCTGGACTAGTTTCACTGATATCACACCAACCATCCGAGCGCAGGAGAGGAGACAGTCCCTGCTTTGCTTTGGGGGGCCTTGGGGTCGTAAGTTACTGTGTCTCTTTCCAGTACCAGGCTGGGTTTAAAGACTGGGAGATAAATCTTTTGTTTCCTTTGGAGTGGATAAACACCACTTGAAAAGCTCTAAGTTGTTGATTGAAGTTCTTGAAACAAATCCTCTAGTTTATTGCAGAGGCAGCCTCTCTGCACCCTGCGCACACGGGACAAAGGTGCGTATCTGGGGGAGACGTACCTGCAGCTCTGCCGGGGTGCTTCGGGTCTGTGCAGAAAAGATAAGAATTCAATTACTCATTTTGCGTGCCCCAATTAAAAATGAGGCATTTGTCTTTGCAAATGAATGGCAGATCAGTAACCATCACCCACACAGACAGACTTGTTCAGTTAATGTGTCTTTAGGGTGCGTGGACTTCTTAAAATTAATTAGGCATTAATCAAACAGAGATGATTCAGTGCATTGAGTGCACAGAAAGGTGGGGTAAAAAGTAAACATTAAAAATTCCACTTGAATAGACTGTCCTAAGAACATTTGCGGCCTATAATGTGGTTTTTCTCTATATAACGGTGATGAAAAGCAGCCGGGGGTGCGGCGACTCTTCCTCCTGTGTCCCTTGGTGAAGGAGAGCTGGGCGCCCGGAAAAATTCCTCTGATATTGCAGCTGCACGTAGGCTTCGGTTTGGGATTTGGCAGCTCCTGGGGTCTGATCATCGCAATAAACTTCACCTTTTGGCTTCCAGTTTAATGCCGGGACTGTGGCTGCAAATGCTGGTTGCCCCGTGGCCCGTGCCTGCGGGGCCGGTGTGCGTGGGCAGTGGGACCCGGCCCGGCGGCTGCCCAGGGAGGGCATTTATCGCTTCTCTGAAGTGCCTGTGACAAACGCTGTGGTTCGAATGGGAGCCGGCTCTTGTTCAGGTGTCTGCATCCCTGCTGATAAGCAGTGATGGGAATTAAAAGCTGAAATTACATGGAGAGCCCCTGTCTTATTTTTCCTGTCACTGCGCGAATGGACAGCGTATAAACCAAGCAGGGAGCGTTGGTGCTGGTGAGTGGCGCCGGGCAGCCACAGCTCTGCCGGAGCACGGGGCTCGGTGCAGCACTTCAGGGTATTTACCAAAATACAGCTACAAATGGATTGATTTGGGAATGTCAGGATGATACTACTTCCTGTGCTAAACCGCAATATAGGGAGCACCTGACGGGCGACCTGTCAGGGCGAAAGCTGCCAGCACAGCTCCGATCCGGGTGCCCAGGAGGATGCTGGACCTCGTTAGCGGGGTTAAAACGGGAGGGGGGATTCTTCCAGGTGGCGATGATGGGGCTGTAAATGGTTTGCTTCCCAGCGCAGGAGCAACCGGGGGATGTTTTAAAATGTGCACACAAAAGTCCCAGAGAGCGCCGGAGATTTAACTGTATTTGAGGAGGGCTCGGGTGTACAAACAGCACTTGGTGTTTGCACAGGGGTCCTCCCTGTTGCATGTTCATGTAGTGGCACCGTACGAACGCGGGGAGAGGTGTGGCCGGAGCCCCAGGAAGGTTAAACCTCGGCTGCGCTGGACGCCCTGCAGGACGCTGCGCTGCGCGGGGCGGGGGTGCAGAGCGGTGGCAGGAGCGGG
>VYZM01007444.1:290853-307027 GCA_013398915.1 Dromas ardeola
GCCCCATTTCACCCTCCCTCCCACCCGAGCCCCCAGGCTGAGAAGGTGCCGGGAGTGATGGATCCGGGGGGCGGAAAACCAATAACCCCAACCAGCAACCAACATCCCATCTCCAGCCACGCCTGGGCTACGTTCAGCGCTTCAGGGTGACGTTTATACTCCTGCTGAAAGGCTGAAAAGTCTGAGGGTGTTCCTCCAACCAAAATGACTCCTAGAAATGGAGCGCGACTCAAATAAATCACGGTCAATAGCAGCACGAGCGTTTCTTTGATGCAGAGATACTCTGGGCTCCTCAATGCCTGTGTCTGGGCGCTCAGGAGACGGTCACGCTGGAGGTCCCTGGTTTCACAGCAGGTATTAGCCAGTGCGATGTAGAAGGGATGGAGGATTGCATTCGTTGGGGGCAAACCTTGCTGGAGCCAGCCGAGATTGCCTTCTACAATTTAACAGCACAGTGATAAGTTATTGCCATATTTATAAGTAGGAAAGTAACTCCAGGCTTTACTCACGTGGTTCTGGTGTTATCCTTGAGGTGCGCTGGGTAGCTTTGTGTGCACAGCCATAGAATCATAGAGTCGTAGAATGGTCTATGTTGGAAGGGACCTATCAGATCATCGAGTCCAACCAACAACCTGACTCTGACAAAACCACCACTAACCCATGTCCCTCAGCACCACGTCTGCCTGGCTTTTACGTACCTCCAGGGATGGCCATGCCCCATCATCCATCATCATCGTCATCCTACCTGAGCTGATTCTTGCCCAAAGTGCCGGAGTGTGCAGCTCCCGGGCGTCAGGCAGGGCACCCCCGGGCTGCTCCAGCACCGTTCCCTCGGCAAACACCGGCGGAGGCTCTGGGAACCAGCTGAAGGTTTGCTGGGAAGCGCAGGTGGGGGGAAGTGCTGGGGTGAGGCGCCCGGCTGCTGCTGCTCACCCTCCTGCGCTGCCGGTGGCGCCCGCAAAAGAGAAAGCTGCGGGTGCCTTCGGAGCAAAGTGGCACAAAATGGGGCATAATACGTTGTTTGCAACTGTCCTGTTATTAACAGTTAATCAGCCTGCTCTGTATTTCAAAGCATGTGGGCATGGCAGGGAATTGCCGGTGAAGCAAACCACTTAACTTGGAGTTGCGTTTCTGGCGTTCAGCCTCTGAGGAAGCGCTCTCCAGGTTTTCCTGGAGAGCTCATTACAGAGACAATAAAGGCCCATGATAAATAGGATGCAACCGTTATTAACACGTGGTCCCTAGAAACTGGTCTAAAAAACTCGGCGCTTGGACAGTAAAATTGTGTCCTTGATTTGTGTGGTAGCGTGTTCCCTCCCGTTGCCATGGCTACAGCATCCTTCAGCGATGCTCCCAGCTGCTGCCTCCGAGCTGCTCACATTAACACTTTCTCAGATCTGTGTCTTCTCGGCTGGGGTATTTGCATTTTAAACCATCAGGAATGCCTTCACACCAACTGCCGGATTCGCATCCATTTTACAAACTATTCCCGTTTATTCCTGCCTCCTTTCCCGAATGCTGTGAGCGGAATACCCTTCCTCGAGGCAAAGCTCGTGCGGGCGCTGTGTGCCACCGCCCCGCCGGGTGAGGAGAGCTGTCTCCAAAGGGAAAATGTACAGCGTATTGGATCGTTTGCCTTTGTTTAAAGATCTGTGTATGTGTAAGTCGGTGGTGGAGGGTGGGTTGGTACCAGGCGGCCACCTCTTCGCTGGCCCTTGCAGCAGAGGCGAGGGTGGCTCCAGTGCCGGTCGCAGGGTCCGGTTGGATGCCCCTGTCCCGCCAGCCTCCTCTCTCGGCCCCGCGCTCGGCCCCCGTCCTGCCCTTCCTTCCTCCACACCCGTCTTGTGTTTCCTTCACAGGGCAGCGCACGTGCCCCATGCCGGCGGTGGTTACGCTGGAACTCCGTTCAGAGGCATGGTGCAAATCAGAATATTTGAAACCAGGGATGACCTGCGGGGAGGTGTCCAGCACTCATACGTGTGCTGGGGCAGTGGAGCATCCCTGTGGTGTGTGTCCCCATCACCTCGCCGGCCAGCGGCTGCGTGCCTGGACCTGTGTCACCTCCCTGGGGCTGCGGGTGCGAGTGGCAGCATGGAGCCAGCACCGGGGATGTTGTCTGGAGCCAGCATCCGGAGCGGTGCTGGTCTTGATCTGGGGGCACCATGAGCTGCGGGATCCACCGCCTCCCAGGGCAGTTTATTTCTCCACTTAATCGCCCTTATTTTTAAAAACGGCATCTTGTTTCTAATTCAAATTTGTCTGCTTCCAGCTCCCAGAGGCTGGTTCTTGTGCTGCTTTTCTTCACCTGATTGAAGAGCCCTTTAGTAGCTGGTATTTTCTCTCTGTGAAGGCACTTACCGATGATAATCATGTCACCTCTCACTCTTCTTTTTGATACGTTAGAGAGGCTGAGCTCTTCGGCACTCCCACTGCAAGGTGGCTTCTCCGGCTTCCAAACAACTTCTGTCTCTTTTTGCAGCCTGCCCAGTATTTTCACCTCCCCGCTGGCGATGCAGGGGCCGAGGCCGGGCGCAGCCCTCCAGCGTCCCGCCCTGGCAGGCCATGTGGAGGCAAAGGCCTCTCCCCGAGCTGACTTGGAGCCCCAGTTCGCCCCTCCAGCTGCCCCACTGCTGCTCGCCACCCGTGCCGGGGCTGCCTCTGCTCTGCAAACGCGCCCAGGCAGCGCCAGGGCTGCCAACTTGTTGCATCCTTTATGCAATTATCATTTATTTTACAGAAACTGCTTCTGTAGGCAGGCAGCGCAGCAGGTCCCATCTGCTTTTGCATCCGTCCCCAGGACAGGGACTGGAGGGCCTCTGGTCCGAGCTGCTGTGACCGTGCTGGTGGCATCACCGTGTGGCACGTGCGGGCCTGTCTAGTCCTTCTCCTCAAGAGCAAACTTGCCAAAAGCAAGGCTGACTCTGCACAAGCAGCCTTCAGCGACGATGCCTCCCTCGCAGGCAGGCGTGTGCACGGGGCTGTTCTGGCATCTGGCAAACAGCACATGTTTATCCCGTCGTCCCCGCGTGTCCTGATCTTGCAAAGCCGCTTGCTGGGATGGAGCCCTGTGGGAACCTGGTACCCAAAGCCGACGCAGGCATGGAGGTGGCGTTGGAATGACCACCAGCAGATCCTGTCCAAACTCTTGCCCCTGCCAGGGGATGTGGCACGCAGCAGGAAGCCTCTGCGCAGGAGAAACCACGGCGTGTGACGATGCTGAAGGGAGGCAGGGAGGCAGCAGTGTCACCCTCCTCTGCTCCTGCCACTGCCCCGGCTCCGACCTTCCGCTCCCAGCACCTCTGCAGCATTTTGCTCCCCGGCTCTGCCAGCGCTGCCCGTGCCAAACCCACGGTGGCTGGTGGGGATGAGCTCCACGGTCTTTTGCACTTCATTATTTTGCGTTTTTCCCCACCTCTTTTTTCTCATTTTTCACAGGAGGGGTGAGGTGCCCCCATGCAGCAGGCAGTGCCTTTCCCTGCCGTGGGTGCTGTGGTGGCCGTGCCGGGGGGGATGGCTGGTGCCCGTCCTGCTGCCCCGGCCGCACAGGGGCAGGGACAGCCTGGCGATGTCCCGCCGTCCCCCGGCTGCTTTCCCCGGGGAAAGCCCTGCCCTGCCGGGGCTGTGCCTACCGTCAGCAGAAGGTCTGGTGGGTCAGAGGCAGACAATGTTGCACTGATAGCGGGTAAATAATAACAATCTGCTGTACTTTGATAAAAAAAAAATCTCTCTCCAAAGGAGGGTTGTAGTCAGAAGGATATATTTCTGTACATCCTACATGCAAGGGTTTGATAGGTTTCTTGTTTCTTCTGTATGTGTGTTTTTCCAATTACCGCTTTTGACAGCATCTTCCTGTGAATCTCCTGCCATTTTGCATTAATGCCATTTATATGGATTCCTGCCTGTCTGAATCCCCTTGTTTGGTGCCAACGTCCCCTGCAGCCCGGGGGGGCCCGCCCTGGGCCTGCCTCCATCCCCGAGAGCAACCCGCTGCTCCTGCCTGAGTGCAGAGCTCAGCATAACACCAAAATCTTGTGGCAATATTTTTTCTGTACTGGAGAACAGACAAAAGCTGATACAACTGGTTCCTTCAGCAAAGTACAAGTATAATTTACTTGCAAACCATGATGAAAAAAATACAGATGGGCTAAATTGAATAGATGGAAAGTGCAAACGGCAAAGGTCGGAAGCATCGTTATTTCTGCAGGTGTCTTCCTGGCGGAGGGGACAGGAGCGGGGAGGGCTCCTGGCGAGGCGGGCAGGGGATGCCAGGGTGGCTCGTGTCTGTGAACCGGGAGGTGACAACGCACCGTTCTGCCATCGCAGGGTGCCGGGCTTTGCCTGCTCGGGGTGCCGGCGCTGGCGGGGGCTGTGCGCTGGTGTCACTTGTAAGTCAGTGAAGACCGAACGTCTCAGTGGCCCCAGAGGTCACCGTCCCTGGGGACAGTACAGAGCACAGCCCCAGCTCCGGGAGAATCACGGGGAAAGAATGGCAGCTCCTTGGCAAACTCGGTTTGTGCTGTTTGCACAAATCACATAATTTTTCAGAATACAGAGTGTGGCCGGCACACATTTTAGACCACGAAGCCTTGAACAAGCACATTGGAACTCCAGTCATCTCTGGTGTTTGAGGCTGCCCCTGCCTGCGCGGGGCTCGGGTGCCAGCAGGCAGGGGCTGTGGGCACCCCCCGCACCAGGAAGGAGCCTCCCGCCCGCTGTCAGCCCATCCTGCCGCGGGCACCGCGGTCCTGCCCGCGTCGGGGAGCGAGCCGGGGGGCAGAGGTGCTGCCCTTCATTGCAGCCGGACCTGGCCGCAGGGAAGGAGGTGCCCTGGGTGCTGGGATGCTCCTTCCGTCGGGAATCTGATCTCAGAGCCTGGAGCGGCGCTTCGATGGAAGCTGCTCAATGCAGCAGCGGGCACGGCGGTCGCGTCCCTGCCTGCATGAGCAGCATCTCTCAGCTCCTTTCTCATCCGACGGTTTTTTGCCCAGGAAAGCAGTGAAGGTGAAAATTTAAATGAAAATACAAAGAGAGGCTTTAGAGCAAACAAATTGGAAAACAAACTTGGTGTAACAAGGAGAAAAGGCCCATGACATACAAGAAATCGTGTGGGTAGAAACAGAGCTCAGCCAAAAATGAGCTAGTTGCATTTTTTCCCCCAAGACGATTAATGGACGGTTAGTTCCTCTATTTTTGAGGGGCTTTCTGGCTTACTCTGCCCCTGTTGCTCCCTCTGATTCTCATTTTGAGGTTCTGATTTTAATGAGGGGCTGCCTTGGCAGGTCTGGGCTGGTCCCACGCTGGGTGAGGAGGAGGATGGAGGGAGCAGACCCAGTGCAAAGCTCTCGGGGCTCAGCATTGGCCAGCGAATGCCTCACCCAGAGGGTTTTGGTGCTGGTCCCCAGCCCCCTGGGCAGCTGCCAGGAAAGAGAGGGTTGTGGAGATTTTTGGAAAAACAATTGCCCACCAAGTGCCCTCAGCCCAATGGCCCTGAGGGGCTGTTGGCAGCTGCCTGGGCTTGTTTGTGATATTTCCTTCTGGCCGGGCTGCAGCAGCAGATTGCTGCTTCCCCTTGGCAGGCGTGGGGGCTCGTTCCTGGACGCCTGTGTGACATAAAACAATGTGACACTTTTGCGCATGATGTCACACTCATATATAAATACTCATGGCTGTCCACCGAGATCTTTGTATAGCCGCAGCCGGCAACAGCCGTATCTGGGGCATCTGCGGCCGCGGTGCCCATGGCAGTGAATTTCCATATTGTCGTGTGCAGTTAATAATTTTATTCATCCCGAGCCCGTCTCCCCCAGGAGCGCGAGGTAGACAAAAGAGGTTCTAACACTGCGAGATCTGATTTTTGCCAGTCATTAGCAGGGAGGCAGCGGGCAGGCGCAGCCACAGCGCGGTCGCGATGGACATCCAATGGTTTGGGGGACAAAATGATCGTCACTTGTTTGTATTGTGCGCTGGGGTGACAGTGCCAATGGTAGTTACGCACTAGGGGAAGACTGTCAAGGTGGGTGAGCTGCAAATGCCCTTTTTGTCCCTTTTCTTCTCTCCCTGTCACTTGCATTTGCAAACAAGCCCTTCGGCACTGGCCCACGGCTTGGGCAGAGCCTGCGTGTCCTGGGGAGACGTGGCCTCGTGCTCGGCAGCGCCGGGGGAGGAGGAAGAGGGGAGACAAGGCTCTTTGCAGCATCCTCCGGATGGCACATGCGTACCTGTGTGCCCCTTCACTGCCGGGAGCGGAGCTGTGGTGTGGCCACGTGTCCTGGGATGGCTACAGGCTCTCTTTGCCTCTTCCAAATCCTGGTCGTCTTCTTAAAACTTGTCTGAGAGCTCTCCCTTGGCACCCTGGGCTCCCTGCCCCTCCTGCTGCGCGTCCTGGCTGGGACTGTGCTGCCCGTGCCTGCCCGGGGGAGTGTGTAGAGATAGATATAGAGAGATATATATACATACACGTGTATATATATATATTTTTAAAAAGACTATACATACAGTCTTTACAAATCCTTTGCAAGGTCACCTTATGTGACAAAGGACATCAGCACTTCAGCGTAAGGCACTGAAATGATCTTGAAGGCTCATCCAGATGCTGTTACGGAGGGTCACTCCGTCAGCGTGGCAGCTTGGGGACATGCTGTGCCGAGGCGTGTTGCTAATTCATGAGGCAGGGACGAGGCTGTCCTGGTGTAAGCGAGAAGGAGGAGGAGGAGGAGGAGGAAGAGGAGGAGAAGAAGGAGGAGGAGGAGAGGGAGGCAGTGCAGTCAGAGGGGAGCAGGAGGGATGCGGGGCCGGCAGCCGGGCTCGGGCAGGGTGGTGGGTGGTGGATGGCGGATGGTGGAGCAAGGCTCAGTGCTGCCGGGGCACAGAGGAAGGGAATGGGAGGATTTGTAGTTCCTGCTTGGCAGAAAGGATGGAGAGACAGGGATTAATTGCACAAGGGGAGAGGGACTGGCAGAAAGAGCAGATGGCAATATTTAGAGTTACAGGGAAATATTTTAAGTAAGTTTGCTGCTGAAGGATAGGCTTTTCTGACTGAAAGGAGCCTAGATGGGAATGAAGCTGCTGCTGCTGTTTACAGGTGACTTGACTGGTAATAAATCAGTTTTTAGGGTGATACCTAAAGGTAGTGTTTAGAAGCGACGCTCAGCCCTCCCCTCCCTGTCTCGTCCCTGCAGAGGCGAAGGAGCAGCAGCCGTGGGCTCTGGGCACTGCAGCTTTGCTCGGCTGAGATGCTCCTAATAATATGGGCCCATTCCCAAATGCCTTAATTTCTCTCTATTCTCATCTTATTCATCTTGTGCATCACCCCCCCAAAGCCAAGCCAAAAGACATTGTAGCGTGCCAGTGGTAGATGTTTGAAGACGCTCTCGTCCAGAGCTGCTCTGCACAGGGAGGGCCAGGCCGAGGATGGCGGCCGGCCTTCCCCCCTGCAGCCTCTGAGTCCCTGTGTTTGCACAGCAAGAACAGTGAACCCTCGGAAAACAACCTGCCTCCTTTCAACCCGCGCGGCGGTGGGGCAGCCCCAGCCCGCGTCCTGCAGCCGCCCCAGGACGCAGCGAGGGCAGCAGCCCGGGGTTCACCCCGTGATGGCAGGGAGCCCCCCAGCAGAGACCCGGCTTTCCCCATCGCCCCATCCATCCCATCCATCTCGTTAACTCGTCCCTCCGTTACCTGCCGCTCACCTCCGCCTGTCTCTGGTGGCCTCTGTGGACACCTGCCCATTGACCCAAGCTCCATCTTCATGAGCCGCCCCACTGTCCCAAGGGTCAGCGTGCAGGGCTATAGCCCCACATCATCTCCTTTGGCTCCTGTCCCCATGCTCAAACAAACCCCTGAGGCTCTGGGTTCATGTCTGGGTTTATTTAATCATGGGAGCAGCAGGAAAAACAGCAGCTTCCACCGCTGCAGGGAAGAGACGCGAAGATGAACGGACCGGCATGTGGCTGGATTTGGTGCATTGCCTGGGACTCACGACAAAATCCCAATAGCAAATTCTCTAGGATTTCAGTTTTCAAGCAGGTTTAGCTCTTGCTCCTTCTCAGCAGCTGCCAGAGCTAATGGAAAATGCCCTCAGAGGAGGCTGCCCAAGCATCGGGGGTTTCCACGGGGGTCCAGCCGCCACCTGAGCAAGCCCCCTTCCACATCGCCTCCAGGACACGTTCTTCCCCAGCACTTTGCTGATGTCCTTTATAAACCAAATACCTATGCTGCGTCTTTAATGCCTGCAGGAACCCTGTTCTCGGGGGTAAGGAGAAGGAGCCCCCGAGGGTGGGTAGCGGCCAGCTTGGCTTCGTCTGAGGATGCTGCGGACCGGCCTGGCCCAGACACCCGAGAGCTTCCATGGACACCATCACACCAGAGGAGCTGGACACGGCACAAATGTCCCATGGAGGCTGACCGTGATGACAATAAACCCTTTAGTCACTTGTATAATTACTACTTGGAGTCACTCTGAAATCTGAAATTGCACATTCTTTTCAAATTACAAGGTGGCCGCAAGAAAATTGCATTTTTCACAGGAAAAAGTGCAGGTATTTCACCTTGTAGAAAGCAAGTTTCATGTATCCCCCCCACGTGTCATTTTGAGGAGACCCTGTGGTTTGCAATTTGGAATTTTTAAATACCCCCCGAATGTCTCAGCAGGGTCATGCTCCGTGCTGGGGCTCAGCTGAGATGTTCATCTTCTCTCCTGCTTCAGCGCCTGCATGGGGGCTGCTCTCAGAGGTATTAAGGGCATCAGCCGAGGAAGTTTGCTACATCATCTGTTTCTGACATTATGACAGAAAACGCCCTTTTTTGGTGCTAGAGGTTTGGGGTTTAAATCTTACCCTTCACAAATGGCTTTGCTGCGGGGTGTCTGCGGAGGAGGAAGCTTCGTTTGCTCCATATGGGTATGAAATGTGGAGTTTAAAGCTTTCAGAGCTGCTTGTTGGTTGGCAAATCGGAATCCCCAGGGAGCCGGGATTTGCCGTCCCATGGAGCCATGGCTCGACCCCTCGGGGGTTTCTGCTGATGCAATGGGGAATATTTGGATTATTGCAGCAAGAGAAGAAGCCTTGGAGTCAAATCCGGCTGGATATTCTGCTATCCAAGCCCCTCCCGCTGCCCCGAGCTGCCTTCCGCCAAATTTTCTGGGAATTTTGAGCATTTTAAAATGGGTGTGGTAAAAATCGTCATCAGTAGGTGCTGCAAGGGTTGATTTAATTATTGCAGGCACAACTGGAGTCTGAAGGGGCACCATTTCCTATCACAAACGTCTCTGTTGCAGTATTGCAAAATTTGAATAATTCTCTTTGACAGCTTTTTTCTTTTTATAGCAGTAATTAGGCAAAAAGTATGGCTGGGATGAGTGTTGGGCAAAGCTGCCCTGGGATTCCTGTTTGGTAGCTGCACGTCCTGCTGCACGGCTCAGGACGGACACCGCTCTGCAGACTGTACAGGTGGCAATAACGGCAGCAGGTGATGAGGGCGTTGGACTCCAGTGCTAGAGCATTTCCTCCCGAGGGCAAACACAGGGCCCTTTTTTCTGCCTACAAGCTGCGGTTGCATTTTGAGGCACCTGATGGGATGCTGTGACCCGTGTCGGAGGCAGGCTGTTCAGTCAGGCCCAGCAGTGACTGCTACACAAAATAGAAAAAAAAAAAAATTAAAAAAATTCAAAGACTAGAAACTGTAATTTTAAAAGTTCAGTCTAGGTGGAAGGAGGTAGAGGGTTCTGGTGGAGAAACCAGATATTAAATGTGTTTTTAATCCCAGTTAATCCCCAAAATACTACAAGATCTAGTGGGGACTGATATTAGTGTAACATTGGCAGGATCACGCGTTACTTTAACGGAAAGCGTACTTAAGTGTGGAAAGAATTTACCGTGGGAAATGGTGGAGATTTTGTCTCTCTCTGTCTAAGTCAAATTATCTAAAAGCCATGGGCCTAGTTTTATTATACACATGCGCCCGTGTCATTTTGTCAGGGGGAGGGTTGGCTTATTTTATTCAAAAGATATAATTAGAAGGTCAGAGTTATCTGGTGACTTCAAAATAGGTGAGCTGGAGCAGAATTTGAGTTGTCTGTGATTTTTTTCCAGAAAGCCAAGACGGAATTTATGCAGCTTGCTGCAGTCCATCTAATGTTTTTTATACGGCGTGGAGCCGTGACTGTTCCTGTGTGTCGGGCGCGTGGTGCGGGTGGCTCGCAGCAGCAGCAGCAGCAGCAGCAGCAGCGCGGGGGCTTGACCTGCCCGTGCCCGGGCGCAGGGGATGCTCAGGGCCAGGCTGGCGGCTCCACACCGCTGCCTGCGGCTCCCCTTCATCACCAGCCGCGGAATTAAGCAGAAAAGAGGCATTTGTCTTCCTTTGCCTGGAACTGCAGGGGGATGTTGCCCGCGATGTCGGAGAGAATACCTTCAGGGAGATGGATCTTTTCTCATCATTAAAGACGCACATGCAAATCTGAGAGGGCTTAGTGCTGCTGCTGGCAGTAGGGGGGGGATGCGCCCCACTCCCTGCGGGTGCCTCCTCTGCTCCCCGCTCCTGCCCAGCATCTGCAGCGGTACGGGTGCAGCCCTTAGCCCTTGCAAATGATGACGTTTCCATATGAAAACCCTTTTTTGCGCTTTATCTTCATCTACTAAAGGGGGGGCAATGCCTTAGCATTACTTTCTATTCCCATACAAGCGAAGGTAAGGAGCAGAATACGTACGTGGCTGCTCCTGCAAACACGCTCTGGCAGCGGGACCTTCTGCTGCTCAGCCTGGAGCCTCTGCCGGGACGAACCCTCCTTGCTCTCCCGCGGTGAGCTGGGCTGCAGCAGCTATGACCCTGGCCTAATTTTTTGTCTACACTTGCACGTGTAGACCAGCCATTCTCTAGTCTTCTCTATTTTGCAGAAATGTGAAGTATCAATAATATTAAAATAATGATGGATAACAACACCAGTAACAATAAAATAGGTTCATCATAGCACAGTATTTTTCAGCGTTGCCATTTGATCGACTTCTGTGGTAGGGCAGAAAAGGTGATTAATAATAATTTGCGCTGCTGATGGATGGTGAGGTTTTGCTAAGGATGGAGTGGAGCTGTTTTAACGTTCCGCTTAATACGCAGTTATTGCTAGTGGCCATATGTTGTTCTGTGTATAAATAATCAGCAGATACTGTCGCCTCAGCTGCTGGAGTGCAGCAATTTGGCACCTCTGGCATCGTATCCCCGCCTTGGCAAAGGCAGGGACGCCGGAGATGTGTTAAGCACAGACGCTGACAGCAGACAGCTCTCCCCAGCCTGCCCCCCACCTTGCCACCCCGGGAAGCCCATCAGCGGTGGGCATCCCCCCGCCTTGGGACCCACAGCCTGGCCTCCCCCTGCCTTTGTCCTCGTTTACAGCCAGCTGCACCCTCCGGGCTCCGAGAATCATTTCATGCCTGGTTTAATTTGGGTGGTAGGTATGGTGAAGGGCTTTTGCCAGTGCAATGCTAAAGCTGCTCTGGAAGATTTTGGCATGGCACACACCGCCTCCGTGTCAGCCGTGCGGCCACAACCTGCCCTGGGTTTGTGATGGGGAGACGCCGCGCGCTCTCTGTGTCCCATGAGGTTACCTTCACTTCCATTGACGCTACTGAGGTGCGAGGTTTTATTCAGTTGAGCGTCAGCCAACGAAAGCATCACATTCATCTTTGGGACAAATGTTGACAGTGAAGTTCACACCTGAGAAGACATCACGTGAAGTCCAAGGCGGCAGTCGCAGTGGACAAGGATGGGGACTTGGATGCCACCATGAGGACACAGGAGATGGAGATGCAGAACTGAGAAGTCAGTTTCACTCTCCTAGCATTAGCAGTGCTGAAAAATTCTGTTTTATGCCCAAAAAAGATTGCCACTTGCATGCATAAGCTTTTCCTTTCCACAGTATATTGAGGTGAATTGTGAATCGGCATCGCAGCGCGGTGGCTGTCCCAGGACCCCCACGGGAACAAAGGATGAGCCTTTGCTGGACGTTGGCAGTCTCAGACCACTGCTCAGTGAAACTGGGGAAGGCGGCTCCGGCAGCAAGGCAGAACTGGAGGTGAAATGCCAGAAGGAAATCTGGAGATGAGAGCTGCTGTCGGCTGGGAGGTCCCTTTGAGGGTGGTAAATAATCCAGTGTTACCTGGAAACACAGGAAAATATCCTGGGGGTTTGTATGCGGTGAGGTGGTTCTTCCTCTTATGCGTATTACGGAAAACTGAGGCTGTGCCTGAAATCAGGGAGGACGAGCTGAGCCTGTAAGACCTTGGGCACAGTGCTCAGCACCCTGAGAAAGGGGTATCCGTGACCAGGACGAGCTGGATGGGCTCTCCCAGCAGCCTGAACCCATGGGAGATGCCTCCCAGCCCCACAGCAGATCCTCAGCCCCGTTCCTGCCCTGTTCCTCCCGGCGAGGGCTGGGTGGGGGCTCCTCCCTGGTGTTAATGGGTCCCAAGTGGACCCAGCTGGGCCACCTCTGCTCCACCCCACGGGGGTGGGACCAGGCTCTATTTATGGGGAGCAGCTGGGGGGCAAGGAGCCCTTTAGAGCTGTTGGTAGCAGGTGCCTGTGTGCTGCTCCAGGATGCCTGTGTGGTGAGTACAAAGCTGTGCACAGCGTGCTCTGGTTGTGCTGAGCTCAGGGGGATGAGAAGCCCTTTGGCTGTTCAGGAGCCTGGAGGGTTTGCAGTTATCTCTGGGGCAGGATGAAGGCTGTGAGGTGGGACTGGCTCTGGGAGATGCCCTTGGCTCCCTGCTCAGGGTCAGGCTGGGGCTGGTGGGGAGTAAAAGTTTTGCCAAAGAGCTGAGCTCTCAGGGGCTGAAGCAGCAGGAAGGAGAATCGGCACCAGTTACTGCAGAGGCAGGGTGTTCGTTCAGAGTCCTCATCTCACTGACCTGGGAGCTCAGGCGCTTTCCCTCACTATCATGGGTGAGTCCTAAGAAGCCCTGGGGTGCAGGTGCCAGGTTATCTGTTTCTGAAAGATGGCACAAAGTCAGCGCTGGCTCCTGAGGAGCCTGGAGCAGAGGGTGGGAGGAGTGGGCCTGGGTGGAAACTGTTACCCACAGACTGGGGAGAGGGCACCAAACCCAAACCCCAGGCTGCTGCATTTCTGGGACCTTATAGGCAAAAAAATGCCAAGCCAGAAAAAGGTCGCTGCTGCAAATCGTGTTATGCTTCCATCCTGCACCTTGGGGGGTGTTTTTCTTTACTGCAGTTAGAAAACAAGCAATGGCCCTGGGTGAAACGAAGGTGATGTCTGGTCCTGACCGTGCCCCGGGCTGGCTGTGGGGACTTGGGTTGATGTGGCATCCAGAGCGCTCTTGGTGCGAGCGGCTCTGGCCCCCTCTGCCCCTGCTCCTGCGGTCCTCCAGCACCGTCGGCTGCGGCGTCCATCACTACTGATGCCCTTCTGGGTGTTTGCAATGAAGATAAAGTGGATGGATTACTGGTAGCTGCTCCAAAATCTTGTAGCGAGTGGTTTTCTGTCTGCAGGACAGTGTCTGATGCTGAGTCACCAGTGCTTGGGGTTTTGTAAGATTATAAATAGCTCTCGCACCTGGTAGCCCACAGCGTTGTCTCTGAGCGGGGCTCCCCCCACCAGCCCCGTCGTCGGGTTCCCCCTCTGCTCCCGCTGGTCTCTGCTCTCCCCCTGGTGAGGGCGATGGGCGACTTCAGCCCCATGAGGTGGCAGGAGGGGCTGAGTGGGCCCAGGCAGGTGCCTCCCATGAGTGCTGGGTTCCCTGGAGCTGGGGAAGGGTCTCCTTGTCCTGGAGCTGCAGCTGGAGGGGGATCTGCGGAGCAACTGGTGTGGGTCGGAGCAGTGGTCCTGGCCAGCACGGTGCCTTCGGTTTCTGCTCACTCTGGCTTCTTCAGCCGTGCTCTTTCCTCTACTGACGTGGAATTCTTTGCTCTAACTTTGACCAGAGGAATAATTTGTAATAATCTCTCCAAACTGTGGTCCAGAAGCCGTAGTAAATCCCTTTTAGTCAAAATAAACTGTGATGCTCTTCAGTTTTGTTGTTGAATTTTATCTTAGATGTAAATATCCTGGAAGTCCAAAGTTGTTGTCAACTCCTCAGAGAGTGTCAGAACTCTGATGTGAATTTAAAAGTATTTAAATCCTAATGTTGATAGGGATGTACTTGAGAAATTCAGTCTGTAAAGGCAGACTCTTAATGCTTTTCCTCCCCTCCCTGCAGCGGGCTCAGCCTGTGGTGAGCGGGTCCCGCAGCGGGAGCAGGGACGTGTCGCCTGGCAGCATCCCTCCTCCCTGCCACCCCGCCGGTCCCGACAGCCTCCGCTCCATCAAACGCCGCCTGTGTCACCATTCGTCCTGCCTGTCATTCAGTTGTTATTTTCACAGAGAAGGAGCTGGGATGTCTTGCCTCCCTGGTGATGTGCTGTAGAGCTGCCTTGGCTTGAATTCCCACAGTCAGGAAAGCATCTCTCTCCTGGATCCATGGGGATTTTTAATTTAGATCCCATTGTGGTTTCTCGTCTTCCAGCGAGACCGTTAGCTAAAGCTGTCAGAGGGGGATAGAAGGGGTGTTGGGGGTGCCGGTGGCGGTGGCACAACAGGATACAAGGGAGGAATGGCCATTTTTCCGAGGGAGGGGCGGCAGTGGGATGTGGCGAGGGTCCGTGCTGGGGGGTGAGGTGGGTCCTCGCAGATGGAGTAAAACTGGAGGAGGTGAAGGGCAGGAGAATGGTCCCGAGGGCCCATCGGCAATATGAGCACAGTGGTGGGTGCAGTGGGTGGCTGGGCGGTGGAGGAGCGGAACAGAAAGCTGTGCTCCTTGGGCAAGGAGCACGTTCAAATCCAGCTTTTTCCTGAGGCTGTGTGGCTTTAGTGCCTGGGGAGAGCCTGGGGCTGAGGCCACTAGTGAGGGTATCCCCGAAGCCTGCACCGCAGCCAGCGGGGCGCAGACGTTAGGGGAAGATTTGCTTTATTTGCTCTTTCTTGTGCTCTTTTGGCAAGTCGGTGTCGGGGCAGGCTGGGCCCAAGCTCTGCGCTGGCCCTGAGGGAAATATTCTTATGTTCTGATTTTTTTAGTGTCCTTGTGTCGCTTCTCTGGAGGCGCTGGGGCTGGTGGTGCTCCCGTGAGTGCCAGGAGGTGATGTTTCAGCCTCGGTGCCTGCGTCCCAGGTCCCGCTGGCACCCGTGGCTCCTCTGTTCCCTCTGTCCATCGTCCCACCACCCCGTGGTCTTCAGTCCCTTCTCTGTCATGAGATGGGGACGCTTCGTTACCTTAGTGAAGGAGAAGTAGCTATGTGCTTCCCGTTCCCAGGTGTGTGCGCTTCACTTGGCAGAGAGAAAAATGTTGATTTTTAATTTGTATTTAGTTTACCAAGCAATTCCGAATGCTCTGTACCAGTGGTCTGGCATCTGCTTGTTTGCTGCTCACTGTTGTCTGCCAACTTCACAGCAGTGCTGCGTTTTCTTGTAGGTTTTTGGTTAAAGTCTTGGGAACTGGATGCATTTTCTCAAGGATCCCAGTCAAACCCCCACCCAGCAGTTTCAGCATCCTCATTGCGTTGCAGGCAGCTTTTAATCCATTTAGTGCGTGTCATGTTGATGTTGTATCATTCTAATTTTTAATCAAAATGTCATGCAATACCAGGTTAAGTGTCTTACAGAAATCTAAATATATTAAATCAACAGCGTCTGCTTTATTAGCAATTTTTAAACTCATCAAAAAATCAAATAGATTTGACAGGGTTCATTTTTCACAAGCCGTGTTTGGTGTCCGCTCTCTGGTGTCGGTGACTTGTATCGGCACTTCCTTTATTTCTCCCATGGTCGGGCTGGAGGGACGGCGTTTGCCCATGCTGACACCGTCCTTTCTGTTTATTGGCAGAATCCTGTTTTCCATCAGACTTTTGGAGCTTTCTTGTGCAGAGAGGAGATGAATTTCTGATGTAAGGGAAACTGCATGACCCTGAAGTGACTGACAGTCCCTATCCTAAAGACATTGCAATTTAAATGCTTAAACCTGGAGTCTGACAGGAGTTTTCTCTTTCTGAATGCGAATATTTGAATTCTGCCATCGAATGCAAACCATGAGCTGGGTCCTTGCCCTGCAGGCTCTGCAGGGCAGAGGAAAGCTAATTAGGCACTGACTAATTATTTCAGGTTTGGTCACCTTGAAATCGGTGACTGAGAGTAGGAATGGGG
>VYZM01007444.1:314564-341536 GCA_013398915.1 Dromas ardeola
TTTTTCCCCAGCCGGGGTTTAAGCCGGGCTGCGTTTTGCTCCCTGCAGTGTCGGGCTCTGGATGCCCAAGTGCCCTCCAGCTGCCCCACGCAGCCCCGGCTGCGGGGAGGAGGTGGGGGGACACCCCGGAGGAGGGGTGACAGTGATGGGGGGGCTGGTGTCGGGTGCAGCATTGCCTGCTGGGTGCCTGCTCTGAGCTCAGGAGGACCTGAAGTTTCCCTGACATGTTTTCTGCAAAATACCAAGGCACTGTGTCCTGTGGGTGTTTTCGGGGGAAGATGTCAACCCACATAACCATCCCCCAAATCACGTTACCGAGCGAATGTTTTTTGCCCTCTCGGGTTAATCTGAAAAGGTCGTGTGTGACACTGGCATGTGACTGGAAGGACAGAGGCCTTTTGGGGTCTTTTCTTTAAAAATAGCAACAGCTGAGCGAAGCCCCGTTGCCTTGCAGCTGGAAATGTCCCACGAGAGCTCAGTGCCGAGCCCTCCTCTGGGCTTGTTCCTCCGTGGCGGTGTGCTCTCCACGCTGCTCTAGAGCCGGGCACTGGGATGTGCCGCCCGGGGGGGCTGTGGGGAACAAGCCCGTTCAGCAGGACGGCATCTTGCAGACCTCCCCAGTTCCTGCAGCTCATCCCCGGAGCGGAGCCACCAGCCCTCCCCGGGGCAGGGACACACGGAGGGTGACGGGGCTGTGCAGCCCCTGCAGACCCCAGGGCTCCTCCGTGGCTGACAGGTGTCCCGAGCGATGCTGTGGGGCTGCCTGGGTGTCCCCCGGGGAGGGGACCCCAGCGTCCTCTGAGGAGCTGCTGGTGCTCGGCAGCTCCGGGGTTTTGTGCCATGGATGTGGCGAGAGCCTGCGGCGGTGGGGGGCAGCGCCACGGTGTTGGGGCACCAGCGTGAGCCACCTCTCACCGGGTGACATCGAGGTGGGTTTTCCAGGGAGCTTTTTCCCTGCAGAAGTCTGTTATCCCGGAACACCCTTCTGGTGCCCGTCACCAGGACGCTGCCTGGCGGTGGGCCGGGGGAGACGGGTCGGGGGCTGATGGCTGCGGTTCGCCAGCGCTGCTGTCCTCCCAGCGAGGTCAAAAGCCCAGGTCGTCTTCAAAGGCTTTGATTTACAGAAGGAAGCGGGGGGGAGATGGAGAGTCAATGTGAAAGGTCAACATTAATTTCGGCAAGAGCTTTTGTTAGGTCCCAGGTGAAGGCAGAAATTTGCATTTAAATGAATATGTATGTTGAGACATTAAACCCACAGGCGAAATGGAGGCCTTGCTGCGATGACAAATACATCGCTTCTCCCGCGTCTTCCTGATACTATGCCAGCCAGCCTTTAGAAATAAAACCACATCAGCTAAAGCAGTTTTTCTTCCTTTTCTTTTCTGAAAGCCATGGCCTGCTGTAAATACTTGATGTGGACCTGAGCTACCGAAACTTTAAATGATGAAAGAAAAGAAATGGTGGATTTGCAGGGGTCTGTGTGCGATGTGCAGAGAATGGAGCCGTTCTGCAGGTCAGCTTCTCTTTCATCCTAAAATCCTAATAAATAAAAGACTGTATGGGGAGGGGGGAAGTGAGCTCTGGGTGACCTGGGAAGTGCTGAGTCGGTGCTTTCGACTCCTGGTGGGCACCGGGCTGGTGTCAGGCATCGCTTGGAGCACCCGGGGAGATGAGCTGACCTCCCCGCAGGAGCTGCGGCACCTGCTGGGGCGGCATGGCAAAGAGCTATGGGGGCCACTGGCCAGGCTTTGCCAGGGGGGACAGTGGTCCTGTGCACGCAAACCAGAGCGGGTCTGCGGAGGAGTGGGCACTGCAAAATGAGCGGTTATGGGGCTCCGTCGCTGTTACAGGTTCTCATCCAAACGCATTTTTCTCTCAGACTTGTGATGAATAAAACAAGGCTCTTTGCTGTGCTCTGAAGTCGACACCCAGCCGTGCAACAAGCTTGTAAAGCGTTTAGTCGAGGAGCAGAGCTGTATCAAACGTGCCTGCCGTCTCCGCTCGCGCACCCCCCGGCCCAGCGCCCACAGCTGCCGGGAGTCCCCCCCCCGCACCCCTGCCCGCTTCTCCTGGCCACGGCTTCGGGGGAAAAGCAGCCAGTGCCGGTGCCCTTCCCTTGGAGCAGTCTTGCTTTGTGCACGCTGACGGCCAGCGCTGCCCACCCTTGCCTGGTGCCACGGAGGGGCCGGCCAGTCTGTGTGCCGTGGGGCCAGCCCCGCTGCCACATCCCTGCGGGGACACAGCCCTCAGTCCCTCGGAGGTGATGCTGGGGGGATTCCCCTTCCAAAGGTCTCTCCGCTTTGTCTTTCGTATACCCCAGTGCTGTCCGGCAGTGCCTGCGTGAGCTGTCCCCGCTGCCCTTGGCCAAGCCGTCCTTGCTGGTGGCGATGAGGGTGCTGGCGGTGGGGCACAGGCTGAGCACGTCTGCTATATCCCATCCCAGTCCCCCGAATCGGGCTCACTGAGCAGAGCGTCCCTGCCTCGTGGCGGGGAGCAGGCGGTGGCACGGCTCTTGCTGCAGAGAGCGGCTCCTGGGGCTGCTCCCCCGGTGCCTGCGGCGTCCCCGCTCGGCCAGGGGCTGTCCCAGCGCAGACCGATGCTGGCACAGCCGTCCCTGGGCCCCGTGTTGGGACGAGGGCTCACAGCAGCCTTTTCCCTCAATTTATGCTTTTCCAATCCCATGAGAGGCTGCTCTCCCGTTGGATGGACTCTCCAAAAGAGATTGCGGGTACTTCTTGCACAGCACTCAGCATGTTATCTAGGGTTTATTCCATGGTGTTATTGGTAAAATAACATTGTCATCGTGGAGATTTCCACCACCCGGTGCTTGTGTCTACATCTCATTTTCTGCTGAAGGCAGAATCAGATTTATTGGAAAGCTTCCACTGTCTGTCCCGCTATTAGTGTGGATCATTTACACCTTAAAATGGCTCTCCTCCCTCTGCCAAGGAAGTCACCTTTTGGGAGGATTAATAATCTTTGCAGTCCAGTGATATCTGTGGTTGTAAAAAAAAATAGTCATCTCTGTTAATATTCAGTGAGCAACGCGATGTCTCCGAGGACAAAGATCTTCCCATCGCTGGGTAAATCAGAGTTCATTATCATGTTAATCTGACTGATTACGGTCTCCCAAAAGGATTCCACATATGGTCATTTCTGTAGCACAAATAAGATCTGTTTTGCTTTCATCACAAGGCTTGTGCTCATCGCTTCCTTGCCTGACAATCTTATTTATTCTTGAGGTGCAATTCAGGGAGATTTAAATATTAATCGCTTTTGAATGTGCTCTTAGTTTTGATTCTGAATTGGGGTTTTGAATTTCTACCTTGTGTTTGGATTTGGGATTTGCCCTTATTTTTGGTGGTTTATTTTGTTTCTGTTTTTAAGTCTCTGGGAGCATGAGCTGTGCCCCCTCCCCTCCAGCCAGGAAACTGTGCAGGCGAGCGGCTTTCCTGGGAAACAGTTTTGGGAGAAGCTGTAGACCTTGGCATTGGTCTCGGTGGAGGATGGTGTACGGGCGGGCTCTTGGTTTCTCTGCTCACGCGGACTCTGACAGACGCTGCTCGCCCAGGGCTTTACTGCGACATCTCACACCAAATCGTTCCAGCGGCTTATGCAACATGGTGGTAACGGTTTGGTGGCCACTTGTGGAGTACAAACAAATTAAATGGCTCGTTCCATCTTTCTGGGCATGCTAGGAGGCTCGGGCTTGCCCACAGCTCCGTCCCCGGGACACGGCACTGAGGCGATCACGCTGTGCGGCTGCAGGGACCCCAGGGCGGCTGGTTTGGGGGCTGCGCACTCAGGGAGCTGCTCCGCGTCCCACCGCGGCCAGGATGGTGGAGGGGGAGGGCGAAGGAAGAGTTCGGCTGGGCTGTGGCTTCACTAGGAGTCATTGCAACTCTCGCCCTGTATTTCTTCCAGCACCTCACTTCGCTTTCATGAAAAGTAAATTTTTTATGAACCATTTATACTATTCTTTCTTTTCTCCCATGAGCTTTTTGCTGCATTCAGCTGCTGGAAGAGAAGCGAGCTTCTGGGCAGGAACGTGGCCAAGAAAACTGAAGGTGCCTGGTTTTCTGGTTGACTAGCGCACACGTATTTTGATTTTTGGTGTTTGGTTTATTTTGTTTTTCCTCGGCTGCGTGTGCAGTGGCATTGACCACAAAGCGCAGAGCTCTTTGCTGCAAGGTGCTGGAGAGGACGCTGCTGGGAAAGGGAGATTCCCCCTGTGAATCCCGGTGCCCGCGGCGGGCAGGCCCCTGGCTCTGCCGGCAGCTCGGGGCTGCCTCGCGCCCGGTCCCGGGGGTTCTCCCAGCGTCTCTGTGCCTCCCTGAGGGTTTCGGCAGCACAAACGGGAGGCCGCTGCGTAGCCCAGCCGAGGCGATTGCTGCCCTTTCCTCTGCACAAGGTCTGGCCCGGCTTTGCTGAAGCCGGGGGATGCTGAGCCGGAGCTGACAGCTCGGGGATGCCGTGGGCATACGGGGCTCGGCTCTGAGCTGTGGTTACCAGCTTGCGGGGGTACCAGAGCTACTCTACAGCCAGCGCGGCTCCGGGTACAAACGCAAAAGTTCAGGGACAGCAGTACTTGACAGCAACCACGTGGCATCTAATACTGCTTTGCAGATGTCACCCAGATTTTGGTTGCTACTTGTTTGAGTTTGGAAGTGCAGCCGTCCCAGTTGCAGAAGGAAACCCAGGAGCTCTGCCGTTCTCTGGGTGATGCAGCCACTGCAAGTGAAGCTGCCGCTAAAGCATTTGTAGTTCTGTGTGCTACAAGCAGCATGGCTTGCTTTTAAACATCTCTCTCTCTCGTATGCAGCAAGCAGGGGTGACTGTCTGACAAGGCAATATTCATCACCAGGCGATTACTATGAACATGTTTATTAGCCTCTGAATAATAGATACCAGTATTAGTTGCCCCAAGAATATTTCGCATGCTGATGGAAGAAGGGTGCCAATTTAAACAAGAGCACACAGGGAGCCCCTCCAAGCTTGCATGAATGAAAAAAGTGAGTTTGAGTTATTGGAAAAAACAATTTGGTTTTATGGAGAGGGTTTTTCAGTGCCTCTACATTATAGACTTATGAATTGTAAATTTAATTCATAAAAGTTACATGGTAGCAAAATGTAAGGTGACATGTCATCAGTCACTGGGACTTAATGTATGGATTGCTGGAGAGCTGTGTTCAGGGCTGGAGGATGCTGTGTGCATCCTGGGGAAGGCTCTGCGGCAGGACCTGTGCTGATGCCAGCGAGGATTTTGTCATTCCGGGTTGTGATGAGCAGACGGGGACGTCCCGCCTTGCGCTGAGTGATGGCGGGGTGGATGGAGGAAATTATATTTCTGGTGATGAAAGAAATCACTAACTGAAAGTGCTGGGGCTCTAGGTAAGCCCATGGCTGTTCAGGGTAAACAATGAAAAAACTATTTCTTGCCTTAAATGAGTCAGGGTAGTGGATTCTTCACAAAAGACGACGTCAGTACCTCAGGCTTTGCAGAGCAGAGCCTTTTTTTTTATCCCCAAACCCTCACATTTGTGTTTTCCATTGACACGTTGCACACCATGATGCTGTGAAGCCCTCGTAGATGAGTGTGGCCAGCTCTGCGATGGCCGCGGGAGGGGGAAGCCCCATCTCCACCTGATTTTGGTGGCAGCTTTGCATGAGACAAGGCTGTGGCTCTGGAGTCCCTGCGTTAAACCTCTGGGGAGCCCGTGGCCCAGCAGAAAGCCAAAACAGCTCCGTGAGAACGTCCCATGGGCTGAACGTTTTCTGTGGTGGTCTGAACTGCTCCACTGCCATTTTTGTGTTATTTTGATGCTAAACACCCCCTCCAGCGAGGCAAACAGCCCAAGTGGCATGTTAGTGTCCAGCTTTTACCCTGCGCGATCCTGCTGCTCTGCTGGGAGGGGACAGAAAGGATGGTTCCTGTGGGCCCTGCCCTGGCCAAAGCTTCCCCTCACGGCCGACTCCTCTGGGGCTGGGGCAGACAGTATGGGTCTCCATGGGTCTCCCTGCCCAGTGCGGGCTGTCTCATCCTGGACGAGGGCTGAACCTCGCCGCTGGCCCTGGGTCCTGCCTCCTTCGTGCTGCAACTGTAAATAACCTGTCCTCATACTTTAATTTTCTTATTAAATAGTGTCCTTCTGCCCTGTCCCCCAGCTGGGGGGAAGAGATGCACCTGAAGCTGGTTTTAGGAAGATGCACAAATAAAACCAAAGATTTCCTGGAGGGGGATTCCCTGCTTTTCAAATGGGCTGGCCAATGACTGGGAAAGCGAAGTCTGGAATTGCTCCCGCCTCGTCTCACCGGGACCTGAGGGGCTGAGGCTCGGTTTGGCCCTGATCCAGCACTTCCTGAAGAGCCTGGCCGTGCTGTGTTAGTGTGATGGGCTTCCCAGTAAGGGGAGACCCCAGTAAGGTCCGCTGGCGGTGGCTTCACGCATGGACCCCCTGGAGTCCTGCGTGGCTGCCCCAGGGATGCTGCGGAGGGGTTGGTGCATTCATCGGGCGCTGCTGCAGTTTGCTGCCTTCGGCCATAAACCCAGCGGAGCCGGGTGGGATCCATCGAGTCACGAGAGGCGCTTACCCACCTCTTTGCAGCAGGAGCACCGCGTGTGCGTGGGGCACAATGGCCCCGGGTGAGCTGGAGCAGAGCACCCGGCTCCCACAGCCATGGGACCCGGGAGCAGCGCCCTGACGGAGGGCTTGGGGTGAGCCAGCTGAATCCTCCGTCCTCTTAATGCATCTTGTCCAGATTGGGCTAAAAATAAGTAAAAGTAACAACAGAGTTTTCACTGAGAAACTAAATACAGCTGTGAGACTCAGAGATGTCACGGGGGAGGCAGATTGCTGTGGCTCGGTGTTACCTGACTTCCCTGGCGTATGTCACCGACTCGGGGCTTCGGCAAAGAGCGTTTCCCTGTGCTGGGTTCCCTTTGCAGCCAAGGCTGCTGGAGATGTGAGCACAGCTTGGGTTTCTTCTGAAGAATTCACTGCTTTAAAGCTGGCTGGGGAATAGGCCTGGGCAGAAATAGGGCCCCTTGTTGTGGGATCTCGGGAGAGGTGACGGGGTGGGGGTGTCCCTCGGGGGGGTCCCCTCTGCCCCTCCGCTGGCTGGTCCTTCCCTCCCGTGCCCCCGGTGACGTGCAGCCTTGCTGACACCGCGCTGCTCACCTGGAGACTGCCGGGGACTGCAGTGCTTGTCAGGATTATTTTTAAAAAATCTTTTTTTTTCCCCTTTAGTTTTTAAAAATCCCCTGTATTTAATCCATGATAAATATTTGAATGGTGTGAAACTCACCATTCTGGCAGAAACTCATGTCATGCTTGTTCTTAGCGGTGACTCACTGATGAATATTTTGCTGCGAGAAGAGCAAACAGATGGCCCTGTCGCCGGCACCGGGGACGGGAGCCTGAGCGGGAGACGTGTCTGATGGCACTGCCAGGGTTTGTTTTGGTCTGTGCAGTGGCCGGTGGTCGCTAGCAGACCTGTCCCCACCGCTCGGGCTCTGGTGTGCGCTGGCAGCCCTCTGCCTGGGGCAGGACCCCTGCCTACTGGTACTGAGAGCGGCTCTGGTGCCTCCATCCCTGCCTTTTCACAGAGATGGAGCATGCAGGGAGCTGCCGTCCTGGGAGAGATGGGGCTTGGCAGCGAGGTGCCTTTCGCCCGGCCAGGGTCTCTCCCAGCCCCCTGGGGAGGACGGGGACCCGCCGTGCAGCATCGGTCCCCCCGGGGTCTGCCACAGCCTCGGCGGTGGGAGGCCGAGCCGCCCTGGGAGGCGATGCAGGACGGGGAGGACAGCGGTGCTGTGCTGTTCTCCGCTGTTTCCAGCGAGATCCTGTCCCTTGCTGAGGGAACGCTGGGGCTGTGGGGATTGTGCCTGGAGAGCTGCGGTGCTGGTGTCGGCACTGGGCTTTGTGGGGTTAGGGGAAGGGACAGCGCGAGTTGTCCAGTGCAGAGCTGTCAGGAAAACGTCCTCCTCAAATGAGGAGGTAAAACCTCACCAGATGCAAACAGTTACAGCCGCGTCGGTTCACAGGAGGCTGGTGTGTTCACGGGGGAATAAGTCCCTGATTGTGATTTAGGATTTAAAAACGTGCTAAACTGCTGTCCCAAAGTGGGTTCTTTCCTAAATGGGGACATAAGCAGAAGCATCAGCGGCTTGAAATTCAGTGATGGAGAGCCGTGAAGGACCTTTCGCATACGCCAGTACGTCAAAGGGTTTTAAAAACCTGCTTGTGGATTAAAACAGGGAATCGATAATAGGGAGTTTAAGGCTCGGAGAGTCACTTCATTAGTAACTTTCTTTCTCAAGAGCTTTATAAACTTCTGGAGCAAACTGCCCTGCTGAGTCTTGAAGACAGAAATTACTGTGTCAGCTAGGAAGAAGGATTACAGATAACAGGGAATTAATACTGAAAAGCATATGCTATAAATACAGCAGGATTACATTCGAGTGTTATGTAAAACCCCTTTCCCTTACTCCAGGTCTCCGGCTGGGCCGGCAGCGGTGGGCTGCGGCAGCGCGGCTCGGTGGGCCGCAGCCTGCGGTGCAGCTGGTGGGAGCTGGGGCTCTCGGGGCACCATTCCGCATTTCCCACTTTGCTGCTTGCTCGCAGCTGCCCTTTGCTCATCCGGCGACTCTGCTTCTGCTGCCACCTTTGCTGAGAGGGCTTTTTGTTTGCGTTTCATGGAGACCTGTTCCTTTGGCACACGAGCAAACACCTGGTGGCCCTGGGCAGGGTGGGCTTGCTGGGGCCTGGCAGCAGCGCATCCCCAGCCGCTTGCTGCTGGGGCCGATGCTCCTCGGGGTCTGCGTGTCCCTGGTCCAAACCCTCCCTAGCCACCTGGTTCTCCATGGCCCTTTATCCTCCTTTACCCCTGCGCTGGGGCTGCCTTTGGAAGCTGTCTGCAGCATCCCCCCAAGAAAAATCATTTCCTTCTCACCCTTGTCCCTCCATCCCCTCCTGGTGCATGCGGCAGGGCCAGCATCACTGCGGCAGCTGGGTACCAGCCCAGGGCTCGGAGGTTTGGCTGGAAACATGCCTGTGCTCGCCCCTCTCATCCCAGCTGCATCGGGCTGCTCCTGCTCAGGGCTCTTCCCCCACCGGGTCTCCTCAGAAACTAAGGGACCCTTCCTGGGAGCGCACCCCAGCACTCTCCTGAAGTCCTGCCTTCTCCAGTGGCTCCAAGAGCATCTTCCCAGTGGATTTTTGTGGCACTGATGCTCCTTGGTGTTGCTCAGCAGTTTCTGGAAACAGGGTTTAAGCTCCTGTCACAGCGTACTCGAGCGCAACAGCCTTTTGCTGAGTTTCGGTGCTGGCCGGGTTCTCCGTGGGCTGGAGTCGGGGGTGCCATGGGCAGGGGGGTGTCCCCGCTCCCCTCCTCCCCGTGGCGGGGTCCAAGGCGGGCGCCTGGTGCCCTGCTCACACAGAGCATCAGCTGGTGCACCAGCGGCAAAATAGCCAGTAATACATCAAACTAGTGAATATTAATAATACATCTTTCTGTAGCGATGGAGCGGGGGACAGGGACAGGGCGGGAGTGGCAGGAGGAGGGTCTCGGCTCCTGTGCAGGAGCAGCGGATGGTGCGAGAGCTGCACGGTGCCCTGCTGGCCCCCGCGGGGTCACCCAGCTGACACCGGTGTCCCTGACATTGGGGGTCACCCTGACATTGGGGACCCTCCAGGCGGGCGCTGAGGCTGCTCCTGCTGCCCGCAGCCCCTCCTGGGGGGCACAGGGAGAGAGGGGCCATGGCAGGTCACGCACCCCCTTGGAGCGCTCTGCTCCAGGCATAGTCACAGATTCCCGAGCTGCTGCTTCCCTTTGTGGAAATAAACATTCTCAGGCATGTTTTTGCCCATTTCCTCCTCGTGCCGTAGCTCAGATGAGACGCTGGCTGACTTTGAGGGCTAAGAGCTGTCACTTGGAAGGACTTCACCCTGCCTCCAAACTGAACGTTAACTATGAACTTTGTCCGAGGGATAATAAATCCCAGGCTTGTTCAGTACGATGCTGAATTTTGAAAATGAAGCATTTAAACCACAATATTGCAATCAAATTGCTAGCGAAAATCTCATCACTTTGGCAGTGGAGCTGGTGGGTCTTTGATCTCTCCCCGCTCAGATGTTGCTGCCAAAGAGATTTAAGCTTAAACTTCACTTTGTAAAATAGACTTTTTTTGACAGTTTCCTTTAAAAAATAATCTTCTCCTAAGCTCAGGAAGCAGGGAGGAATGGCCAGCCCCACAATGAGATTTCCAAACCAAATAGTGCAGAAAGGAGCTGCTTTCAACTGCTGCTATTTCTTCCATAAATCCTGTGCTTAATCCGCAGAGCGGCACTGGGGCAATTCCTCGCCGCAGCTCCAGAGGCTCAAACACTGCGATGGGGCTGGGGGTCCGGCAGGGCCGGGCTGGGGCTGGCGGTGGCCAGTGCTGCTCTGGGTGAGCAGCATTTTCCTGAGGTTGGTCGGGCTCCCTCGTCCCATGGGCTTGGGGTGCTGCTGCTCGCCGGATCCCGGCCGTGCCCTGTGGGAGAGCCGGGACGTGGGTGACACTCCGCAAATGGCCAAACCGCAGCCCACTGATGCGAGAGCTCAGCCCGGCGGGTTGCAAAGCCCCAGTGCCACTCTTCACCCTGCTGCGGCTGCTCTTCAGCCCTTTTTGGCCACATCCAAAGCAGATCCAGCGCTGCCCAGGCTATGGGGGCCATGAGCCTGGTTGGACTCTGAACCCCCTTTCTGGCCTGGGCCTCTGGAGCTCTGGCTCGGTGCGGCCGCCTGGCATTGCCGGAGCCGGGCACAACGGAGGAGAGGTGCCTGCCAGTTTGCGTGGAAGGAAACACAGAATTATTACACAGGAGGGAAGAGGCAATCTGTTATTTTGGGGCGGTCTTGGCTGACTCTCTGGGGTGGCTGATTGGGCTGAGGTGCAGCAGAGCCCCCACCGCCGCTCCCCAGCGTTTCCCAGCCCGCGCCGAGCAGCTTTGAACTCGTCTGTGCCTCTGGGCATCTGACCTGCTCCTCTCCCCCTGCGCGCGGGGAGATGCGGGATGCCCCATGGCTTCTGCTGACGCCTTTTCCTTTTTCCCCTGGCAGGAGGTAGAAAGCCCCCAGCCCCTCCGTTCCAGTCCCAGCCCCCCTGCAGTCCGTGGCTGTGGGAATTGCTTCCCAGGGGCTTCCCTGCCACGCAAGGCGTGCAGCATGGCTGCTTGAATAACGCGAACGATCCCCTGCTCCTCTGCCTCGCAGCGCCGTGGCTGTGAAGTGGAGGCGGTGGTTGGGGGATCAGCTGCTCATTGCAGCCCCTTGTGCTCTGCTGGGCTCCTCCACCACCACCATCTCCTCCCTGGGACCAGCCCTTCCAGGCTCCCAGCTGGGGCAGGACCGTTGTGAGGGGCCCTGGGAAGCTGAGCCGGTCTGGTTTGGTGCAGGGTCAGAAGCTGTTCTTTATCTCAGAGCAGAGTTTCGCAGTGCGAGCGCACTGAAGGAGATGGGAAGAACCTGCTGGGGGATTTCAGAGATGTCCTGCACCGTGAGACCGCTGGGCATAGCGATGCTCGAGTGAGTACGCAGTACCCAGTCCTCTCTTTCCCCTTGCAAGAAGCACAGTTAAGGTTGGCTGATGGGGGTTTTCCAGCAGACGCACCGTTGTGCCTTCCCCGGAGCCATCGGGCAGGCTGCGGGAAGGGGCCGGGCTGGTGAAGGGGCTGGTTGTGCTCAGCCTCATCATGGAAACTGGCCTTGCTGGTCTGGTGTTGGTCCTGGAGGTGGCAGGTTTGGTGGCAGCGGTGCTGGGGCTGAGGTGGGAAGCTCACACTTTTATATCTCTTTGGGCTTGGTGCCGCGTGATACCCGATGAAGAAGCTGGAGTGAAACAGAACCATCATGGCACATGATAAATGGTTTAAAAAACAACTTTGCTACCAGTATCTAAAAGCAAGACTTTAGGACAGACCTGGGTCTCATCCTGCAATACAAAGCCATCTCTCGCTGCAAGTTCAGGGCTCCGGAGTGTGGCCGGAGCACATGGATGTGCTGCTGGAGAGCTGCTGTGCTCGGCAGGACGGGGAACGCGCCTTCCTGAAGTGAGGCACACCGTTCATTTTCAGATGAGCTACTATTTTTAAATATATCTTTTTTTCTTTCTTTCCTTTTTTTTTTAGATGTGGATGACCCTAATTTTGGCTGAGTAGCTTAGAAAAGCTAAGAATGCAAGGTTAGTTTAATCTTCTTAAAGTTTAAAAATCATCTGGGATTCTTCTGTTTGATAGTGCTGGAGGCGCTTATCTCCTTCTAGAAACCTTGTTTCTGTTTTGCAGTATGTCGTTCAAAAACGCTTTTGCAGTAATGGGTGCCAAATTTCAGCATTCGGCACTTTTCATCTTCAGAAACGTTACAGTTTCTGAGCAGTGTGGCGAGGCACTCGGGGGCGAGGAACCACGATGCTGGGCTGGGAGCATCCTTGCTGCCATCCTGCAGGTCCAGGGCCAGATGGGTCCCAGTGGAAGTTCACTGAGCAGCAGACCCTGCAGTCCTTGGGACAGAGCTGGGGGCTGGGACCGTTCACCACTGGAAAATCCGGCCAGGATCTCCCTGCCATCAGCGCAGCGCTGTCTTTCTGTCCCCCCTTAAAAGGGATCATAAAACTCCCTGGAAGAGCTTGTTCCCAAGGCCACTGACGAACCCGTCTCCTCCCCGAGCAGAGGGCAGTAAATCTCTGTATGAAGCTGTTTCTGACACGTTGGTGCTCCTCAGGTATCTCGTAAAGATGCTGCAGGGCTGGATGGCTCTGAAGTGCGTTGAAGAGCAGCAGCATGGGTAGCGCTGGATCCCCGGCGCCAGCACCACTCCTCTCCCGTGGCAGCGTTCCCCGCGGCAGGGTTTGTCCCTCAGCCGGCTCCTCTCCTCTGCGGGCAGGAGCCCCCGGTCCGGCCGGGGTGGCAGGAGGGGAGCGCGCCCAGGCAGGCATCGTGTCCTGGCCGATGGCAGGCAGGGCTGGCAGAGCCTGTGGCATGGCTACAGATGAATGGCAATGTGTGGTGGGGGCTGGGTGGCCACGGTGTGTCCCCAGGGGGACTTTGCGTGTGCCCCCCAGGGGCGCAGGGCAGCGAGCCGGGCTGAGCGCTGCTGCTGCAGCCACTGCCAGGAGCACACACAGCTGTGTCTCAGGGCAACGTGCACCCCAAGCTCTTCCAGCCCCACGGCGGGCTTGTCCCGAGTTTGTCCCCAAAACCCACGCTGCCCTAAGGAGCTCAGCCGGTCTGCAGAAGTCCCGCAGGGCTGTGTGTCGGGGTGCTGGGATGTGCTCAGGGCTCCAGAGGGATCTCCACGAGACCTGGTCCCAGCACCCACCGCCACGGTCAGGCACGAGGGAGGATGCAGGGGCTGAGCTGAGGGGGATCGGGCTCCCCGTGAGCATCACCCCGCGCTGCCCTGCAGCCCTGAAACCATTCAGGTTTCGCCCGTGCTGCAGGGTGGTGGGTGGCGCGACCGCAGGGACCATCGCAGAAGAACTCAGCTCTGCAGGTTTTCTGCCTGCCTGTGCCATAATGCAGCCTTCTGTGAGCAGTGGCATGTCTTCGTCTCAGACTAGGCAAAATTAGGGACTACTGTGAATCAGAACAATTCCACGTGGTACATCAGGAGTGACTGGCAACCTGCGTTATCCTCCGCAGCTCTGCCCTGCAAGCAGCAGCGTGGCCGTGCCGGCCCCTGGTGCATCCACTGCGCTGCCGCTGCAGCCCAGCCTGCGCCGGGAGCGGAGCGCTCCTCCTCGGCCTGCTCCGGCGCACGGCTGAAACTGATACCAGCAGTGTGCCGCCCTACAGCGCCCGGCTGTGCCGGGACACGATCTGTGCTTCTCTGCAGTTCCTCAAGTTTTTTATATGTAACGGAAGTTTAAGGCAGAGAAAAGTCATCAGCAAGTGTCAGAATTCAGCAGCAAATACCTTTGCGTGGCGTGTGTCAGCTTGGCGTGCGGTGGTGCCGCTGGCAATACTCTCCCCATTAGACTGCTGTGCCCTGGAAGGCTGACCTCAAAAACTTGCAAACCTTAAGACAGATATAAGTCTTTATTTTATAAGAACACATAAAGATCAAAACAGAATATTTAAGCTGATGTTATGCAATAGGCAGCTTTTCTAAGTTGTGATTTGTAAAGACAGTTCAGATAATTTCCTGAAAGACATACTCATAATGATTAATTTAGAATATGTTTAATTCAAGTTAGAGAGATCAAAGAGAAAGCATTTCCCCCTGTAATGCCGTTTGCGTTTCTACGCTCTCACCATACTCCGTTGGACTGGGAGGGATGTCTGATTTGTCTTTCGTTGCGATTTCTCTGTGCTAAAATTGCAGAGAAAAGCCTTATGCAGACGTTTGTGCTAATTTGGGGCAGGGGTAGGGAGAGGGAGAGGAGCCCAGAGCAAAACCCTGCAAAACTGGCTCTGGGAGGTGAGGAGGGGGGTGATGCTGGGGGTAGTGAAATCGCCCCCTCTGCCCTTCTCACCTGGCTGGAGAGGTTCACGCTTTGGCAGCTTTCTCCGGTGTTTCCCGTGGCTGTTGTCTGGAGCAGCCTTTCCCGGGTGTGGAAGTTGGGTTAGTGAGAGCAGGACGGCGCCCGCCGCAGCGCGCGGGGCTGGGGCAGGGGCCCGCCGCAGCCGCCAGATGTGCCATGCACCGCTGGCAGCAGGGGGGCGAGGGGGCTGCAGGTGCTGCGGCAGCTGCCGCGGTTATAGCAGCCCTTCAGGGCTAATTTGGAATAACTGATGAGTACGTCTTTATTTATGCAACTACAATTTCTGTTATATGGTCGGTTGTTTCAACCTCCGCGGCAGTGTCAAATGTCCCTTTAGTTCAGCCTGAAAAGTAATCTCTTCCAGGGGAAGAAAATAAAATCAGTATTTATTACTATTTTCTATATAATGCAGGAGGAGGTCCAGTCTTCCTAATGCACGGAACAGCTGGTGTGGGAACGTTGTTTCGTGCCGATGGCGAGCAGGGCTCGGCTGTTTGTTCCACTCCTCAGAAGATGCTGCAGTTTCTCTCTTGACAAGCTCCATGTTGCTGCTGCAGTCCTCATTGAAAAAATGAATATTATTTAATGAAAGGACAGTAACACGCTCTAAGTCAGGAGAAGAGATTTGGATTCTGGCAGGTTTTGTTATTCCTTTCCACGCTGTGCCCTTGTACCTGAGCGGGGCGCGCAGCCTGTACCGGGCGGTGGTTGTGTTTGACAGTGATGGATGATACATGCAGAGACTCAATTAGCCTATTAATAAAGCACAATCTGGGCCACGCTTTTCCAAGCTCGGCACCTAAATCTGTATTCAGGCTCAGAAACGAGCGGCCTCGTTTCCCGAGCAGGTGCCGGTGACCAGCGCGAGCCCTGCTGGGCGGCAGTGGGCGAGGGGACCCCCGGCCTGAAGGGTCTGCATTGGGGAGGGACGGGGTGGGCGCCGCAGCCCTGGGGACCCGGCCCAGGGCCGTCCACATCTGCCTTCCCCGCGGGAGCAGCAGCTGACGGGACGTGCCCATTCCCAGCTCATTAAATGAAGCTCTGCGCTGGGGAGGTGCGGGGCGAGGCGGGCGCTCAGCGCTGCCCGGGCTGGGCTCCCGGGGGACAGGAGCTTTGCCAGCCCAAGGAGTCGCCTTTGGCTTAGGTTGCATCCAAACGCCGGGTTTCTGGCCCTTGAGCCGTGCCAAAGGGGACATGGCTGGTGCGGGTGGCCCTGGGGTCCCTCCTGCTCCCGATGGGTCTGCTCTCCCCACCGTGGGCTGGCATCTCCTCCCTGCGCAGGGGGGTCTGGGGATGCTTCCCCGGCGCGGGGCAGCACGGGGGTGGCGGTGCCCGGGGGCTGCGCAGGAGCTGCTGCGCGGGTGCCCATCCTGCATGGCCAGAAGGCATCGAAGACTCACAGGGCTGATGCCCAGCCCGCGGCTTCTCCAGCGGGTCCCCGGCCGATGGCCATGGCTGTGGGGCTGCCAAAGACGCAGCTGCCCTGTGGGGCTGGGGGATGGCGACCTGGCTGGGCACCATCAGCCCAGCCCCGGCAGGGTCCAGCGAGCGGGGCACCTGGGGCTGGCAGCAGCTGAAATGCCAGTTTCGATATCAGTGGATGGAAATGTGAATCTCTCATTTTTTCCAGTGCTGGGGGCATTTGGACGTGGTGGCAAGGGTAAGCGGCAGGCTTTGCTGTTCGGCCCAGGGAGGAGGCAGGGGGGATGCAGGAGAGGAGAGCAGGCAGAGACAGTTCCTGAAATTTTAGCTCTGAGCTGTCAGAGCGTGGTTCCCAGCGTCTGGCAGGACTTGCTGCCTGCAGGGAGTTGCGTGTGTTTGTGGTCTGAGCATCTCCCGGGGCCTGGGATGGGTTTGGCAGAGCCGCTGCCAGCTCAGCTCCAGCCCAGCCCCCAGCGGGCAGCGTGTCTGTGACACCCTGTGCTCTCCGCTGCATCAGCCACTGCATCAAAAGCCGCCCTTGGCTGCATCCCAGACAGATCCCATCCAGCACGTTTGCCACAGGAGGCTTTTTAAGACTCGACTTAAGCTTGGCGGATGCCCGAGTGAGTCCCACCCCGTTCTGCGAGCGAGGGGGAAGGAAGGGGGAGCAGGGGCTTGCTGCCGGGCCATGCAGATCAGCCCGTGCCTTGGGGTGACTTGGGACAGCCCTAGAGGGTGGGACACCGAGGCCGCAGGGATGGACCTCGGAGGCAGCCGATGGATCCTCTCCAGTGCCTCCAGGTATTTTGGGGAGACTGCTGTGCCGATGCCATGAGCTCAGAGCTGGGCTCCAGGAGATGCAGGCGGTGGAGGGAGGGGAGGGCTGGGCTACAACCGTGGTGGCACCGGGGCAGAGGGTGGGGGCCCGGTCAGCAGCAGGATTTACAAAGGAGGCTTCACAGCGGCGATTGCTTTGCGGCCATCATCTTCTGGGAGCAGCAGGTCCCGGTGAGCACGCCCTGCCGCTTGGCCGAGCTTTGCTGGGCAGCACCGGCGTCTTCTCCGTCTCTGGAGACATTCCAAACCCGCCTGGACGCGTTCCTGTGCGACCTGCTCTGGGTGACCCTGCTCTGGCCGGGGGGTTGGACTCGACGATCTCCAGAGGTCCCTTCCAACCCCCACCACTCTGGGATTCTGCGATTCCCTCCGCCGGGCGCAGGTCCTGTCTGTCCTTCCCCTTCCTTCTGTTCCATCCGGAGCTGGAGTGGGCACTGCACGCCCCGCGTCCCCCCCAGCCCACTCCTCTGTGCTGCGCGGCCCGTTCTGCTCCCTGCGGACGGCTGCGTGTGAGTGCCCAGGATGCTCCATCTGCTGGTGCTGCTGGACGAGCGTCAGCGCTGCAGCGGGTGGGAGGGATGGGTGGGAGGGATGGGTGGATGGCTGGCTGGCTGGATGGATGGATGGAGGGGCTCTCCCCCCACAGCTGCTGCGCAGGCAGGGTTTGCCCCCCAGGACCAGGGTGACGCCGCAGCCTGCCTGGGGGTCACCGCCTCCCGTCGCCTGGGTGCTGCCCGGGTGCCTGCCGGGCTCCAGCGCCAGGGGCGAGTTGTTTGAGCAGCTGCATAATCGCAGCCTGAACTTCAGGGCTCTCCAAACGAAGCACCGTTTATTTAAAATGCAGAGACATTTATCATACCGTGCCAAGCCCCAGGAACGGGTTAATGCCAGACCCGCGGGCTTCCCCCATTGCACAGCCTGTGTCTGCTGAGTGATTATTTGATCAGATAATGCAGGTGTTAAAGTGTTTGTCGGGAAACAGGAACCTGTGTTATCTGAAGGAGGCAGCCTCGGCTGTCAGGAGCAGCCTTTGATCTGCGGAGACGAGGCGCTGTAAAGCGGGTCCCCCATCGTCTGCAGGGTAAAGCGGGTCCCCATCGACGGCAGCGCAGCCGTTCCTGGGTCCTTCCGCAAACCCCGGGGCGCGGCGGGGGGCGGGCAGCATGGGGGGCCGAGGGGCCGGATCCTGCCAGCGCATCCCCACCAGCCCGGGCACTTGGGTGCTGTTTGCCCTGCCATAAAGGGGCAGAGACAGCAGGGTCCGAACGGTTTTACCTCTTCTCCCTCTCTGGCCCCAGACAAAGGGATTTCCTAGGGCTGTGTCACCTGGTTTAAGCTTTTCAGAAATAAATAAAATACTGGTTTTGATCCCAAACCTGACACAGACTGGAGGACCCCACTCTCGGCAGGCGCCGAGCCTCAGGGGGTGAGACCGCGTTGGAGGTACGGCTCTGCTCGGCACGGAGCCGCTGCCCCGTGCCGCGTCCTGCGGGCAGCTCCGCTGAGCAGAGCTCTGTGAGTTACAGGGTGTATCTGGGTTCTTGTCCGCGAGCACAGTGTTACAGCGGTTGATTATAAATTGGATGGAAAATTTTGGAGTAGTTAAATTGCCGCGGTACAATGGGTTCGATGTACAGCGTTGCACAGCTGTACGCTTGGTCTGGGTAAATCCCATTGCTGATAAATCAGCTCTTGTGGGGGGGCTCTATGGCCCCTGGACTCTGGAGAGCAGAGGAAGCGTTGAGCCAGAAGAGCCTTGGTGCAACTCCATATTCTTCTTGGCTTACTGACCTCAAACCTTTAGCACGTAGGAAAACCCTTTCTGGGAAAAATAGTGATCATCTTTTTGACAGAGAGGATGCACGGCCCATCTGCAGCAGTGACCCCCAGGGCTGGGTGAGCTGTGAGTGGGGTCCTGGGGGCCCGTGAGTGGGTGTCACCAGGGTCCTGGGGCCCCCGGCTCTCTTGGGTGCTGCGTTTCCACACCAAACGCAGGAAAGACTATGCTGTCCTGGCCCCAGCACTGCAGGGAGCAGCTCACAGCGCTGAATTGAAGGGTGTGCTTCAGTCTGTGCATCACTGGAAATTAAATTTTTAATAATTTTGAGATTTATCAGATTTTATAACTATAATGCTTTAAAATTCACCATTAATGTTCAGTCTAGTGCTATCTATAAGTTGTACTGGCACACAGGACCTCACAAAGCTGTAGTTCTTATTGCCCAGATGCTCCCGCTCTCTCCAGGGTGGGGTCTGGCAGCACGGACTGGTCCTGGAAAAAGCCGAGATCCGTGGAGTCCCTGCGGCGCAGCCCGCAGCGATGCACAGCCCCAGGACGGGGAAGGTTTTTCCTGGAAGCTCAATAGCAGAAAAAGGCGCAGAAGTAGTAAGCTAAACAGGCAGGTCCGCCCTGGGCTCACACCGTAGTGCCAGACCGGGGGAAGTGTTTAACAGCGGCAGGAGAGAGCCGAAGCGATGAGCTGAGGTGACCTGTGCGTGTCTGCGGGAGGGAGGCAGAGCTGCGACCTTGCTGGTCTGCCTGAAAACAGGTTCACAGCTTCCCTGCCCAGGGCTGCGCTGCCGCTCGGGCTGCAGGGTGATTCCCAGGCAGACTCTGACCTTGGTCACCATTTTCTTTATGCTTTCGAAACACCCTGGGTGTTTCCTGGTGTTTGGGGCGGTTGCTGTTCTGCTGCCTGGCTCATGCTCTCTCCACGCTCTCGCTGTGCTCCGTCCTGGCAGCTTCACCTCGGCACTGCTGCCCGGAGTTCCCTGGACACAGAGTTGTTGTCCAAGCAAATGTGGGATTTGGCTGATGCTGGGGTCTCCTGCCAAGCCCTGGGCAGCCTCAGCATCCCGCCGGGGCGTGAGCCGCAGGTCTCTGGATGAGGACGGGGACGGGGACCAGTGCACCCCCGGCTGCTGTGGGGCTGCCCCTCGGGTGGGATGGGAGACGGTTTCTGAGCTGAAAACGTTGCTCATGAAGCACCGGGGAAGTTGGTGGGATTTGTACGGTCCTTGCTCTCACCTTACAAGTTTTGGGCCCTTCACCCACTCAGCATCCCCGAGCACCTCAGCCCCGCTGCCTCCTCCTGCCGCTTCGTAAATGAGTTTCTTTGTCTTGCAGAGAGATGCCAAGGGCCAGTACCTCTTCGACCTTCTCTGCCACCACCTGAACCTGCTGGAGAAGGACTACTTCGGCATTCGGTTCGTGGACCCCGACAAGCAAAGGGTGAGAGCCCTTCCCGGCCGGGCTGGCTGTTGGGGTTCCTGCAGCTGGGTGCTCTCAGACGTGTCCTGGCCGGGGCTGGGAACCGCAGTGCGAGGCCGATGGCTGCGGCGAGATTCGGTTTAGGCAGCGATGAAGGCTCTTCCCCAGCGATTCTCCCTGCCCCGCTGCTGGGAGGGGACAAAGCCCGGGGGGTGATGGGTGCCCTTACGGGGTTCTTGCTTTGCCCGTGGGAAGAGCGGCTACTCCTGGTCCCCCGGCCCCCCCTGGGGAGACCCCCTGCCCCTTCCCACCTCTTTGGCCAGAGCCAGCGCTGGGTCTGGTGCTGCAGCCCTGGGGAGGGGGGGCCAGGGTGCACCGGGCGCTGGCAGCAGCATCCTCGGTGTCCTGGCTCCGCTGGCACATCCTCGGCGTCGGTGGGGATGTGTGAGCCGGAGGGACTCGCATGGCTCTCAGATCCCTGCGCAAGTGGTGAAAGCGTCGTGCGTTTGCAAAGTGAGAGGGTTTGATGCTATTGCCAAGGCGAGGAGGGACATCTCCTGACACGGGGTTTGCAGGACTATTTCTAGTGCAGAAATGTGTTTTAACACTGAGATTAGGCCAAGCGACAGCTTTGTGCTGAGAATCCAAACACTTGTGCGTGTTGCCTCGGGCAATGAAGAGCGAAACAAGACGTGGGAGCGCATGGAGCCGAGAGCCCCCGCGGCAGGACCTGCTCTGACCCGGCAGCGCAGCTCCCGGCATGGATCCCTGCGAGTCCCGCTGCGTCCCGGGCGGCTGCAGCGGGTCCGGGCGCAGGGTGGCACAGCTCCCGCAGGGACAGGGCCCCGCCATGCGCCCAGCGAGCTGCGTTTCCACGCAGGAGTCGCGTGCACGCGTCCTGCCGCTTCCTCCGGGTTAACAGTCCACGCTCCTTTCACAACGCCTGCAGAACGGAGCGCTGCACAAACACAGGTTCAGTCACCGCTGGCCATTAGAGTGCTCGAGGTTTGTGAATGAGAAGTGCCATGAATGCGCTCGCAGGTGTAACTATTAATAACAATCTTGTGTTGTGCTTCCTACCAATCAGTATAAGCCACCGGAACCAACAATTTCCGCTCCCCGAGGCACCTTCTGCCGTCTCTGCTGAGGGAGCAGCCGGGGCTGGGCCCCGCGTCGCTGCCGGTGCCAGGGAGCTGCTCCCGCGCTGCCACCCACAGCGGGATGGGGCCAGGCTGAGCCCCTCGCTCCCCCGTCTCCCTCCTGGGGCACCCACCGACACTCACATGGCTTTTCTCTCCCGGAGCAGTAGCCTCCTCTTCCTTATCCTCCCCACCTTGCTAAGTTGGAGCCATCAGGGAGCGTGTGATGCTGCTGCCTCTCCGCGGGGTCTCCGGACCATCACCCCCCCACCTCACCTGTGCCCCCCAACTTGTGTTTTAGGGCGCTCTCCCTCCTGGTTTCTCCACCCCGTCTCTCCAGCCTTGCCTCCTGGCTGTCGTTGTCACGCTGATGCAGGACCAGATGGCTGGGTTTGTCGTGGGCTGTGGAGTGGTGGCTCGTCAGCGCCAGCGAGCAGCGTTTTTCTTGCATGGTGCCGAGGGATCACTAACTGCCACTCCAGTTGTGTCGGCTCTTTGTTTCCCTGCTTTTTGGTGAATCGCCTCTTTAAACACATGTAGGACTAAAACCCCGTGCATAATGCATTATGGTGCATCGTCTCTGCGGGCAGGGTCGGTGGAGGGCCCGCGGCTGAAGCCTGCGCTCACCGAGAGCTCCGCGCGGCGCGCTGGAGAACCCCGCGGCACAGTCACTGCGTGGAGGGGGAGTACCGGGGGCGTTTCTTGGAGCGTATTCCCTTGTGGCTAACGAGGGGGCGGATGGAGAATGCAGGGTCATGTCTTGTCCGAAATGGTGCAAGGAGAGGACGTTTCTCTGCTGTCGCGTGTAGTGGGTCAGTGCCCAGGGCCGGATCCTGCTTCTCCTGCGCAGTAGATGTGCAGCCCAAAGCCGGTGGCAGCGGCTGCCATGGCAGCCTGCGAGACCCTCGGAGAGGGACAGAGGGGCGCGATGCTGAGGACACTCCTTTTACCTGAGCTTTGCTTCTCCTGGGAATAATCCGATTCAGTTCAGGCCACAAGGGCTGAGGCAAGAGCCATCGCTCAGGGAGGAGCATCCCAGGACGGGACAGCTCGGGGAGGGGACACCCCTCCAAGTGAGCGCCAGCCCTGGCCCTGCAGCTCAGGGACGCAGTGGCTGCCAAAGAGCTGCCTGGGTTTAGCATTTTCTCGGCTGAAAGTGCTGCATTTAAGCCCATGATGAACTAAGCTGTCGCTTCAGTCCATTATTTCTGATGCACAAGTCAATATTCCTTATTGAAAGTGCGCTCTGCCCCGTGCCCGATGGCAGCCTGGGCTGGGGAGGGGACGGGGGGACACAGCGAGCGGGGCCGGACTCTGCTCCTGCCCGGGGCTGGGCTGGGAGCCGCAGCGCTCGTGCGATGTGGGAGAGCAGCTGCCGCCGCCGGCAGCGTGCTCCGGGCTGAGCTGCAGCTCCTGCCGGGAGGGCATGGGCAGTCTTTGAAAAACTCGTCATTTTTAAGCACGGCTGGGAGAGCCTGTGCGCTGCCCTTGGGCTGCTACAAGTGAGATGCATCTAGTGAGATCACAGGGCCACGGGCAGCAGACGTGCTGAAAAGGGAAGAAAAAGAGAAAAAGTCCTGCCTCCTTGCCCATCGTTTCCCAGTACCCTGCTGGGTCCGGGTCAGGGGATGCTGATGACGGCGTTGAAACCGTTTCAGCCCAGTCCAAAAGACAACATGCTTCTTCCCAGCATGGTGGGGACCTTCATGACCTGGAGGTTGCCTTGGTTCTGGGACTGGGACAAGCGTTTCCCACAGGAACCCCCCGTGCTGTTCCCCATCCCCAGCGCTGCTGTCGGAGCACTGGGACTGCGCATTGCCATCGGCTGTCGGATCCCACGGGGCTGCCCCATGCCCCCAGGCTTCCCAAAGCCTCACGCCCAGGGGGCTGTGTCTGCGCAGTCGCAGGAGTTACCAATGCCGGGGAGCAGACCCCAGGTGACTGGGCACGCCGGGGCCCCTCAGCCCCTGGCTTTTGCAGCGCTGCCGGCAGCGCGTCTGTGTCAGGTGCCAAACGCACCCCAGAAACGCCCGAGTGAAACCCAGCCCAGTTTGTGCAGACACGTGATGACGCTGCTCACTGGTTTTGTCTCAGTGGTGGGCATTAATATTTATGGGAATCCCAGATTTCAGTGATGTGTCTTCATAGGTCTGTAATCCTTTGTGCAAGCTAGTGTTTGCCTTAGCTGTAGTCATTTTGTTTTGGGGTTCCCCCTTCCCAACACAGAGGCATCTGAAGCCGCTTCTTGACTGACAGCACTTTGCTTCCTCAATGCACCTGCTCAAACAGCAGCAGATCAAAGCAGCAGCTATTGCGGAGGCTTTGCTACAGGCAGAGCTTGATCGTTTCTTTTTGATGGCACAGAACTGTAATTTCAGAAACACAGGCTCGAACTTAACCTTCCCGGTGTCACACTGCATTTACAGGTGCCGGGTGCTGCTGGGGCTGGGCTGGGTGGTTTCAGCGGGCGCTGCGGAGCCGTCGCGCTCCCCGGCAGCACACAGCAGGGCCAGCCCCACGCCCCGGAGCTGCGCGGCCCCGTGGCCGCCGCGGGGGTCAGCGGGACCCCGGGCAGAGCCCCCGGAAGCCCCACGGTCTCCGGAGCCGCCAGCCTGCGGGGAGGTGGGTCTGTACTTCTTGCCTTGCAGGACCTTGATTTAGCCTTTAAAAATCGCATCTCCAAGAAAGTGGTCCATGCACTTCTTCAACCCCAGCCCGTGCACCCGTGTGGCACCAGTGAGGGGTGATTTTAGTGACGGGGGACTCTTGGCTGCTGGCCGGACAGACAGGGGCTGCAGCCCCCTCCCGCCTCAGCATAGGCTTTTATTTCAAGCAGTGGGGGGAGGTGTTTTTCTTTAATTTTGCCCTGAAGAGTCAATTATTAATGGAAAGTATTTGTTGCTGAGTTACTTTAATTATCCTCTTTTTCTTTTCAGCATTGGCTGGAATTTACCAAGTCGGTTGTGAAGCAGATGAGGGGTGAGTATTGCTGCAAGCAGATGGACAGGCAGCGTGTGCTCCTTTTGGTTTAGATGTATGTCCATTTTCCCCAGTCCTTCCCCTCTGGGGTCAATTCCCAGAACATCTCCCAGAAAAAGGGCCTTTTTTGATTATCCACAAAGCTGTTCTGCTGGGTCGAAAGTGGGATCGCTCTCCACCCCTCCTGCTGCCGTCGCAGCCGTCCAGGCCCCCCCAGCGCACGGGCGCCGGCCCTGCTGGGGACCGGGGCAGAAATGGTGGGGATGAGCAAAGCGAGGTTTGCCGGTGCCGGGGCGCTCCAGCGAGTGGGGAGCAGGTGCTGTGGCCGGCAGACGGTGCCACAGGCGCTTCCCTGCGGCGTTACTAGGGACATCGCTCTCCCCATGGCCACCGCAGTGGGGAATGGCCCCCTGCCCGTCTGCTCCCTCCTTACCCGGCATATCTGGGTGTGTGTGGGGTAATGGGGAGGGCAGGTGACACCCCCAGCCGTATCTGACCGTCTCCTCAAGCGGGGCTGTTCGGGAGGACGAAGGGGACAAACGCTGCCGTTTGGTGACCGCGGTGTCGCTGTTGTCACTGCAGCCCAGCCTCCCTTCACCATGTGCTTCCGCGTGAAGTTCTATCCCACGGACCCCGCCGCGCTGAAGGAGGAGATCACCAGGTGAGACCCCGCGCGGCAGGACGGCTGGCCAGGGCTGGGCCACGGCGGGAGCACACCCTGCCGAGATTCATGCTGTAGTCCAGGGAGAGCAACAGCCACGTCGATTTCCAAACCAACCCGAATATTTCTGGGTTGTCCCAGCTGTGGGGAAAAAGCGCAGCAATCCCCGCTGTGCTTTGTTGGCGTGTGGAGCCCGGCGGGGAGCGCTCGCGGTGGGTGTAAACCCACTGACGTGGTCTTTGGCTGCGGTTCGTCACAAAACCCCCGTTCCTGGGGCAATGTGCTCCCAGTAGAGCACTTCTCACCATAACGTCCATCGCGACTTCCCTACCGTCCTGCCAGTGCAGAACAGCTCCTGGGCCGCACCAGGAACTTCCCTGTGGCTCTCCGAGATCTCTCCTTCCAGCTGGGACCCCGCGGTCCCGGCCGGTGCGGGAAGGTGGGTTCAAGCAGGAGCAGCAGCTCTCCCGCCAGAGTGATTTCTGCTAATGCTCTTGCCACTTCTGAACCAGCTGTTGGCGCCGCTGCCTCAGCACATCCCTCGCTCAGGGCGTCGTTACGTGCGCTTGGACTGTTGGGAAGGGTTTGGGTGTCTCTGGTTCCCTTGCCGTCCCCTGAAAGCAATTAGCCACATCCCTTTTACGTAAAGGGGCATGAATGCTCTGGGGGAAACGGGTGATAAACTGCCATGCAGAGACTTGACAGTGCTTCTCCCGAGCTTCTATCTTCAGGGACTCTTCATGCCGCTCTTCCTGCCAGAAGGAAGGACAGTCTCAGCACACGCTGAGAAATTGCAGCAGCTTTGGAAAACAAGCCGTGGCTGTGGACTGTGTTGAAAACGAGCCCTGCCGTGGCGTGAGGGTCGCTGTCTGCCTGAGCCAGCGGGGCTGGCACCTTTCCCAAAGGTTTCTGCATTTTTCCCCTGGAGCTGCTGCAGGAGCCCCAGCGTCTTGGCCCCAAATGCCCTCAAATGGTGGCAAGTGGCCCTTGTCCCTCCCTCGGAGTGTCTCGGTCTCAGCAGCCTGAAGCCACGCAGCCCCGAATCCCTCTGCACATCCAGTTCCCGCCATTTCGCCATTTGCCTGCTCTGCCTGCCATTAAATGTTCCCGATGAATAGCTGGGTCCATGCTAAGCACGTCGAGAATTAAGTAGGCTTACTGACAGAGCTAAATATATTCCAGGATTTAATTCTTGGGATTTTCAGTCTATTTCTGCAGGCAGCAAATGAGAGAGGATGTCTGGGCTTTTGCAGCCTGTTAAGCAGCGTGTTTGGAACATACCTGGGCTCAGCTCTTTACTTCAGCTTTGCATTGATAAACTCTGTACTTTTGTTTGGCAGATCAGCCCGAAGACGCAGAGGATGGGGAGGTGTTTCCAAAAACCAGAACTAGAAACTACCCTAAGATGTTGTTTGGAAGCCTGAGAAAGTTGTGATTCTTTGGGTGTGACGGCAGGTGGGAGATGCAGGGTGGGGTGAAAGCGTTTGTGAAGAGCCCTGCGCGCGTTTGCTCGGCCTGTTCTAAAGTGTCTTCGTGTCCGGAATGCCGCGCTCTCTGCTGCTGCCGGGACATGCGCTGCAGTCAGCGTCCTTGGGTGTGATTGATCTGGTTTTTCACAGAAACACATTTTAGGGGACCCACAGAAGTGCCCAGGAACAGTTTCACACGGGCACATTTCCTTGTTTTGCCCAAGAGGCATTTATTTAGTTTGCATATTTTACATTTACTCCCAGCAGCTGCAGCCCTGTGCAGGCACCAGGCCTTAATTTAAATGTGAAATGGCCAAAGCCGTGTTTCTGAGTAATGACAGCTATTATGTGGGCATTAAGCTGCGCATACAATATGTTAATTGTATTTCTTTTCTTTAATCGGAGATTAGCAAACATCTGCAGTTGTCAGGCGCAGTGCGGAGAATTGAAATGCGGGTCAGGGATTTGCCCCTGGGAGGGAGGGGGGGAACCGGACCCCAGGAGCGTCAGGACGGAGCCAGCGCGGGGGCTGCAGGAATATTTCCCGTCTTTAATGTCCTTTTCCAAGGCAGCCTCATCCCCCAGCCGGCGCTGCCCGGGAAGCTCCCCTTTCCAAGGATATTTCCAAGGCATGGGCAAGGCTTTGGCAAACCTGTTTGGCACCCGCTGCGTGGGTTTTGTTTGTAAAACCAGCTCGGCTCTACAGATCTTCCCTGTGCAAAGGGAACGG
>VYZM01007444.1:361634-373133 GCA_013398915.1 Dromas ardeola
AAAAAAAAAAAAAAAAAAAAAAAAAAGAGATAAACATTCTTCTGCTTGAATCCAGTATTTCTAAGTATCATTATTTATGTCAGATTTGCTTAAACCCATCTTCCTCGCCTCCTAAACCATCAGCATTCACACACCAGACACGTGGATGCTGCTCAGATCCACCCAGTGGATCGCCAGCCTGGGATGGGACAAAGAAATGGAACGGAGCAAGAAGATAAAGCAGAAGGTGCTTTGACGTAAGTGATTATTCGTCAAAGTAGTTATGCTTCAAGGTTGCATACGTCAGTAAAAATAGGACAAAGCTGCATCAAGCCGTTCAATAAACTGCAAACTAAGAATTTTCAAGCCAGTCACTGATCTAGTTCCAGCTCCTCAGCAAACCAACCCTGGCAGTGGTTCGCCCTTCTGGAGCACAACGGCGTTTCACAAATGTTGAGACTCTGCCCAAAACCCCGCGCTTTACTGTTAAAACGACAGGAAAGCTTCCCTGCAGACTCACAGCAGGCTATGCGCCGGTCGTGCTCTCTGAACAAAAGGCACCCGTGAGGATGAGGGTGAGTTCTCAGGCTAGGAGGGTGCTAGGGCTGCGCTCGCTCCCGCAGGTGCCAGTCACCCAGGGGCTGTTTGGGAGCACGGCACCGCGTGGCCTCTGCGCACCCACCACCCACACACAAGTGCACTTGGAGCAGAACAGCCATAGCCAGGACTGTCCTCGGCCCCAGTGTGTTCAGCTCACCTGATGGTACTGAGAACTGCGACGGTCGGTGACAAAGAGGTGGTGTCATAGACCCTAGAACACAGAACAGCGTGGTAGTAAAATGCACGTGTTAAAAAAGGCAGCCCTTTCCTACTAAAGCACCTCGCACAGATCAGCACGGGCCAGACCACGTGAGAGTCTGGAACACAGGAAGGAAGAGCACAGACATCCAGCTCCCAGGCACCAACATCCCAACTGGCAATTATTAAATTTGCTTTTTTAATTGGATTTGCTCTTCATTAGAATCGAAGGCCATCCTTTCTGAAAGCTTTCTAAGAAAAGACGACGACCGGCTTGCTGGGACAAAGGAAAGGCTCCCCTCCCCAGTGCCCTGTCCCTTTAGTCACGGCACAAAGCGGCTGCCGGGGGAAGAATGCAAGAGAAGGGGACACACACCAGCAAGAGGAGGGGACACACCCCAAGGGTGAAATCCCACCACTAAGCTTCCAGGGCCAGGACTCCCTCATGCAGGCGTGGGCTGGACTGACAGAGAAACCATCAACAGTTCTCCAGTTCTGGGCCCTCCTTCACCCCCAATAAGCTTTTAGGATCTCAAAAACCCTACTGCAAGAAGTTCAAAAGCTGCTGGGTTAAAAGCTGCTTTCTTTTTTCTTTGGAGGAGGCGGCGAATAAATGATCCTGTATCTGTTTCTCCATTCTGTCGAGCAGAAATACTCTGGTTTACTCATATCCAGTTTTTACTCTGACATTTCTGACATTTGCTCTGTTAGCACCAAGGATTTACAATGATCATAACAAAGCCTACTAGGAGAACAAATCTTCAATTATCTAAAGTAACTAAATCACCGGAAAGGTGGCATTACAGCAGCGCACACAAAAGAACTCTTTCCTGGGTATGTGGAAGGGGAAGAAAGAAAATCAAGTTTCCAGACAAAACACAGAATGCCATTACAACTGCGCCATATTCAGGTTCTTTCCAGGACACATGTAGTTACCCATCTTTTAAAAACACACACAATCTGCAGAGCAGAGGCCTGATTCTCTACCTGGCCTTAACTGTGGCCTCCCTTTTGTACCTGCTGTTCTTTGGCACAACTGAGGACTTCAAAACATGTACCCTGTGAATATGCAGATGCAATCGGGTATTACATGAATAGATTACCTAAGTTATGGTCACAGAACTACAAAGTAGAAAGAAAAACTAGATCTCTAACACAACACAACTCACAGCTGTTAAAATTAATAAATGGCAGCTAGTTACAAAAGAGCTGCCATTGTCATACTTTTAATATACCAGGAGCTAAAAATAAACTCTGTTTCTAAGCATTTCCTATTCATGAGCCAGGTTTTTGGCTGCTTTTTGTTTGGTTGGTTTGGGGTTTTTTGTTTGTGGGGTTGGTTTTTTTTTGTTCATTTGTTCGTTTTAGAGGCTAACAGCACCTGTATATTTTACTGTTCACTGATAACTATTGTTCAGGAAAACGAGAATTAGGAAAAACCACCCCAAAAAGTCACGCAACATTAAAAATGCCAATGCAAGTAAATCGTTGTCACTTTTAAAAAAGGTGATAAAGACAGGAAGCTCTCAGTGATGGGCAATGCAGGTAAGTAATAATAATAAAACCCACCAGTTGATATTTTCCACAGAGATTAATCCCTTCCCACACCACCTTACCTCAGTTTGTCGTCAGCACACACCGTCACAACTCTGTTCCCAGTTACAGGTGAGAAATAGGCAGAAGCAACACTTTTTGTGTGTCCTTTAAGAGAGCTCACAGGCTTGTTCCCGTTAGACTTCAGGTAACGAACATCATAAATACAAACATCCCTGCAACACACCACAGAGAACACTTTACAAGGTGACAGTTAAATAACTAATACTCTTATGTTCCGTTTACCAAAAAATGCTCGAGACACCACAGGTTTTATGCGAGTTGCGTTTAGAAGTTGACTTCAGCGGCACATATACACTCCAACAGCCAGTGGCTCCAGCCCAAAGCAACAGCTCATTAAAACCCCTCTACAGTGCAACCTGTCGTAAGACCATTTTGTACCCGTTACCGAAAGTGAAAGGCAAAAGTGTATCACATTCTAAATCCTACTAAGAACAAAAAACTTGTTTTCAAAAAACATTATGAAAGCTCTGACTATAAGCTGACAAACTGCCTCAGCAGCAGCTGCTCCTGCCCTCCAGCCACGCCATTTATAGCTGACTTCAGACACCGACGCAGAGAGAACACTGAAAACACTCAATAACGGCAGTTCATTTTGAGCTACGTACGCTGAGCCAGCAGCAATGAAATACTGTTTATTCACTGGGTGAACATGGACTGTCCTCGTTCTTTTGAAGCCAATGTCTGCAGAAAGCTCTGAAGATGTTCCTGGGGTCCGTCTGTCCACAACAGCAACGCTGCCGTGCCAGTATCCTACTACTGCAGTGGAGCCGTTACCTTCCAGGAAGTCAAAGGAAGATAAGTCTTCTTCGCTTCTGCATATCTGAGCATAGGAAAGGTCAAATATAACTGAAACTATTCAACAAAATACGCAGAGTTATTCACAATACCCACAACACCCTATGGGCTGTAGATTTCATGCTTTTCCTTTTTAATATACTAAAAATAATTAATGAAGACTACCTAATTTGATAGCTCCAGCCTTAGCTATCCAGGTAGCTAAGGCTATTTCTGTAAGACTGGTACGCTTTCCAGAGAGGAGATATTTAACCATCCAAAACAAACTGGCAACAACATACTCTGAATTCCGTCAGAACTCTTCATAGACCCTATCACCTCTATGTTCCAGTAATCAAACGGCTGTTATCCTCAAGCAAGTAAGGATTAATGATTGCATCCCTTTTTCCAACGCTACGGAAACCTTTAATTGGGTGCAGAAATGCGAATTTGGCTTCCTGTAATGTGGGAGATCGGTCAGGATGTCAGGCTGTCTTATCGCATGGCCGTTTCCTCTCAAAGCAGCAATTAGCCACAAGGACAATGCTGCAGGAAAGCTTCCTCGCTCCAGCTCTCTGGAGGCGTGCACAGACTCTCCTCCTCAGCAGCTGTATTCTTTCCAATGGCAGGAGCACTCCCAGAGGTATCACAAGGCCGTGTAAAGTTGGCGTAAGGTAAGCGGAGCAGAAGAACGGCCTTTCTCTTCCCCCAACCTCTCAAGACACGTTCTTGCAAGCCTTGGTCCCAAACAAAGACCTCCCGGCCTCCTGACCGACCCATTGCAGATACTTCCCATGCATCTGGCCTGCCTGCAACCCCACCAAAATTACGGTGCTTGTAAGGGTTGGGGAAAAAAGCACTTTCAACTGTTGTGGCTCGTTATACTTTCCAATGTTAGAGAGCTGATCAATGCAGACGTATCTGTCAAAAAATAAGCAAGCAAAGCAAGCATCACGAAGCTCCTCAGTTTGGCTGTCTGGCTCACCGGGAAGACAGTCACAGCATTTTGCTCACTTGAAGACTGAGAAAAGCAAAGTCAACTCATGCTTTATGTTGTTTTACAACGTTTATTTGGGTGGGGTTTTTTTTGGTAAGAGTTCTTTAAATCACTCTTGTTTGTCATCATTAAAAGGTACTGCTTTTGTAAAGATGCACGTATTGCTTAAGTACAAAGATGAAATTAAATTCAACAACTGCAACTGCCTCTCCAGGAAGGAAATTGGGAGTGCCCAAGCTGTTACTACGTTTTATTGAGTAGAAGCATCTCCACATTTTTATGATGTTAATTAAAGGCTACTTCATCTGTCCTTGTGGAAACGGAATCTTGAACTCTCTTGTTAACAAAACAATCGGCAAACAACAACTTGGGGACAAGGAGACTAAAGCCTCACAGCAGGACATACCAAGAGACTGCCAAGGCGTCTGCAGCACAACCGCGGGGGCACTCACCTCATCAAAGACAGCTCTGGTAACATCACCGCAGCGCAGAGACTCCGTGCTTAGGGACAGCAAGTGAGCAGGATTGCATGGAGAAAAATGCATGCAGGTGACCGAGTAGCTGTGCGGAATGAAGACATGCGCTCCTTCTTCGGACTTACAGGTCTGGAAAACAATTGAGATTCAATGGACACAGATGCTAATCACTGTAGTTATTTCTGTTAATTACTGCAACTTTCAAAGTAGTCTCTGTTTTTCAAATGCTCTCAATCTGCTCTGGACAACTGTATGGAGGAGGCAGTAGGGTGCTGATGTGTGGAGACATCAGCACAGGTAACAGGCAGCAAACCTGCCTGGGGGCCCAGCTCACCCAGGCTGACGTCTTACTGGAACGAAGGGAGCTTCAGCTCTGCATGGAAGAGAGAACTGCCCTCACATCGACCACTCAGCACTGCTGGGCTACGGCCTCCCTACCACTACCATTTTCACCACTATACAAGTAACTTAGCTCAAAAGAGCACCAAGAATTTACTCTCAGTTTCAGAATTGTTTCCTAATTAGGAAGGGCTGCCATTTCCTGCTGTAATTTAAGTGTGCTTCTGTCACTGCGGCCATCACTACTGTACCTGCACATCAATATCTGGCTCTTTTTTACTGACAGAATTGGTTTCTCAGTTACCACAGCTGAACACCTTGCTGGGGACGAAATGTATGTGTATGCCTTTTACATCAAAATATGTACATGTTAGGTTACTTACTTAGAACTCAAGCTATAGTGACACAAACTGAATGTAAAGCGTAATCTCCTATAACTTCTCTTCTAATTTTGGCATCATTCAAGCTCTGATAATTTAAAAGAAACTGAATAGGTCATTTGGAACAAGTACCAGTTCATTCCACAAAGATTACTCTGCTCCCAGACTCAGTCAATTCCAACCCACTTCAGGAAAATTAAAGAAGGGAGAGCAAAAGGGAAAAGAGTAGATTTAACAATTCTGGGCTTCCTCTGAAACGTCTTTGCAAGGCCGCGAGGAGAGCCTGCAGCACTCAGAGACCTCAGCCTCCCCGTCATCAGCTCACGCGCTTCGACAGGCAGTAATGCAGCTGCACAGTCAGAGCTTTCTGAATCCTATGGAGCCGTTTAAACTTCTTTATAATTGAATAAGAGTCTCAGAGCTGAATTTAGTTGATCAGTTTCCTGGAGCTGTCAATGCAGAAACTGACAGAGAAACTCAAGAGGTTAATGGCATTGCGAAAAATGAGAAGAAAACCTGCATGGTGTGAACTTCAAGCAGCTGGCTGGGGTGACGTGGGATCAAAGCGGAGGAAGGTTACAAAGGTGTAAGTCAAGGGCACGAATAAAGATTCTTACTGCAGGAGTAATTAAGGCAATTCAGAAATGATGGCGAGACTATCTGCAAAGCCCTCCAAAGTTTTCAAAGCACCAAATGCTAAGCTATTTTTCAGACAATGTAAGTAAATACGTGCCAGCATATATTGGCATAGCAATTTCATCTCTGCTGTCTGGGAAAAAGTGACTCACTGCAGCTACTCAAAATCTCTACGAACTCAAAACACAAGTACTTGAGCATCCATTTCACCTCACTCTCTATACCCAGTTGTGGTATTGCTACAAGGGTACTGGAACTAGAATCTCAATCTCTCAACGGGGAACTAGAATTTTAACCCTCACTGATAAAATTGTTTCAGATAGTGATCCGTTTTCTTCTGCTCTGTCCCCAAAAATTACCAGAGCAACCTTTCCTCCCATTAAACCTGGCCTCGCCAAGGACCAGACAGACCTTTCAAGCAATTCTAGCGAGCTTAAATTTAACAGACACCCTGGTGTTATCCGTAAGAACAGAGGAAGTGTAAAATACCACTGTGAGGCTGACAAACTAATGCCCCAGGCTGCGCCCCATCTGCACCCATCCTGCAGCACACAGCTCTGCCGGGTGCAGAGCACACGAACAGCTCACCACGTTCCAGAGACCGATCTGCCCGGACTTGTCTCCAGCTGCCACAAAGATGATGCTTTCAGAAGGATGGATAGCCATAGAACACACTCGGTATTTCACCACCTTTTTAACGTTATCTTCACTGAGGCCCATGCTGTTCAGGCTGCCTTGGTATCTAGACAGCATCATTAAAACGTTAGCTATTCAAAAGAAGAAAGAAGGAGAACAAGACAATACCCAGTTTTTAGCTGCTGCCCTCAGATTACCTTTTCATGTCACACATCTGCTCTTCGGTATCACTAGCTTTCATCTACAGACAGAAAGGAAATATTTAGCAGAATTACATTACGTAGAACTCAAGCGAAATTACTTTATCCAAAGATAACTAATTGTAACTAGTAATACCTCGCTTATACTCATCCATGTAGTCAATAATTCTTCTGTCAATTTACTGTTCTCCACCTGGTCTTCTGGAATCATTGGCAAAGGTCCGGCTGGAACCTGAGGCTGGAATGACATTAGCAATTTTCATCACTCAAATCAACTAAAACTACAAATGCGGTGAATTGTTACTTTCCACACAGCAGATATTCTGAGAACACACCTACGATAACACAAGAAATAAACACAACAACAAAGTTTGTATCAAATCGTATTAAAAAGATAAATAGAACTTTAGTACACACAGCAGCGAAGACGAACAGCTCTCTCATGTTTTTTCCTCTCCTTTCTGACACCCCAGCAAGGTTGATCTTCAAGAACTATATTACAGAGATTCAGCTTTATTCTACAGCACCATGGAAGATTTAAATTCCCATCTCTCAGAGCAATAGAATTTTTACTTACTGCTATATAACTACTTCAAGGAGGTAATAAATATCGCAAAGGAAAATAAACTAGATCAAAAGTTACAGTGAAATAACATTAAAACAGAGTAATAGAACTTTGAATTTAAAGCTGCTCAAATCTATGGTCTGTTGAAAAACGAGTAACGTTTTATCTCAGGACCCTTCTGATCATCCAGAACTGCACTATTTCATCGACCCGAGTCACAGAATATTGACTAACGTTCAGATAGGACATGGGAAGCCTGCTACTCAGGATGCTCGAGGGTGAAAGAATTTACCTTTTATTATTGCCACAGTATAATGCACCTTCCCAAGTGTCTAAAGGTTTTTACAATAAGCTCAGCAATGACGATTGTTATCAGTCAGCTCCACCAGCAGTATCTTCATAAAGCTGTGTATACACACACACCCACGTCTCCTCTAACCCTTCCCCATCTTACATATTCCTCTGCTTCTGGCTGGGCAGGCATCTCCGGCGTTGGAATTCCTGACGGCTCTACTCTTTGCAAGCGCATAGATCTTCGCCGCACTGTTTCATCTTCTGCCTTTTTAGGCTTAGCCCTAGAACAATTAAAACATTTCAGAATTACAGACATAGGTAAGTAACATAAGCCCTCTGCATTTAAGTCCGAGAATACAGAGTAGGTTCAGACGTACAGCTCTAACACCTGGGCCCAGGCTTAAGCCTAACTCGCTCTGATTCACCTTAGGAGAGCTGGGATTACTTTTGCCTTCAGCGATAGCAACGATCAGCAAGAAGAGCACTTCGCAATGCATGTAATATGTACTGCATTTTTGTTTTACTTGTAATACATCCTGCCACTGTCACTTTTCTTCCTGGCCCTCCTTATTTATAATTCATCCTTCTATTCATTGATCTAGTCATCTTTCTCCGCTTTCTTTCATCATATATCTTATTCTTTGTTTTGCACTTAAGCTCGTTTTCCTGCTTTGCCTGGCACTGTTCTGGCACTGCTAAAAGTCTTTTCTTCTACACTAATTGGTTACTCTATCCCTTGCACCTAGTTCTCCCCCCCTTTCTTTCCCACGCCTTTTCCCATCATTTGTTTTCATCATTTAACATTTCTCTCTTTAGCCATCATGCAAAAATATCATCAGAAAGAAGAAATGGGCGTGAAATACCTTAATACAAATATCACAAAAAGAACATATTCTGTAATTTGACGGCAAAGATATTAATACTGTCATTTTCTTTCCAAAGGATGGCAGAGGAGAGGCGCTGCCTAGAGGAGCTACCCGTTCCTGAATTCATACAGCTTAAGACAATCAGTTACTCTCATTTAGCTTTATAGGGAGACTCCTCACTAGCTCACCCTCTTCGCAGTATCAGCAGATGGAAGCACTAAAACAGCAAACACGCAATGAAGGAACAGTGACACAAGTCTCTCATAAAGTTATTTTACCTTTTGGTGGCATGAGATTGTCTTTTAGTTGCAATTTGGTGAAGTCTTGCAGCTGACTTAAAGAGAAAAAGAGATTAAAAATATATATAACAAGCATAAGAGATCGACCTGTATAAATACAATTATCTAAAGGCTGCAATAAACTATATTGCAATTATTTCTCACAATAATAAAAAGGGATTTTTAAACATCGAGCTGTGTTGTGTCCGCTTTGCTTCCATGTACCAGCAAAACTTCCCTGATTGCTGTGAACAGGGCACAGCACAGCCTGGATGTTCTGTAGCTGTTCTCTTTACGGAACAAAGCAAATATTCCAAATGCTACGCACCAGGCACAGAAGGACATTTAAAGCAGAACCTGTCATCGCAGAGGCCTCCATTCACCACCTCTTCTCCATTACATTTTGAAGGCAGGCACTGAGTTCATTGGGACTCCGGAAAAGCTTAGACACGTCCAGCGCACTGCTAAGACCACTCGCTGCTCCACTACCACTCCAGCCCACGCAGCACCAGCCCTGGCAGCAAAAGAGGTACCTGTTCTTGGGCTTGAAGCCCATACTGGCCAGGGCTAATGGTAACAGAGATGGCCAGAGCTCCTTTTGCCAGTCTCCACTACGCTGCAGGCAGTGCTGCAATTCCAGTCGGACTGCCTAGTCTTTACCGACCTGAGAATAACTGGAAGAAAAGGAGTTATTTTCACTCAAGTTTCAGTCTTGGTGGTAAGGAGCCTTATTGCTGCCAGACAGGCCCAACCATGTCTTGTGACTTGGTATAATGACCACGCAAGCACGGAGCCATTCAAGGAGGTAATTCACTCACTGCTGCCAGAAAAGAGATAGATTATGAATTGGGGGGAAAAAAAAAAAGAAAAAAAAAAAAGAAGAGAATGAAAGAGGGTGGAAAGAAGAGGAAAAATTTGGATCTACTCATGTGAGAGCATTTCACATCCCACTACCTTAACTTTCTAGACAACTTCTCCAACATGAGAAGAGTTATAATGCACTTGTGTCCACCCTATGGCCCAGACTAGTCAGGACATGGGGAAGGACTCCAGCAGCACTCGCCCTGCGGGCTCTTCCCAGGAGCCTCTCCAGCACCGGGCGGTGAGCTGAACCCTCCCGACAGCCCCGGACCTGCACCGGGCAGGGAGCTGAGCCATCCACCAGCCCCAGACCTGCCACCTGATGCCTTGCCGTTAGATAACCTGCGTGTGCTGCATCTAAAACACAAGAGCTCAACGCCCTCGACGGGGAATGCGGGTGCACAGGAAGGGGTGGGAGCACACATTACACAAGTGAGCAGGACGGTGCATGTACCACACTCACACAAGCACCTTCATGAGAGCATTTTACCCCAGGGCCACCTCATCTGGCACGGCTGGGTGCTGCTTGTTCCGAATACTGTGTGAGCATGATTTTGCTTTCTTCACTTTTTATCAGTTTAACCAATGCCCCCCTGCTTTGGAAAAAGCTAATCAGCAGAACAAACTCCCAATTTTTTTACCCAGTCAGGGCAGTCCTGATGTGTCAGAACATTTTCAGGGCCTTCCTCACGCACCTGCCACTGTTAGGGAAGGGCTTCACAACGAGAGGGATGACAGTACAATTATCGTTACACTTGGAGAAAGCACATTTTGAAGCTACTTAGAAACTATACAAACCTCATGCAGCTTTAAAGCAGCAAAGAATTTAGCATTTTCTGTAATGTTCTTCAGTCTTTTCCTTTCATAAGCTGATAACTGCGAGTATCCATCCTACAAAAAGAAAACTAATTACTCCTAATTGTACAGTTAAATGGCGTGCAAGAGATGTCCCAGGCTGCTGGGAAGTGAGTCTCTAAATTCATTGTCTAAATTATTTTAAAGTGGTTCAACAGACTTGTAAAACAAATAAAAAAAAAAAAAACCACACATACAAACTGGGTGATCCTATGTCAATACCAAAACCTGTCCATACAATGTTTTACATTACAAAACCTACTCCTTCACATTAATTCTACAAAAAGGGTCAGTTCATCAAAATCTTGGTAGAAAGAAAACAATATTGAAGTGAATCAATAAACAACTTAAAACTTCAGCAATACAGCAAATATCGCACATAAACGCAATACAGTCTTAGATCATTTTTATCCTTCATAGAGGAGAAGGTGGACTTGACAAGTTGAAATGATGATTTAAATATAAATGAACATTGACAAAACTTTGCTGTCTTACGACTGTATCCATCCATAAAAACCTCTGGAAGGTGTTTTGACGGCGCAAGAACACACTCATGCTTTTGCTACCGGGTTTTATATACTCAGAGCGATAGAAAGAACTTTTCTTTTTTCATCCCTTAGACATTCTGAACGGGTAAAATGAAGTTTTATACTGCCAGTCAGAGAGGCTAAAAAGAAACAGGAAGAACGACTATTTAAAGAGGAAAGATACTTTTCAACTTTACTTCTATAAACATAATACACGTGCGTCTCGAGAACCGCAAAACCACCATCTTTCCTCCGCCTGTTTGCGGCCGAGGAGCCAACAGCTCCTGACGGACCGGCTGCAGCGCCGGGGGCGCAGCTCGGGCCGGGCACTCACCGGCGACGCGTCCGCCCCCGCATCGCTCCCGTCGCTCTCCGCATCCCAAGCGCCGTCCCAGCCGTTGCCCGCCGGGCTGCCCGCGGG
>VYZM01007444.1:374068-393945 GCA_013398915.1 Dromas ardeola
GGTGCCCCAGGGCTGCGGCGGGAGGGGTCACAGAGAGCTGGGGGGGTTCGGCCTGGAGAAGAGAAGGCTCTGGGGAGACCTTCCAGCCCCTTCCAGTCCCTCAAGGGGCTCCAGGAAAGCTGGGGAGGGACTCTGGAACAGGGAGGGGAGCCATGGGACGAGGGGGAAGGGTTTTACACTGGAAGAGGGGAGATTTAGATGAGATCTCAGGAAGAAACTCTTTGCTGTGAGGGGGGTGAGCCCCTGGCCCAGGTTGCCCAGAGAAGCTGTGGCTGCCCCATCCCTGGAGGGGTTCAAGGCCAGGTTGGACGGGGCTTGGAGCAACCTGGGCTGGTGGGAGGTGTCCCTGCCCAGGGCAGGGGGGGGCACTGGGTGGGCTTTAAGCTCCCTTCCCACCCAAACCACTCTGTGATAGACCATGGGCAGCAGAGGGCATGCTCAGGAGAGAAAAAGGGAACATTTTTAACAGTGAGGTTAATTGAAATGGGCTGAAGGCTCACAAGATGGGTCATAAAATACACAAGAGCAGCCATCACCGAGTCATCACTCAGAAATAGCTGATGAAATCCCCTGCTCCCATCAAGTGATTAAAGGTCCTGGCCCAGTGCTGCCAGGGGACGTGTGTGCACCCGCAGGCGCGTCTCTACACCCCTCCTCTGAACACACTGGGGCTGCCTTGTGTGAGGCAGGGCAGGGGGAGCCAAGGGCAGCTCGAATGCCCTTCAGCGTGGCTGTGATGAGATCACAGGTTTTAAAAATAATGAAAAAATGAACAACTCAAAAAGCACACCTGGGGCAGGGCTTGGCTCTCTCAGAAGGCTCTCCAGCCGCTCTCCAGCCCCACTACCTGGGGAATAAAATCTGAAACTTCCAAACACTAATTATATTTTCTATCTCTGGAGAACATCCCAAGACTTACATTTTCAAAAGAGCAGCTCAGCTCTCGAGCTCTGAAGTACTTATGCAACTGGCAAGGGAGTGGAACAGAGGCAAGCACAGCTTTGGGATGCGCAGTTCCAGTAACTGCTTCTGATGCGTGGTCTCAAGCGTACCCCTGAGGCAGCTGTAAAGCGGGCTGACGGTGATCATTTCCACTGGAATAGCAGGGTTTCTACATGCAGTCAGAACTCCTGTTTGTTTATAGTAGAAAGGGCCAAAAAAGCTTATGAGTTTAAAAACATGTATTTAATGTGAGGTTTTTGTACTTGACAAATGTACAAGTCTCAGACGGTTTAGCAAATGAAACAAAGATTTAATAAACAATGATTACATCTTCAGGGCTTGCTATTATACAGTATTTACATTTTCCTAGTTACAGTATTGAATACGAAGGCTGAAGGAACTGTCTGTTTTTGGGTTTGGGTGGTGCCATAATCCCCAGCTTTCCAGCAGCTCCCTGCGTGGCACTGCCCGTGTACGACGCTGCACCGTAGCCAGAGGAGGCTGGAGCCTGGGAGCCGGGCTGCCTTCTGGGCCGTCGGTACCTGCTGTAGCCACTGCAAGGGGCAGAAGGAAGGTAGTGTCAGACACCTGCTTCACTTCCCGCGTTCCCTACACCCGTGGTATACTTAAGTATAGATTTTCTAGAAGACTATGCTTTCGTTTTTAAAAAGATTTTTGTTTTTTCTTTTGGTTTGTGTGTGGTTTTTTTGTTGTTTTGTGGTTTGTTTTTTTTTAATATGCATGGCTGCAAAAATACTTTTGCAAATGTAAATCTAGTGTAGCTGCTGCTCTGGCATCTGCCGAAGGGCAAGCAGCAGCCTGAAACAGGGACAGAGAATGCAGAACCAACCTGACTCCTATTAATCCAATTAGAGTATCAGCATTAAGTGACAGTTCAGGGTCAACAGCATTTAATGACTAATATTTTAGCAGACTGGAAGGTGAAAAGGGTGGGAGTAAAACCTACAGAGCTGGGAACTGCTATTTGCTATGAAAAACGGAGACCAGAATGAGGAAAAACAGGGCAGAAGTGGAGACATCCTTGGAAAGAACAGACAATGGCAGAAAGCAATGAGTTTGAGTAAGGTAGAGCACGTCTTCTCTTTGGTGATAAATGCAGTATTAAAGCAGTAAAATGTAAGCAGTTAATATACCAATAAGCCCTAACAGTCTTTAAAATTCAGGCATGACTCTTCAGGTGGGGATTTTACAGAATGTTCTGGAGAACACATTAGTACCATTTAGAGCGACTCTTCCTCACGGCCTGAACCCCTCCCAGCTGAAAGATAATGTCATTTCTCTGATACTTACAGACTGAATAAAATCCCATTCGAAGAATTATTTCAGAAATGCAAGACATGGGCTGTTTGCATAACTGCTCTTTCGTACCTCATCTTCTCTATCTCATATACCAAGCGAGGTGAAATATCTAGGCGGAGGGATTAAGTAACCTGACCATACCACGGTAAGGCAACTTTAATTTACTTCCTTTTTGTGCAAGGCAAGCTATGAGCACAGCAAACCTTTAAAACGCACGACTAGAAAACCCAAATAACAACTTATTGCTCAAGTTTTCTAGTGTCACACACACAACCTCCCTCCCTGTTTTTAAAGGGGGCTTGGGGAGGGCGGAATTTTTCCAACCATTTCTCCTTTTTTGTTTGTTCCCTTTCAGCGCTGATTAATCATCAAGTTTTGAAGCAGGGTCATTCGGCAGAAACTGCTGCTATTGGGGACTGGGAACTGAAGTTCAAATATTGCATCAAATCTTTGAAGTTCCAAGATGTCTTTATGTTTCCAAGCCCAGAATCCAGTCAGCCTGCTAATGATGATTATGGCAGCACACTGAAATTTAGTGTCACTACTTAGCTTGTGGCAGTCAAGAGTGAGAAACAAAGGACAACTGTTAAATACCCTTCCTCACCAGGAGCTTTCTAAACAGAAAATGCTAGAAAACTAAAGTAGAGCAGTTGTTACCGGGTACCTGGATCATTTCAATGCCATTCTTAAAGCCCGTACTCACTCAAGGAAACGCAGCAGGTTAACAGTGCAGTTCTGGGATCATCATTATGCTATTCTGGACAGAGAAAAGTTACAAATTACCACAAGTAATGTACCCTTTGGGATGAAACTGCTGGCTGCCCCCATTACTTGTCTTTTTCCTCTTTGAGTCTCTGAAGTTTGGCGGCCTTTTCCTTTTCCTTCTTTGGTTTGCATTATTGCAAAAATAGCTTGAGGTTCTAACTACGTCTTCTGCTTCTTCATCACTCTCAGGTGTGCCCGTGCTGCCCGTAGCGGTGTCCAGGCTTTGGCAGGCAGCGTCTTCTGCAGACAGACAGCGAGTTAAAACTAATGAAAGCAAGGCATCGCCTGGGCCAGTCAGAACTGTCAGCCAGAACACACCGACTGTGCCAAAACTGCTCTCCTTGCAGTTCAAATCCTCCCTGGCACCGCCTTCATCCTGGTGATGCTCCAGGCTCAGCTAAAGGTGTTTCCTAAGTTGGCATAAACCAAACCTGCCCCTGTCCTTGCCTCCTCGTGACATAAAAGAATACCGGACAGTCCTATGTTCTCTAGCTTGGCTTCTTGTCTAAACTATTTTGGTAACACTGGGCTTTCTGCCTTTATGCTCTCTTCCCCATGTCATCTGGAAAGAATTGCGGAATATACCATAAATACTACAGTCAAATCTGGCACTTGTTTTTAAAAACAACAGCCTCAGGAGACACTGAAACGCTCAGGGACCCAAGAGCTCCTTCTCAATCAGTCATGATCAAGAGGGACATGATTCTTTGCACAGGCAATAGCAGAAAATACTTAAAAAATCTGGTTTGTAGATATGCATTTATTCACGTTGCAGTGTAAGCAGTGAAAGCACAGCCTCCTTAAAAGTAAACATGAATCACTTTAAAATTGCAGGCCCCAATGTCTAATCTGATAGCCAGGCTGTATTAAATAGTCTAATTACAACACAGGCTACACGCTATGCTCACGTGAAGTTACCAGTCCCAGGGCTCAATTCTCCACTGAGCTGAACTTTGTATATGAGGTCAGAGCTGAGCAAAGGCGTTGTACAATACTGCCGTTCTGACCTGATCGTGTTTTTTACACTGAGCTTTGAAAGTGCTTCACATTTGGGCAAGAGCTAGTCCGTGAAGACCTGAACTTGCTGACCTCAATTACTATGAAAAATAAAAGGTAGTAGTTATTGATTTTCTGCCAGGCTACGACGTTACCCCATACATATTAGATGCAGGTGTAAAAATATGCAGGAGGTGCAAGACCTTTAACTTTAAGGTCAGGATTCTTGTTATGACTAAGCATATTACATAAATCCCAATAACTAATAGGTTAGGAGCAGAGCAGTCTGCTTAGTTCTCATTTTCCTCTTTTAGCCTTTCAGAGATATGCTGAATTTAATGAGCGAGAAGATAGCAAAGATCTTTGTATATTCTGAAAATGTGCAGTTGCTCCCTTTTTGTAATTATTAAGCAGCAAGAATTAGTTATTTGTATTTAAAACAAGGCAACTTTTGAGTGAAACTTCTGACAGAGGAGGAGAGAAGGGTATTAAACAGGAAAGCACACGTTTAGGTACAAAGTATACTAAACCTGGTATGGTCCATTCAGAGTACTTATCCATCACTTTAATTATTTCTGCACCATATTTTTCCAGTTTATCTTCTGTGACACCATCTATCTGCAGTAAAACCTCCACATCAGATGACAAGGTTTCTGTAATGTAACAAAGTACCAATTAGACATGTCAAACAAACTAACTTTTTTCGAAGAGAGATCACAGTAGAGTATTCGCCACCCTACGCATTAAGTCCTTAAGGAAGCAAGCCTTTTTTCTAGCTGACTTGCTTCTAGTTGGTTAGCAGAATAACTAGTCCAAAAGTTTTCTCTGAAGTGCTTCACAGTCTGTTTAGCAGTATGATTACTTGGGTGGCCCTTGTACTTTTCCAGCAGGACTGCTACAGCATAACCTGCAGTCCCAAGGAATATGTGCTGTGTCTGTGACTTCCCCAGGACTCGCTCAGTCACGTGTACTTAAACCTGTTCTCGCCAAATGTGAGAAACTGTAGATTTTCTGTCAGAAAAGGCTACAATTGCACATGCAGTCTACTGCCGACAGGGGTTCCAAGTAATGAAAAGCTGACATTACCTGCTATTTTCTTTAGAGTTGAAGTACTGAAAATATTGAAGTAATGCACATCAAAGACTTTCCCAAGCGTTTTGCATGTGTCTGTGAGTTCCCCAAGGCACTTTTTAACCATCTCTTCCCGCTGGGACACTTTTGCCACGGAAGCCCTTTGCTTTCTGACAGCACTGGCACTTTCTGTTTCATGAAACTCCACCTGTTAAAACAAGCCAAGCAATAACTTCTGTCAGGGGAGTCGCTGCAGAGCCACCATGAGAAGATTGATTGATAACACAGGAAAACGGGGAAGAAAACCAAAAGTATTCTCTGATGGACCAAAAAAAGCTATTTACCCAGCATACACTTTTAAAATTATCTTTTTACAGGGTATTTAACCATCCCTAAGTTTCTTCTACAAAGAACTAGCAGAATATGCACAACTGGGAAAAATCCCGAGAACCCAATGTACAGCTAGCTTTAAAGAGAGGTCACTTGGCCTAATGGGGAGGGCTCTCCTCTGCTCCAAACACAGCGCTCATGCAGAGGCGACATAGCCTCAAGCATTTCTGGGACTGGTTCCATGACCTTCTTGAAGTGCATTTTCCATCAGAGCTCACCAGTGACTGGAAAAAAATAGAGCAGAAGATGCAGGAGAAGGTAGCGCTGTTCCTTCTTTTCTTCTTGGCTAGCTTTTTCTGTGTTGGTCATAACTTTCCTTGCTTGCCAAGCTGGAATCAGGTAGATGGGGGAAGAGCAAGATTTAATCCTCTCCAATCCTCTCAAACTCACCTTTTACCTCACAACATTATTATTACAATACTGGACTAGAAATCGTGCTTGTTGGATTCTGTTCCCTGCACCTGCTGAAGATTAGTTCCTGTACTTCAGCTGGTAGGCAAACTATGTTTAAACTGTGCTAGGGCATATGCTACAGAAAAACTGTAGCACGTCCCTTATAACGATATGTTAGAGAAAACCCCAACTGTTACACACCTGCAGTGACCCATCGAGCACAGCCTGAGCTTTCTGTCCTAGAATCACATATGCCACCGCTTGGTCGTTAGCTGTGATATACAGGTCTTCATCCAGAATCTTGTCCAAGACCAGTTTTCTAAAGAGTCTTTCAGCGTTGTGCCTTGAGTAGGCAGCTCCCTTCCCAAATATTCCAGACTGAATCTTCGCACTCTTTGTACCTGTGCAACAGAAATCACAGGATTAGCCTGGGATTAGAAAGCCTACGTACATGTGTATGTACAGACCTGTGGAAGATTCCCAAGGGTATTCCACAGTCTATGCACATAAAAAAATAAATGCATTTAAGCACTAGAAACTCCAAGCACCACCAGAAAACTAATATTATCACTATAGCAACCTGAAACGCATTAAAGCTTTAGTTTCATTTATTTTGGATCATTTACCACCAAGAGATTCTGTGAAGAATAATTTTGCAAAATATGCCTTCTTTTAAATGACTGCTAGTATTGCGCAGACCTCCTGATACTTAGTCAGGAATTTATGCACGGAGTCTATCTAGGTGCTGTTTCTGGAAGAACAGTACTTACCTAAGAAAATGTCTACCATCATATTCAATGTGTATCTTCCAAAACCTGTATTTCTCTTTGCATTTATTCGTCCCATCTGTCCACAATGCTCTTGTACAAATCTTACAATGCTCTTCACTTCATCTGTTACATTTCTTGATTTGTAATCCTATTAAAGTAGGCTCGATTAGGAAACAACGTTATGTGGTTCTGTCCTAATGCAAGTTGTTACTGAAAAACTTATTTTTCATGGTTGAGCTTTTTCCAGTCATAAATTAGTTTTGTTCCAAACAGAGAAATAGTGATTTTCTAGTTGGTACAATCACAGTGATACAATATAGTCACAGGCATTTTGCATTTGATAATACTCTGAAAAATGCAATAATACATACCAACTGATTATATATAATCTCTATTGTGTTAATTCTATAGAGTGAGCTGCAAGGTTGCTGCGTGAATACTGGTAATCAAGGTAAATTGTTTGGAAAGCCTTCCCGTAATTACTCTGCTGCCATGCACTAGAACTTACACTTTGAATATGCATTGAAGTGAGAAGACTGGACTGAATATGCATTATTCTAGTCAAATTTTGTTACAATCACAGCTACATAAGGTAACACTTCAAACGCAGGACTGAGAAGCAATATCATCAGGTATAAAACTGACCCGGTTTGTAGAGACCAGTAACCTTCCCTGTCTGCTTCAACAACTGTCTTCTCTTCTACTCCTCTTCATGCCACTGACAAGTTTGCTTCAGTCCTTGCTGCACAAACCCTAGCCTTTGGGCCCCCTCAGGCAGTGCGCACCTCCTAATGTGGCACTCGCTACTCTAGCAGCGTAACGCTGCCTCGAAAACATCAGAATAGGCAGCTGAAGGGACTTCCCCACAGCCGTTCCAGCAGATCTTTTATTAGCTCCTGCCTCCTATAAGCACTGTAGCCAAGAAAATCAACACGAAGGAACATCCTTACACCTCACTAGTCCTCCTCTGACAGAAATAAGAGCATCATAGTCCATGGATAGTCCGCGTAATTCTACTCTAAGTTAATCCCTGGAAATAATTTGAAACATCCAGTATCACATAAATACAAGACATCCTATCCATTTTCTCCATTTGCCTTCCCAAATGTCACGTAACCATTTTTTAAACACAGCTAAATGCAAAATGAGTTTAACAACACTATAAATAAGACCTATGATCTTTACCTTCTTTCTACTGCAGTTATCGCAAGTTACTTCTGGGTGATCTTTACAGAAGGTGGGAATAAAATCAGTTTCCCCAAAGTAGGCCAAAAGCTGAATTCTCCGGCAGTCAACTAAATTCTCACAGTAGTGAACCATACTGTAGAGGTTGTTAAAGTGGGTCTGTCTTGTGTGACTGTTTCCATCTTTCTCCACTGAAATGCAATAAATTCCATTGAATTTGTTAAATCTGCACCTCTGCGTTTTTCTGTTTTGTCTATCTGATAATATATAATGTTCTTTTTTGCTTAAAAAAAGATGAGTATGTTAGTACAGAATTAATCTAGGACAGATTTTACCTTTAAAATTTTAAAGACTGGAGAAGGAAAGAAGACTAGAACGACAAGAATCAAGAGATGGATATGTATGAAGCAAAATGGCTTTGGCTAAAATTAAGTACAAGTGACAAAAATCTTTCATTACAGAAAACCATTCAGATAAAGAAGCCCAGTTCTCCCATCTTGGCAATACCATACTATATATGGTACCTCTACATGAGAAAATAACACAGTCTCAATGAAACGGAGATCAGTGACCGAGTGACTGCTTTAATATTGTCTCCATGAAGTTAGGAACACGAGAACTCACTCAGTATTAGCCTTCTAAGCCTGGTTACATCGCTGTAGCTGTAGAAGAGCAGACAGTGAGACATTTCCCCATCTCGCCCAGCTCTGCCAGACTCTTGATAGTAACCTTCTATAGATTTAGGAAGAGAGGCGTGGATAACATAGCGGACGTCAGGTTTGTCAATTCCCATTCCAAAGGCAATTGTTGCACATATAACCTAGGAAGGAAATAATAATTTGTTACACAGAGTTATGAAAGTTATTCGTGCAGCCCTCTGCACCGAAAATAGACAGGTGATCAGGATTATGAAACTGTGCAGAGCCTAGAATTTCAATTGTAACCCTGCACGACGAGTACAAAATAGCAAAACCACCCCTCCTCTCAGAAGGGCTATTCCAGACAAAGGAAAAACTCCAAATTTGAGTCTCAATATACGATTCAGCAGCGTGCCTAGCGCTGTTTCCGAAGCCTTGTACTGCTCAGTTCCTTCCTCCTGGACTATCATACCTTGGTGCGGTGCTGCAATCTTTGATTCGTAAAATTCCCAAGAAAAAGATGGCTAATGTGTTTGTTTTGGCAGATCTGTCCGGATCAGTTCTTTAATACTGCATCTGATTTGGCAATAATGTTACACAACTTTGCCTTCATCTACTAGGCCAACAGGGATAAAAGCGCTCTAAATGCTATTCATTTTTTTCCTCCAGTTGCTTTTCTTTTACCTGGCATCCTTCTTGATTAATCCACTTCTTCTGGACAAGATCTCTGTTAGAATCAGTGAGGCCAGCGTGATAGGCGAGTGCAGCAAGACCTTCCTTCTGCAGAATAGCCGCTGTTGTGTCACATTCATGACGTGAAAGGCAATAAATTATTCCAGAGTCATCTGCAAATACATAAAAAGATTTGTGCTACAATACAGCTTTATTCCCTTTCACTTGCTTAACAGTCATCCTGTCAAACATATCCATTTACTCCAATTGGGAGAGGTCGGTAAGTGTAATGCAATAACTGCTTAATAATAAAGAAAAGTAATTTTATTAATATCAGATGTTTTGTTAGTTTCTCCTCACCCAGTTTCCTGGGGTTTTTTTGGTAAGGTGGAATCAAGACAAGTTTTCCTACTCTGTACTGTGCAATCTTAGAATTTAAAATACATGAATAAAGGACTACAGAAATGAAGAGCTAGGGCAGTTTAGCCGATGATACACCAGGTCACAGCACGAGAGGAGCCATGAAGGGAGCCTCGGGCAGCCAGCTTCCAGCAGCAGGACTCCAAAACAAAGCCTAGAAAGGTAGGAATCTCTGAAGATATCTCCAAGGGGAACCACAGATAAGGAGACCAAGAGAATTAAACAATTAAAACAGCATGGATATTACATGACCTTTATACTCTGAAGACACGATGCTAAAGGGTCTGGCAGCCTCCAGAACGATTACCAAAGAGCATTACCATAATTTACTTTTCCACCTTAACTTGAATTCTTAACTTCAGGATGCCCATAAATCTGATTCCCACTATCAATAACATCATTTTTCCTCCAACTTGTTTTTCTTGTAAATCTATTAGTCGCTTACAGAAAGGCACAAGTTTGGGGGTTTTACAGCATTATAAAAGCTTTTCCTGCATTAAATAGTAGTACATAAATATACATGCAGGCACACCATGCTGCTCAGTACTCACGTGGGTGATATTTTTTAATCCATTCCAAGCAATCCATTGCCACCTTCTTTGGCTTCTTGGGCAATACATCATATTTCAAGTTATGCCTGTTGAAGCTCATTGTAAACCTAAAACATGACAGTTCATGGGTGCTCGTCAGCTTTATGGGTGCAGTAACACTTTCAGCAGCTGGGCATTGACTGGAACGTCCCACACGTTCAACTAACTACTACTCGGTCTGCATTATCTGCAAAGGAATTATTGTTCCACTATGCCCATGGAGATTCACGTCACCCATAGTTTGGGTCTAAAATTCCTACATTTTTCCCGTGGCTGTGAAAAACACAAAGCTACATGGCACTATGTAGAAGGAAGAGATGCCCATAAGCCAAACACACAGAGAGTGATTTGCCTCACCTTCATTTTCCTTTGGAATACTTGCATCCACATTTGACTGATCAAATTTGCAAAATAAAGCGTCACCTCCCTCCTTCTACTCTAAAACACATTGCTAAAATACGAAATTCTACAAAACAGAATGCTTTATTTTTCCATCACGTACAATGAAAACACTACAATTCAATCCAGGCCCAAAGGTGCCTCATTAGCTATGTTACTGCCAATGCTAATTAAAAACACTTCCAGCTTTTCAGTTTTGCAGCATCCTCATGAAAAGCATCCTAAAATACAACTTGCATATTTTGTCAGTGATGTTATTTTCTATTAAACAGCTCATGCAGGAGAGTTTAGTAAGGTTTTTTCCTTCTTACTTTAATATTTTGCATATAGCTCACCATAAATGCCACGCATACAATCTCATTTAATCAGCTACAACTACCTAAGTATTCCAGATGGACCTGTAATGCTTTTCTTACTTTACTAAGTTTTCCTCTCAAAATTCCTGCGGCACAAGCAAACTGTATCAGGAAACCGCTGAGCAACTTACACTTGTGGTTTGAGCATCTCAAGCTGATTCTGAATATCCTTCTGGACTCTGGGGTTCGCAGTGGCAGTGAGAGCCATCATGGGAACAGAGTGAAACTTCTTGCGGAGCATATTCAGCCGTTTGTAGTCTTGTCGAAAATCGTGACCCCACTAGTTCAAAAACAACATTTAAGTGTAACTGATTAAGACGCTCCAACTAAGTCTTTTGCCATTTTTAAAAACAAATGAAGGTTTTTACCTGGCTGACACAGTGGGCCTCATCAATGACAAAACGCGCCAGGAGCTTCCTGTCGTAGAGATTTTCCAGGGCCGACATCAGCCGGCCGCTTGCACAAACCTAGGTACACATCCACCAGCAGCGTTAGACAGCAAACTAAGAGAGCCAAGCCTCACCCTACTTGACTAAGAATATAGAAACGATTGTTCTGTGCAGCCAAGCTAATCTTGACTGCACAGGTGAAGCTTGAAGGCGTAAAGCAGGTGGCAATCAGCTTCATTTTAACTGGCAACGAAGCAGCTGGTGTGGGATTACCCCAGGGTTCCAGGATCATCTATCCAGAGGTCCTACAGTCTCAGTAAATTTAAATGACTTATGTCACCAAAGACAAGGAAAGACAATGCTGAAGAGAGAAATATAATCAGCACACTAAACAGTGCCCTCTTACAAAGCTCTTGTGGAATAACAGCATTTTTAAAGGCAACACATAATTAAGTACAAGGCAATCTTTTGACAATCACCTATTACCTTGACAGTTACATATTTTTCCCTGTATTATCCTATTCATAGTAGTCTAGATTTTAATAGCTACTTGACAGCAATTAGCCACTAATATCTAGTAAGATATATTGAAATAGATGGGCATGGGGTTTTTGTTTTAAGAATTTAAATTGTACAGACATACTCAGTTCTCATTCTTGGTTAATTACCGATTGAAATTAGTTACATCTCTACAGAGTCTTACTGAATTATCAAAAAAATATTTAATAATTTTTTTCCCCAGAAGCCTACTCTAAATTCAGCGTTTCCCCTTTAATACTTCATAGTAATCCACCTCTTGTTGCCTTCAGGATTTTACAATTCAAATTAAATACAAACCTTCTCAGGGGTAACATACAGAAGCTTTATTACAGGATCTTTTTTTGACAATTGCGTATATATTTTTGAAGCATCAGCATCTGTTCTATCACCAGTCAGATATGTCGCAGCAATCTATATTAAAAAAAATATATTAAGTTTTAAAACGCACAAATGAGAAGCACCTTCAAATATAGTCCTACATCTAGTTATAAACCAGATAAAAAAAGTATATGCATCTGTACTTGAAAACTAAGCTCCAATAACAAATACATACAAGCATCAGTAAGTTTAGCAGTTGGAGTGTCAAGATATTCTAGTTCGTCTAATTTAGTTCTTCCTAGACAACTTTGTGTGCCTTTTACACTTTACAGCTAATCAATTTTTGCCATTTATATTTGAGACATAAGATTTACTGTAAAAATCCAGATTTCTAGTTGACTTATCTGCGGTTTAACGAAATAAAGTTTGAACTTACATCTAAAGTCTTCAGTTTCTGAACTTGATCTATTATAAGCGACCTCAGTGGAGAGATAACAATAGTGACCCCAGCAGAGACGCACGCCGGTAACTGGTAGCACAAGCTTTTACCACCACCTGCAAGGATTAAACAGAAGACACCAAACATTAGATGCCACGAGGAAAGGGAGACTGTGGAGAAGGAGCAGAAGAGGGGAGACCTATTTCTTATTTCCCATTTTACAGCACTTTCAGAAACAATGAACTTTTGCCAGTGACTGCCTTTGATATGATACCCGTAGGATAAAGCAGAGCTATGGCAGGTGAAATATTACGGCAGGCAGAAATTCAATCCCCTATTCAAAATACCACAGCGCATACAACATTCCAGAAATCTTGCAGCCACAGAATTCAAGCAGCGCAATTAATTGCCAGCTCCACAAAGGCACAGAAAAAGAGAAAAATTCGTCAACGGCCCTACAAAAGGAACTTCAGGTCTTTATTTCTCAAGCCTGCACCAGACCTCAGTTGCCTGCGGCTGCGCGTGGAGACACCTACCCGTGGGCATTAAGATGAAACAGTCTTCACCCAGAAGAGCAGCATTGATGGCCTCCAGCTGATTTGTCCGAAAATAGTGCAAACCAAACTTCTTGTGAAATATATTCATCATCCCTTCAGAATGGGAAAATTTCAGGCCCCTGAAACGTTCTAGTGCAGGGTTATTAGCTGGAGGATCTAGTAGGCAAAGAAAACGGACTTTCAATAAGTTACAATGTGAAGTTGCGCTATCGCTCTTGCAACATAGAACTGCCTCACTGTAACACATGGCTTAGCCACCACTTCAGCCCTTTGAACCTTTTCAATTCAAATCATGACTTACTAATAAAAATTGCATTCATCTAGAATTTAAGACCAGCTAAACTGTGAATTTTGATTATATGCAAATCTCTGGAAACACGCTTCTTACCCATGACTGTATAAAATGTCTTACACTGACAAACTTCGGTTTTTCACAAACAACTATTAACAGGCTCCCTGCTCATGGGTACCTAAAACCAGGTACTAGCTGAACCAGCGACACAGAGCCTGGTGAAACGGGTTAACATTTTCACCTCCCCCTTTACCAACCCCTTCCTACAGTAACTACAAATAATACTGACCCACCCCGTGCCCCAGAGGGATTAGGTTTGCTTCAACAAGTGCCCGTTTTTGAACATTTTGCATAAACAGCTAAAACTGTTGCACAGCTTTGAATTAACAACTGCAGAGTCGTTATTTAATTAAAACACAGAAACACTCTAGTTTCCAGTTTTAGCAGCTTCATCTTCCCAACAGCCCACCACCTGCATGGCCAATAAATATTCAACAAGTCTGGCATCGCTTGGAGTTAAAAAAGCAGAAGATGACTGGAAAAAGAAACCGAAAGAAATTTCCCCAGAAACAAAAGGCATTGATGTAATCTACAGGAAGTTACTTGGCTTTAGGTTTAAAAATAAGTAAATAAAAATTTAGAAAGGGAGAGACAGTAATCCTAATGAGTACAATTTACCTGAGCGGTTCTTTGTTGTCATCAAGAAGCTGGATTTTGGAGCAGCAGGGTTTGATACAACAGCAGATCCTTTGGCTCTGGACATTATCTTTGACAAGAGCGATTTGGCAGGCGGCCCATCCCTGACGGGCTGACACAATGGCGTAGATGGAGTCTCAGGTGCTGAATCATTCACCAAATTCTCCCAGCCCTCATCAAAATCATCAATATCAAAGTGATCAAGGTCAAAGTCTGTATCGTTTATACCCAAACCATCCTCTGCAGGAATGCCGGTGGGAGCCTTGCTCTGACCCTTCAGAGCTGTGCTGGTGAGGGGCCTCTCCAGCAGGTGACAGTTTCCCCCGTTTCTCCCCCCTGGTTTTTCACAGAAGCTGCTGTCGAAGGACATCTCAGAGCAAAGGCTGAGGGAAGCTCCGTCTCTGCCATTTCCCTTGGAAGAAGACAGTGCTGTAGTTTCTGGGCAGGTGATCTCCTCAATACTTTGCTTTGAAGCATAAGAGGTACCCAAGGTTTGATTTTTTTTGGTAGAAAAATGGCTTGAATTAACTGTCCCAGAAAGCACAGATGGGAGGTTTGGGGATTGTGGTGAGTTTCTGTCAGAACTGAAGCTCCGGTTTGCAGCACCAGGATGTGCAGGAGGGCCCCGCTCCACACACGCCTTCCAGATTCTAGGAAAAGTCTTGTTTATGCTACTTTTGTTCGAAGTGACAGAATTAGCTAGCAGTTTCCTCCTGGGAGAGATGGCAAGGGAAGGAAGGAGGAAAAAAATATTTAGTCACAAGCAATGATTGATCAAGTTCTACAACATACATTAAACAGTTTTGTCTCCCTCCTATTAAAAATAGTAACATATGGCAGTTACATCGTATTCTGTGTCACTATATTTGAATCATATTTCAAACAAATCTAGGGAAGAGAGAATAATACCAGAAATCAGTTGAACAAAATAATTACAAAATTACAACATCTTCTCTGCAGACATAAAATAAAAGAATTCTTAATAGCAAGGAACTGATCCAGGCAAGGTAGAGCATAAAAAAAAAAATCTTGAGGCATAAACCTGAAGTTAAAAAAGTAAAAATATGCTTGAACCAAATTATGTTTTTATGTACTTTCTAAAGACTATGTCTGACTACAGTAATTAGAGGAAATGGAATAAAGTAGTTTTACTGAGAATGTTAAGAAAAAGCACATAGATCCAATCCAGTAAAAAAACAAAACAAAATCCCAAATCACAATAATTTGTCTACATATTGTGTCATCAGACTACGCAGAAGCTGAGGAAGCAGATTGCAGCAGCAATACTGAGACTGAAAGATGACAGGTACACAGATATTAGGAGAAGTCATAATCACTGAAGTCAGTGAGAGTGAGTCTCATGGAGAGAATATTAAATTAACGCCTCCGGTTACAAGAAATCAGGATGACACTTGGCAGGTTATATCACATCACTCTGCTGATTTGGAAGCATCTGGTTCTAGTCACCTTCCAGATAAAAGATACAGGACTACCTGGGCCTCAGACTGGACGTGGAACTGACCCTTTCTTCTGGCAGAACACTGGGATTGTTAACACTTTCTGCAGTTTTGGGGGTTTTGTTTTTCTTCATTTGGTCAGTAATTTTAAGCTTTTAAAAAAATCCTTCTGTATCATCTTCTCAGTGTGATGGAGACACCTGCAGGCATGACACCGCTTCACACAGAGCATGGCAACGGGAAAGGCTGCTTATTAACGCATACCTGAGATCTCTCTGCTGGAGAAGTTCTTTTGCACAGGACAGAGACTGAAGCTCCTGAAGTGGAATGGCATCTACCAATTTACAGATATCATCCATGACACCGTAGAGTTGCTGTTCCAAATGCAAGCCCTTATCTGTGAGATGGAGTGTATTTTAGCATGCAGTAATACTAGTTTTTATTAGAATATGTAACAAGACAGTAAACTGCAATAAGTAAGTCTAAACAATTTACTTTCAACATATTTTTAAAAGTCCAGTCACATAAAGAAACTGTTTCTGTGTGCAGACTCAGCTAGTCTACATATTTTTGCCCTTGCCTTTTAATTATCCATCTTTATATATTTTCCAAACCTCACCACAGTTCTTTCAAACTTATTTCCAAAAAACCCCTCAAGATTATGTGTTTTGCTTATCTCAAATAACCCCTCTCCAAACACACTAAAACACGTTATCAAAATATTACATCGCAATTCTAGTCTAGAAAGTGCCATAGAAAACCTACCAGAAGTGAAAGTCAGCATTTGTCACCTCAGGACCCTCCCTTTCAAATCTGGTACCACTCTGAACCATCTGGATGTTGCCAACGAATGCACCAGACCTCAAACCGCTGCTACCGGGCTGTGATCCCTCAGACCAAGTGCTGGCCTCGGCTGCAGTTGCCTAACTCTGATTTACCCAGTGTCAGCAGGGCATCTCTTGCAACAACCTAACCATCCACATTGCCCAGAAGTGTGCTATAGACATACTAATGTGCAACGAGATAGAGCCTGACTAAATTGATTTCCAGAACAGCATCATTAAAACATAAACACCAAAACACTGCTCTGAGCATTTATAAACACTAAATTTTAAATGGCACTATAGAACAGTAACATAAGCTACATTTTTAGGTATCTTGGGGGAAAAGTCTGAACCTGCAGCCTCCAAAGCAGGCTGTGCCACACCTATACTTAGTAACTCTTCATTCTGCAAGTGAATCTCAGAAACAATTTAGCTCGGTATTTCCCAAAGCCAGCATCTTGGGAATCAAATGAAGCACTGACACAGCTCCAGCTTACAGTGATGTGTCTTTGTGCCGTAGCTGACTTCGGGATCGATTTGGTTGATCTGTGCTTTTATGTTCTGAAAAGGAGGTCCATGCGGTACCCCAGACTGGTACCAAGAAACCCGGAATCGGGCTCAGACAACACCCCTGAGTCTGCACAACGTATACACAACATTTGAAAATCCTGTATGAGACAGTCCCCTGCTTCCCTGTCCGCATCGGTCACTGTTAGTGGATGCTCTCGGATTACACGGGATATGCAGGAGAACAATTTGTTGCAAACCATCCCCAAAATCTGAGGCATAAAATTTCAAGATATTTCATGCACCTGCATCCTCTGCACTAGGATCACCTTCAGCAACAGGCTGCGTTGTGGCAACTGTCCCAGGCGTGGACTCAACACTGCTAGCTGTAGATCTTCCACCAGTAGGAGATTCTTTGAAAATATTACTAATATTGAAAGAAAAACTCATTAAAATACAGATATCTGTAAATCAAGGCATTTCCACAACAGAAGTTTATCTTTTAGAATAACAACATTTAAGGTGTGTGTAAACGATAACCAAATACCTGAAAACCCGGTTAAAATCCAGGTAGCTGAGCAGTTTGTCACTCATCCTATGTGCCAAGGTGCAGAGACATGTTTCAATAATATTTTTTACCTCCCATTATGAAAGGAAAAATAACTCTGCTTTTTCTGAAGCAAAAGCCACCTTAAACATTGGCCATAAACCAAAAAGTATTTCACAAAACATTAAGAGCAGCTGTCAACTGCTAACCTGCCAAGCAACAAACAGACGCAGTCAACTCAATCTGTAACTTTTTAACGATTGCTAGTTTCATGTCTTTTTTGGTACTTTTAAAAATCATCCTAAAGACAGAGAGTTTTGTCAATGAACTTTGTTTTACCTGATGCTTTTTACAGAAGGCAAGAAGGAAGGCAGCTCTTCTTCAGGGGAGGGTGGAACGACATCTAAGTAATCATCCTCTTCAAGCTCAGTGCCTGCAAATGGCTCGACATCGACCCCATCCAGTTCTGCGGGGCTGTTTTGCTCATCACTGCCTGGCTTCTGGCTCACTCCGGTTTTAGCACCAGCAGCTGAAAGAGAAATGTATTAATATTGTTGGGTAACACTGTAAACTCATTCGGGTATAAACAAAAATGCAACTGAACACAGAGAAAAAATTAATAGCCAGATTTCAAAACACTCGTTTAATACAGTTTCTGACTTTTAAAGGATAATAAAAAAATTATTACTGCTCCCTTTTTCTCCCCCATTAAAAACAAACAGACAAAAACTCCACAAACACCCTTTTAAGTGGAAAGTTATATAGCTTGCCTATAGTTACCCTTCCCTGTCAGAAGAGAAAAACCTCAATAGGTATATTTTCCTACAAGAGATTTTATTGGAAACTATTTATTAAATACTAGCTTTAAAAGAGCGTGGACTCATCAACTAGTATAGTCCCTATTCTGGAATTAGGAGGTAAATTTACATGTATATTTCCTGTAAGACAAATCCTACTAAGAAAGACCAATATCATTAACATATTAAAATTAATTTCACAGAAAGAGGGAAAAAGGTAACAAAATATTCTTAAGAAAAATACAGTTCACAAATACTTTTGCCATTTAGTGTAATGGCAGCATCACAGGACACTGTTCAGTATCATTCAGTTGCATAAACATATTCATTTCACAAATGAAGATCGAAACTTTCAAAGGAACACAGAGCTGCCAAGGAAGCACTCTGATTGATAATCACAAAGTTTCTGGTTATAATTAAGGGTTGAAGCTTTTTGGTGTTTTTTTTTTTGTTGTTTTGATTTAAATGGAAATACCTCTTTTTCTGGTTTAATATTTCTCATCATTACATTTAGGCATAAGATGATTTTATGCTTCTTTTGTATGAATTTTAAAAGTGCTTTTCTTTCTATAACATCCCTATAGATTACTGCTGTTCATTTCTGGAATGCCTTATGGGAACTCTTGCAGCTCCCAATACTACCATGCGACCAGCGGCTACTTTTGCCACAGAGACAATACTTCACCATTTACAAATTTTGCTGGTAACCCAAGCGAAATCCACATACCCACAACTGCCTGTCAGACACAAGCACACAGCTCCCTCTGATTTCTGAAAAGTCAAGCCCTCTGCGTGCAAACACTCACATATTTTCCTCTGTCTCACTGGTACTTTGAAATAAATTGTTACCTGGGTGAGCCTCTTCCCTGTCATCATTCAAAATCACGTCAGCAGATAAATTCTCCCAAAGGCTTTCACCCACAGCCTTGTTACCGCTGCAGGGAGCTGAATCCTCAAGGCAGATCACCGATTGCTGCGAGGAGGGTTGTTGCTCAGCCTCTGGAGAGGTCTCCCCGCACTCCAGAGAGCTGTGGCTGCGAGGACCCGTGTCCTGGCCCACGGTCCCAGGGGAAGAGCCGGGCGGCTCATCCAGGCGAGGGTCTGGCCTCTGGGAAGCCTTGCAGGTGGTCCGCTGCCCTCTGGGGGACAGGACCGGCGGCCTGCAGTACTTCTTTTCGATTCCCGACAAATCAAAGTCGTCAATGTCATCCCACTCATCTCCTATGGCGATGACGGGGGCGGCCACAGGACGGGGCGTCGGGGCCCCGCACAGCCCCTCGCTCACGCTCCTCTGCCCAGAGGCGGCAGGGCCTCTTGACGCCTCCCGAGGCCTGCTCAGCGCCGGGCCGGGCTGGAGGCCGCATCCACCAGACACCGCTGGAAAAAAATCCTGGATTTGTGTTTTCTTGTCCTTAGCGGCAGGGAGGGCCGAGGCGAGCGCGGACAGGGAGGTGTTAACGTCTTTCTCCCTCAAGGCGGAGGCGGCGGGGAGGCCCCGGGGCTCCCTGGGCGGGCCGCCGGCCGGAGAGGTCTTCTTGAAGGTAAAGCCCCTGGAAAGAGACGAGCCCCTCGTTAGCGCCTCCCGCACGGGTAAGGCCCTGCCGCCC
>VYZM01007444.1:402514-416157 GCA_013398915.1 Dromas ardeola
CTTTTTTTTTTGGTGGGGGGGGTGTCGGGGGGGTGCGTATCTGCGGGACCGGCGTTGCCCCGCCGATAAAAACCATGCCGAGCCCCGGTTCACCCTGAGATAGAATAGATTTATTAGCAAGAGGTAATCAGGAAACATATATTTTTACAAAAAAAAAAAAAGGAAATAATTTTTTTTTTTGTTTTTCCTCCAAACAAGCTGTAAGTTGAAATAGTTTTAGGGCTTTGAAAGAGAATTCTCATACCACGAGGTATTGCTTACAGCAAAAGTGTTCTGGTTGTTAGAGTGGAGCATGCCTGCCACTGTAAAGTTAAACTGTGTTTATATACTGTACAATGTAAAAAATACATGGTAATATTCACAGAATAAGCACTACATTACTATATTCCTGCTAGAAGGTGGTTAGACAGGATTACAGTATATGTAATAAAAACACTCGGTCATCTTTTTCTAACTCTACATCATGTTACTCATAGTGGTCACAAGGTATACGGATCTATAGCATTTCAACAGAAGCTTGTCATGAGCCGTACGCAGCGAGGAGCCAAAGGGACGTTTCCATCTTCCCGACTTGGGAGGGATGGGGGCAGCGGCCGAAGGCCCCCCCGGCGCCAGGCCAGCGCGGGGGGCGGCACACAGAGAGAGGGCAGCTTTGCACGGAGGGATAAGCTTTAATGCGTTCTCTTCCCCCGCCTTACAGAGCTCGCCCAGGGATGTTACTGCCCCTAAAGTCCGAGCGAGAGCTGCTCCGCGCCGCCCGAGTGCCCCGGGGCAACAGGGGGGTTCACCTGCCCGACCGCCAGCCCCCCCGAGAAGAACAAATGACAAAAATAACATCATCGAAAAGAAACCGGGACTCCAGCAAAGTGTCAATGCGTGAAACCTTAAACGATGCGGGAAATCCTACGCGAGGTCTACTGCGGGCTAAGAAGGAGGGGGGCGGTTTGCTTGGAGAAGCACAAGGCGGGAGTCACTCCAGGGCATCCGAGAGAAAGAGGAGATATATACAGTATGGTATAGCTGTGTACACCAGCGGCCGCCAGCCACTGCTCCGGCCTCAGGAAGGCAGTTTGGGCTCTATTCGCAGAGAAGCTTCGTAAAGCGTTTCTTCGTCCATCACAAACGAGTGGTCCAGCAGGTACTGCGTCACCTGGAACAAGGAGAGCCAAACCGTTAGTGGGTAGGACTCACCTCTGCTGCGGCCGATGATAAATGCCAAAATTAGGAAATGCTAAAGGCCCAAGCAGTAAACAAGTCACAGAGAGGTGGCTGCAGCTCCCGCCGACCGACACAGGCGTTGTACGTGCTTATCTCATCCTGGGGTGCACTCTTGCCTCGGCCTCGGCTGCTCTTCTGGTTTTCTTGCTTACTATTTTATCAGCTACAAAGTTCTCTCCCGTTGAGAACACAAAATCCTGATAATTAAGGCACCACCTAAGTTGGAAAACGACGTTTTTGCTGCAGGAACACCGCTGACGGGGCAGGACATCTGCTGTGGTGCTAGCAGAAAATCTGCTTGCAATTCCTGGAAGAATTTTCCCCAAATGCATTTTTGGCCTCGCTAGCAGGGCAGCACACACAGCTGATGCCGAAGATGGGCACAGCCTGTGCCAGGGCAAGGCGCCGCACCTGGGGCTCGGAGCCGGCGGGCACGGGGAGCCGCTGGCAGCAGAGCCTCTGCCCGGGAAAGGCTGGCAGCACGGACGGGGCTTCATCCCACCACCCACAAAAGCGTCCTGGAGGTTGTGCGCGGCTGTGTCCCCCCCGCTGCAGGGACACACGGTGACACACGGCCATGCACGGCCCGACCTGCGCTGCCCTTCCCCGCCGCACTTGGTGTTGGCTGTTTCAGGCAGGTTTCCCAGAGCAGGGGGCTGCGTTTGCAGACGCTGATCTTTTTCCTGAGCAGGAGAGGCAGGAGGAGGCAGCGTCACTCGCATTGCCCTGCTGGGAAAAGGCTGCGGTGTGAGCCCTGCTCCGGCGGTCTGGAGGGCAGGGCTGGGGCTGCCCAGTGCCGCAGAGGCTAAAACCAGAGCCCACAGCTCTCCGACTTCTGCCAGCCCAGCCCGGGGTCATGGTCCAGAGGGACTGGGGCTGCTTCTGCCACCGCACATGGACACTGGCATCATCGGAGGGCAGTTCACCAATGGCCAGCAATGCAGCAGCCGGGCACTGGGTGGGTTTGGCAGACGCCTGCGGGGCAGGAGGGTTTGCTGTTTGTAGAGAAGAACAGCGCCGGAGACAGTGGAAACCCCCACAGCAACTATCCCAGTTTCGGGGTGGCTCTGCAGTGCTGCGGCAGAGGAAGTGCGAGGGCGGCCGAGACCTTTCAGCTCATCACACGTGTGGGGGCCACCGCGAGGCAGAGTCTACCCAGCTCCAGGCTGCAGGGGAGACTGGGACACACTCTGCTCCCAGCCTGCACCCCCAGCCAGGGGAGGGGGTGCTGCCCCAGAGTAGCTGCTCCTCAGCATCTCCCGGGTGGGCTCTGACGGTTCTGGGGAAACTCAGCTGCTGGGAGCGACCTGGGGGGGCCCAGGGGGACACAGAGTCTGGCCCTGCTCCGTTGCAAGGGAAGGGGGGCACCGATGGAGGGGCGGCCCCTGCGCCGCGTCCCAGCTGTGCGGGCAAGGAGCGGCGCCTGCATTTACAAACAGGCGGAGCAGCCCCAGCAGCGCTCTGCCCATCCACACGCTGCCCGCCCGGCCGACGGCCGCGGTGTCGGGGCGTAGCTGCCGTCTGCAGCAATGCCTCCGCCGCAGCGTCCCGGGGGGGCACTGGGGAGCCTGCTCCAGCCGCTGCAGTGCCCTCCGTCCCCTGCCCCGCTGCCGCCAGCCTCCAGCAAGGCCCAGGCACTGTTCCCGACGCAGAGGCCCCCGCCACACTCCTGTGGCAGCAGAGGGGCAGCACAGGGCAAAGGAGCACAGGGCACGAGGGCAGCCGTGTCAGGCGCCACCGACACTTGTTACTCATTCCCATGGGAGGGCCCCAGGGATGGGAAAGGGTACAGCTTCTCGTTCCACCCCCAGGTAAAACACCAGCTCTGGCTGAGTCCTGGAGCTGCTCTCCCCCAGGATGGGGACATCCACAGCAAGACCCACGCTCTCGCAGCGCGCAGGTCTCCGCTTTGGCTGACATTTGCCCAAAAGCCGCTCCCAGCAGAGGACGGCTCCATGCCCAGAGCCCACCTGCTCCCCAGGAGCCCGTACAGGCTGCTCCCTGCCGCACTGCCCGACCACGGCCACGCACCAGCACCAACTCGGCAGGACTGTGCCGGGCTGCCACCCGCCATGCCCACGATGGCAGTGGCTTGCAGCAAGAACCGGAGTGAAAGGGCAGTGCTGTTTGCTGGGAAGAAGCGGCAGCGAAGCCGGGGACCAAGAGGGTGAGCGCTGACTCGTTCTGGGCAAGGCCTGGACAGCGGGCGGCAGCCGCATCCTTTTGCCCTGCCGGCAGTGCTGCGTGGGTGAGGAGCTCGTTACCGTCTGCACGGCGGGGCACATGCGTGCCCAGAGGAGCAGGGAGGTCGCTACCCACCTCCCCTGCCTGACCCCCCCGTTACGCCTTGCCTGACACAAGCCCCCACACCCACTTGGTCCTGCTAGCATTATCAGTGTTACATTTCTTACAGGAGCATCCCGCCTTCCCCAAAGGAGCTGCCAGAAATTGAAGGGGCTCAGACACTGCAGTTAGAGTGGCAGATGAGGAGAGCGGGCACGTGGCTCTTGGGACAAAGGCCGTACCTTAGGCTGGTGCTCAATCTTGTAGGAGGTTTGCTGGAACTGGCGGATCTCTCTGATGATATGTGAAATCTGTCCAGAGATAAAACACAGGAGCGTTTCCAGCACGGCCACCCCCACCGGCACCGCGTCCCCGCACCTGGGAGGGCGACGGGCGGCCGGCGGAGCACACCCCGTCCCCACCTTTCAACCACAGCACGGTGCAAAGGGCTTTTTTTCTTTCTTCCAGCCCCATCCCTCACCAGGGACATCCCCAGCTGCCCGCACGCATGCAGGGGGACATGCATGGCCGCCTGGTGCTGTGCAGACGGCAGCCAGCTGCGGGGGCTGTGTGGGGTGGGCACAGACCTGGCCGGCACCGCAGCACCGAGTCGCATCGCTCCAACCTGTCCCCGCACGCCCACTGCAGCGTGGCCGGGAGACTCACCATCCTCATTTTGGAGAAGTTCACCAGGCCGTCCTCTGTGTAATTTGGGGTCCCCTCCTCAATGAACGCCAGGTCGGTCAGGTACATTCCCAGGTAGGGGACACACGGAGGGTCACAACTTTGGGAGCAAACCAGAAACAAATAAAGAAAACTGCGTTACTCTGGGGCTTTGGAGTGGGGAGGACGGTCGGACTCCACAGTCAGCAGAACCTGAAGGATTCTCTCTAATATACAGAGCCCCTAGAAGGAAGCCTCTCCCCGGGAAGGCTGCTGCTCTCGTGGACCTCACCCCGCAGCCGCCGTCCCTGCGGGCAGGGCAGGAGACGCACAAGCTCCGGCCATGCCCCGCACGAAGCCGCAGGCTGCAGGAGGCGAGTCGGGGGCAGCTTTGGCAGAGGGTTGGAAACACCTTTTGAAGCTTCCCCCGCCAGCCTCGGCCCCTGCAGCCAGCGAGACCCCGCCGAGAGCTGGGGGCAGTGCGGGCGCTGGGCTCGCCCCCGCCCTTCATCCCACACCCCAACCCAGTCCCCCGCAGCAGGATCCCCGTGTGCTGCCGATGGGTCACAGCCCGGGGGTCTGCCGGGCACCGGGATGCACAAGCCTGTGGGATGCACCAGCTCCAGGGCAGCTCGGCACCCGCTCCCCAGGCACCCACGGCACCGGGCTCCTCGACTGCGGAACCAAGCAACGACGATTTGGGAACACCAAGCACTGATGATTTGGGAACAGCAAGCAAGGACGATTTGGGGAACCCTAGCGCTGGCAGAGGATCCTGACACTGCCCCCGGGAGGGCACGGGGCTGGTGGCCGCTGTGGCACTGCCCGCTCTTGGCTGAGCAGAGCCCTCACTCGTAGCCACCCCCTGTGCTGCCAGAAAGGTCCAGGCTGGCTGCAGTGACATGTGCTGCCTGGTGGGAAACCATAGCTAAATATGGCACACTTAGGGGTTTAAACTATGAGTCTGCAAGGGGAATGGGGAGGAAAATGTTTCCGGGTGCCTGGCAGTGACTTGCCCCTTTACAATCCCTTTTACTCACATCTTTCCGCACCACTGCTCAAAGGAGCGGCTCATTACTCAGGATCGCTTTGTGAGCCACTGCCCGGTGCCCACAGGACAAGATGCACATTAGTGCAGGCTCCGAAATCATCTTGTGAGCAACGCCACAGCCCTCAGCGCGGGAGCCGGGGTGGGATGCAGGGTCCCTGCCACCGGGGGGGCCTGGCCGGCCGTCAGCAGCCCCCTCGCAGCGACCCCCTCGCAGCAGCAGCCGCAGGAGCAGCAGCATCAGTCACTCACTTTTTCAGTGCCTCCCTCAGGTTCTTGAACCTGCCCTCCGACGACACCAGCTTTTGCAGCTTATCGATCAGAGCCTTCGTCTGCAAGAAACCCAAAGTGTCGCTTGGACAAGGCCCCAGAAGAAACCCCGTGGCCGGCGGGGGTGAAGCCTGCAGAGCCGCAGGGTTGCTCCCATCCCGCCCCACCCTGCCCACAGGAGCCGCTGGGGCACGTCCCCCCCCTCTGGTTGCTCCACACCTTCGCAGGTACAAATTCTGCCCTGGCCGTCACCTGGCTCCTGGTGGCGTCCAGAGGAGCTGAGCAAGCACATGAAAGCAAAGCTCCTCCAACACATAATAAAGACAAGCTATGCGCTTGTTTCCTTCCCCTTTCCCTGTCTCTCTCCTTCACCAGAGCCTGTTTTAATTTACAGATTTGTCACTTTGCAGGAAAAAAGACAATGTTCCAGGTTCCAAGGAGCCCACACCGCAGTTTGGCTCGGCAGCCCCTGGCCTCTGTCAGGCTTTGCACTGGGCAGGGCCAAGCTATTTCTGTACCACGGAACTCAACACGAGAATTCATTTTGCTCAGCCATAATCGGTCTGAGAAGCCAGCGTAAAGAAGCATCTGTGTGTGCGTACAGCTACAGTGACTCTTTAGAAAAGGTTTCTTTAGCTGTGCATCTGAGCTGCAGGATGACCAAACCCGACAGCAATGCAGGGTGTGAGCTGCTCGCACACCACCTCCCTCCCGGGGGGGGACCCACAAAAACCTTACTCCGCTTTCTAACAGTTTTTTCAACGCCTGCGTTGTGTCATCCTAACACCATCACACCCGGCCCATCACGCCCTGCCCTGTCCCCCAGCAGCGGCTCGGCCCCGCGCCCCTACCTGCTTGGAGACCTTGAGCCAGGTTTTCTTCAGGCGGAAGATGGCACTGCGGTTGAGGGAGGAGGTGATCTCCAGCACCGCGTTGTAGTTGTGCAGGCACCTGCAGATGTCCGCCACTGCCACCCACTTCTCGATGGCGCTCACCCGCGCGTTGATCTCCTCGTTCCGGAGGATCTCCGACGCTATCAAGTTACTGACCTTTGGGGAGACACCGGTCCCAGCCCATGTGTTAGGGCAGCTCTGGACAACAGCTAAGCACCCTCCAGCCTCACAGCATTTTTTAAAAAGATTTCCCTTCACTGTAGTAGCCCCAGCAGGAGCAACTGTCCCAGGAGATGCTCCACCTGCAGCAGGTCCCCAGGGCACACGACATCCATGGGGTGGGGGCAGATAAACCTCGTACCCCCCAGTCCCTGGCTCACACTGGGGGCAGATTGGCTGCGCTGCCTCATCTTTGCCTGTCTCCCTGTCCCCTGCTGCGGCTGCACTTACATCATTGAAGTGTTTTGTGTTCTTCATGATGTAAGGAGTCCTTTCGTTCTTCTCGAGCTTCATCCAGCCTTGCCCGAAGAACTCTCTGCAAATGACAATGTTCAGGTCAACATTTATTTCCCATTTTTTCTGGGACACCCAAGCCCTGCAAGCTCCACCACAGCCACACGGGATGAAGATGCCAGGGCTCTGCCCCCCACACTGCTGGAAAGGGACCGCACGGATGGGTTTGACAGTGCGATGGACATGAGAGGCTCTCCCCAAGCTGGTCACCCCGGGGACACCAGCAGATGAACCACAGGGTCAGGCCTCAAATCTGGGCTTGAGTTGAGCCCAGCCTGGGCTACTCGCAAAGCTGGCGGCAGCTGGGAAGGGTTTGCACCCTCTGGGTTTAGCCCGGGCCAGCCTGGACGTGGGGGAGCGGGTGGCCACAGAGCCCTGGGCGACCAGAAGAGCCCGTCCTCACTCGTGGGCATCACTCACTCATACGGGATCTTCTTGAAGACCAGGTGGTCCAGCAATGTCAGCTGTTCCGCTATTTCCAGGGCTGAGTGGTTTTCAAAAGGTTCCGCTTTGACTCCCTCAGCCTGCGTGACAAAGGCAATGATGAGGGCTCACTGGTTAACGGCATTGTAAGAACTTCTACATTTCCTGCACATAAAATCAAAGCCAAAGTCGGACTCCAAAGCCAAAGGCTCTTCCCCATCGGAGCCGGCGTGTGTGGTGCCGCGCTGCTCTGACGGTCCAGAGGCACCACGTCCCACATCCCGTCAGTGCTGAGAAGTGCTGGCTTCACACAGCCCTGCGAACCCGACGGTTTTAATTACATTATCATCCCAGCACATGTACAGACACAAAATTAACTAATCTTCTCTATTTAAGTAATTAGGTGTCAGCTACGGAACGGATCCCCGCACATCGGCTTCTGCAACCGCTGCCTTTTTGCTCTACGTGTGTTTAATTAATAAAGCACCAGGGGATCCCAGCCGGAGCCGTGCTGCTGAGCCACTGCCCCGTGCCCGGCCGCCCCTGCCCGGCCGCGGCACTGCTCCGCCGGCGCCCCCGGGGCTGGCAGCTCCCGGCCCTGCTGCTGTCGGGACGGCTCTTCCAACGGATGTCCAGAAAAGCAGGAGAACGGGGACGGTCCCCATCCCTGCGGCCTGGCTCTGGCCAAGTGGCACTTGCAGTGGGGGGACGCGGGGTGCCCCGTGCTTGAAGCCAGCGGGGCTGACGGCGAGAGCCTCAGCCCCAGACCTGCACAGAGTATGCACGGACTTCACTGTTCAGCACAAACACAGCCCGAACTCAGGGTTTTCCCAGCAGGGAACAGTCTAAAATCCTGCCACAGCATCCCTGCTCCTGGAAAGGAGTGGCAGCATCCCTCCTGTCCGGGTCCCAGGAGAGGGGATGGAGCAGCTCCCAGCATGGGGGGTGCACTGGAAAGAGGGGCCAGGCTGGCGTCACGCTGGGATGGAACAGCGTGATCGGGAACTGCGGGTGGCTCTGGGGACAGAGCTGCGAGGGCCGAGGGGTGAAGCACAGAGGGCACAGGGCGGTGGGAGCAGGGTGGGTGCGGGTGCCCTGTGCTGCCTCCAGTCTGGCCAGTTACTGCCATAGGCAGCCTGGACCCTTCTCACTGCCTCCCCAGCACCGCCTGGAAGCAAACAGCAAATCACAGAATCACAGAATAGTTTGGGTGGGAAGGGCCCTTAAAGCCCACCCAGTGCCACCCCCTGCCCTGGGCAGGGACACCTCCCCCCAGCCCAGGTTGCTCCAAGCCCCGTCCAACCTGGCCTTGAACCCCTCCAGGGATGGGGCAGCCACAGCTTCTCTGGGCAACCTGGGACAGGGGCTCACCCCCCTCCCCTCCCTGATCACAAGTCCCTCCCCAGCTTTCCTGCAGGATGGCATGGCCCTGTCCCCGTTTTCCTCAGGGATGCCGCACTGCAACAGGAGCTGCCGCGTTGCAGTGTCCCCTGGCCAGAGCCAGCGCTGTTTGGGGACAGAGGTGCAAGGGCCAGCACTGCGGGGTGCCTGGGGGTGCAGGACGTGCAGGCGATGCCGTGGGACGGCTGAGCCCCCTGCTCTGGGGTGCTGCTTTGCCCCGGGAAGAGGCATCGCCTCCCTCCAGCACCTTCTGCAAAGCAGGGGTTCGGCAAAGCAGAGCGGCTCCAGGTCCCCCCCCGGGGTGAGCCGGCCCCAGGAAACCCCCCCGGCCGGCCCCAGTTACCAGCCTGTTGCAAAATCCCTCCCGGCTGTGGGAAGGGGGTTGCGAAAGTGGCTCCTGTGGAGCAAACACCAGCTGGGCTTCCTCAAGGGCCCATGGAGAGGCTGCCGGGGGGGGTGGTGCACACTGGGGGGGTGCAGGCTGCGGGGGGTGGGTGCACACTGGGGCCACCCTGCCAGAGCATGGGGTGCTGCTGACAGCAAACCCTGGGTGGGCAAGCGGCACGGGTGGCACTCAGTGGCACCGGCGGCACTCAGCAGCACCGGTGCCGTGCAGGAGGGCATCGAGCACCCTGGAGGGCACCCCATCCGAGGGGTCAGCACAACGCACACCCCCAGCTCACGGGGAGGGGGCCGGGAAACCCAGAACCCCCATCACCCCATAAACCCAGGGCTCCCCGTGTCCCCACAGCGCCTCTGACCACAGGTCGCTGCTGCTCAGATCGAGGGGCAGAGCGAAACCCTCTGGTTTTGTTTGTCTTCTTCAGAGGAAGCTGGCAGCACCCTTGGTTACGGACACAAGCTTAAAAGAAGCCAAGAGGCCCCAGCCCCTCCAAAGCCGGCCAGCAGGGCAGGGGACGGAGCCACTGTTGTTTCAGGTGCACCCGGCCAGTTTAAAGTGGCTCTTGTGTTTTTCTGAGAGCAGGCTTTGTGGGTTTTTTGAAATGCAGGAAGGTGGCAGACGCACTGCAGCCACCCTGACGGTTTTAAATCCACTGCAGGTTCCCAGGGCTCTGCTCCCAGGGCAGCCACGCCGACGCCAGCTGGGCCAGCGCCCGGCACCTTGAACCCACACACGGCGGCACCGGCACAGGGTTGGGGACACAGAGGACGCGGTGGGAACCCCCAGGGTTTTCCTGCATCTCTCGGGCAGGCAACTGGCAGAGGCATCTCCATGCCCGCTCCAGCCATCCTGCCACGGTGCAGGAGGATGAAGCAGCTGGTGGCGCTGGGTTAGCGCTGCCTCTGCCTGTAACAGATCCAGCTGTGCTCACAGCTGGCCCCGTCACGGGAAAACCTTCCCCTGCTTTGTAGCCCAGACAGTGGGCTTGGAGAACTGCTCTCCACTGAGCGCGGGCATCTTTAACTGTTCCCCTACCGCCATGCCGAGCTACCAGGCGGAGTGACGAAGGGAAAGGGTATTTACCATCTGTACAACCTCCTCCAGGGTTATCTGATTGTCTCCCGGATCCTCCTGCGTCAAGGTCCTACGGCATGAAAAGGCAGAGTTACTTTAGCTGGGAGAGCACCGGAGCTGCACCCTGCGGTCGGGCTGCAGCTGACTTTGTGGTTTTTCACAGATTAAATACTCGGCGTGCGTGAGAACGCTTCTAAGTCCCATTTCCTGCTTTGAAGAGAAAAAAGCCCTTAACCGAGGCCACAGCTGGCCCTGCACGTGGGGACGAGGGTGGGGGTCACACCTCGCCCATGGCCCCCGATCAGGTCCCGATGTGCCCCAGGCCCCGACAGCGGGCACAGCCCCTGCCGGAGACCCTGCGCCCGCATCCATCCTGCAGGGCAGCGGGAAGCAGCACCGGGAGCCCGGCACAGTGTGCAGGGAAAGCAGCCTCCCACCCATGGCTCGGCACCTGATGATGTTGGCGGCTGCTTTCCTCTCCTGGGTCAGGAGCTCGGGATCGTGGATAACCTCCTCCAGAAAGCCGATCACCCTGAACTTCAGCTCCTCGTTGCTTTCAAAGTCCTGCCAAAGCCGGCACAGTCACGGTGTTAATGTGCTGTAACGGGAGTAACTCTGGCTCCCAGCAGCTCCGCTCCCTGCCCGTTTGAACCCGGCCCAGACCGATGGCCCTGCGGTGAATTCAGCTGCCGAGGGCAGGGGCTGCCTCTCCCCCACGAAATCCCAGCCCGCGGCGCCCGGCAAACGGGAACTGGCTGGGAAGGCACCGGGCTCATTCTGTACGGTTGAATTGGCATCACCCAGCCTGGGAGAGGCACCGGGGTTTCCTAGTGCCAACCAGTATGGCACCACTCCCAGTGCCCCCAGCAACCGGTGGCAGAGGGAAAGGGGCAGCAAGGAAAGCCACGCGGTCTCCTGACCCGGCCCCCAGCCTCGAACCCCTTCCGAGGAGCCAAACCCAGCTACCGCATCCCACCGAGCCCGGACGGGGGATGACTGCGGCTCCCGGCTCCCTTCCTTCGCACACCGAATATGCAAACACCGCAATCCACACCTGCCCCCCCCGCACCAGGGGCTCCCAGCTCCCCTGCTTCACAGTCTTCATCTCCCCCCCACGTCCACTCATTTGCTTAATTAAAAAAGAAGTGCCAAGTTGCTTTTCCAGCTGGAGCCTGGCTGAGCCACCCGGCACGCAGCCGAGTTCGTGCTGGCAGGGAGGGAGGGCCCCTGCGGCACCGACCTCCCTGGCCCCCGCCACCCACCTGCGAGTGTTTGGAGACCCAGTGCCGCAGCACGTTGAGGACCCGGTTGGTGGCCGCTCTCCGGATCACGAACTCCTTGTCTCCATTCCGCTGGTCCGTCGGGAAGCCTGAAACTGCCAGTGATCCCTTAGGACAGCTACAGCTCCACTGGGAATTGCTTATGGATATTTTCAGGACTAGAAGGAGCAGCCCCATCTTCCCAAGCATCCCTAAGCTGCCTCTTGTGGGGGGCTGCCCCCAGCCGAGGGCAACCCAGTACAGCAGAAATGGGCACCCCAAAAACGCGTTCCCACACTCTCGCGGCCCAGGGCAGGGTACCTGCGCTGGCGAGGGACATCCTGCGGTACTTCTCCTTGGTGGGGGTCCCCTCGTTGGCTCCCGCCGTAGCGATGGCGAAGGCGGAGGCGGCGGACAGGGCGCTGCGGGTGCTGTCGAGCTCCCGGCAGGACGTCATGACCACGCCGTTGTTGTAAGAAAACAACGAGAAATCTGGGGGGGAGAAGAAAGCCAACACCATTCCAGCCGCCGCCGCAGCCAGGCGCCCTCCCGCAGCCCCGGACCCTGCTCGCCAGCCCCCCGGTGCACGGGCAGCCCCCCCGGGCGGGGGCAGGATGGGAACGGGGCTCATGGAAGTGGTGGATGCAGACGGCCATTGTGGGGCTGCTCCCCACAGAGAGCTGGATTCCACCCCGCCGGGGCTGGGGCAAAGGAGATGGGCAGCTTTGGATGCCACCACGCGCAAGAATTTATCCAGCACAGCTTTAGCAGGAATTCAACCTGCTACAGAGAGTGGGACGACAGCTACGGGGGAGACTCGAGCAGATAAATCAGTGCTTGACACCAGTCCAGGCTCATGACTCCAGCAGCATAACTCACTCCTAAAGCACCACATCAGCCCCGGGAAGGGAGGAAAGGGGTGAGAAGACCCGGTAAGACACGCAGACCCGCTCTGTGATACGGGCCAGAGTCCGGCATTTCCCTCTCCCCTTGCAGGAAAATAAGGGGTGAACTCCTGCTCCTTCTCACACCTGCTTTAGCTTCACGCCCGCACCTTGAGCAGCTCTGCACGGCCGGGTCCCGGGGCAGCAGCCGGCCCTGCGTAACCCCGAGCGGGACGGGTATCGGCTCACTTGTTACCTGATGAATTTTTGCATTTGATGGACTTAGGAGTCGTCGGAGATTTTGTTGGGGAAGTTTCAGCTTCTGCTTCATCGCTCTGGTTGGGATCTGTGTCTGACTCTTCCCTGACCGATACCTCTGAGCCTGGAGGAACAGGGAACCCCGTTACCATCACCACGGGACACGTGTGCATTGCAGCCATGTTTTAGCTCTTCCAGATTTTCCTAAAGCCTGAATCATTCCAACTGGGCACACGGCAACCAACAGGAGAGGTACAGAGACCTGCAATTACTCTGGGCTTGGTTTTTTTTTTTGGTGGTGGGGTTTTTGGGGTGTTTTTTTTTTGTTTTGCTATTACAGCTTACTCAGCTTACAGGCAGCAGACAACCCACGGGAGCAGGAGCTCTCCGTGCTGTGCGATGGACACGTACGGCCAGCTCAGAGGCTCTGCCCGGGGCTGGCGACAGCGCGCAGGACCGCGGGTGAGCTCCAGCCCGTGCACCCTGTGCCTGCCGTGATGGGGTGGGATGCGGTAACTCCCTCGCAGGGCGCAGGGGATGGGGAATCATGCAGCGAAAGGCTGCGGGAGCAGCTGGGCAGCTTGTCCCACCGCCTCCGGTTGGGCTGTCCTCTGCCCTCGCCTATGGCTGTCCACAGACCGGCTTCGTCCCTCCGAGCCCCTGCTCGGGCACCAGGGCGCAGAAGGGGCTCACACCACCCGCAGCGACAGAGGGATGCTCAAGGGGACAGTGACCTGTGGCCTTTGCGGTGCCTCACTCGCCCGGCTTCGGCTCTCTTCCCCCAGTACCCCATTGCTGAGCCTCCTGGAGGCCACACCACAGCAGCCACTGCATCACCAGCAGCACCACCGCCACTGCCACCACTGCCACTGGTCTCCCCAGAACCTGGGGGTCGCTGCGTACGTGCTCATGAGATGGGGGCTCCCTGCGCCCACCCCTCGCCAGCACACAGCCGGGTCCCTGCCTCAGCCCGGGGCTGGGCTGCTGCAAAGCCCCCAGGCACAGTGCGCCCAATCCCCCGCCACGTCCCTGTACCCCCCTGCAGAGCCCCCA
>VYZM01007444.1:433140-443810 GCA_013398915.1 Dromas ardeola
CGCGGCGGGGGGGGGGGGGGGGGGGGGGGGGGGGGGGGGGGGCAACCGGTCGTTCCTGCAACCCTGGGAAGATGCATCTCCTTCTCTCCAGGATCCTTTAGGTGCAATAACTTTTTATGGCTGATCCCGTGGACAAGTTTTCTCCTTACGGAGCCTTCTCCATGGTAAAACACACCATTGTCGTCTCCTGCCCCTTCCCCATCCTGCCCCAGCCAGGCTGGCGAGAGCTCCGGGGCTGGCAGCTCGTCCTTGTCTGCGGGACACGTCTGGAGCTGCAGCAGCTCCACAGCCCTTCGCTTCTCATCCCTTTTTCTTCTCCCTCCCACCCCCAAAGGCTTTTATTGGCAACAAGACATCTCTGAGAGAAAATCCACCAGGAATTTTTGGTCTCTGAAACTGTGCGGGTAGTTACGCCTCTCTGCTTTATGCTCACCTCTCTTACACCCCTTCCCTTGCAAACAGCATTGAAAAGAGCCTGTCAGATTGGCAAGTCTGGAAATCCTCCCCCTTCAACACCGACTCGGGAATATCACCAGCCGTGCCAGGGCACTGCCGAGCCCTCGCTCCCCGGCCCCGCTGTCCTGCCTGCAGGGACGCCAGGGGTGGGAAAGCCCCTTCTCAGCCCCGGTGGCCCTGCGAGCTCCCGGTGCCACGGGAACAAACCGCCCCAACGCCGCGGTGTGCACATTCACCACGCCGGCACGCACATTCACAGCCTCGGCGTGCACATTCACCACCCTGGCACACACATTCACCACCCCACGCTCCACCGACGTGGAGTCGGTGGAGCCAAGTCCCCACAGGACCAGAAACACCGGGAGATGCCTCTGGGGCTCCCCCAAACCGGTCCCTGCCCGGCGGGAGGGGATGGGATGGCGAGCCCTGGGCTGCCCTTCCCGGGCGCTGCGGGTCCCTGGGGGATGTGGGAGATGATGAAGCACCCGTGTGTGCTCCCATGGGCATTGTGCCGGTTAGAGCGCTCTGATCTTACCCAGGGCCCTCAAGAAAAGCTGCACCTCGCACAGCTTCAGGACTTTTCGGATTTTAACATAAGGGGTGGCAGAGCCTGGGGCAGGGAGCGGGGCAGGGACGTGGGGCAGGCATCCCCCCTGCTCTCCTCCTGGTGAGGCCACCCGGGCCATTGTGGCACCTCCCGACACACCAGCACCAAAAGCGTTTTGTCAGACGGCTTCTGGCTCGTCTGATTTAAACCCAGAAGCTCCTGAAGGTTTTGCAAATGGCAGTTTCAAGGCTGCCAGCAGCAGAGACAGAGGATGTGGGGCCAAAGGCTTCCCGGGGGCAGCTCCGGCGGCCGCTGCGGGGCTGCAGCCAGGACGGTTCGCTCCCGACGGCTGCTCCACGTGCAATTAAAAGCCGGTTCCTGCGAGCACACGCGCCACAGCTCCCGTGTCACTCCGATGTATCCCCATACAATACCCAGGAAGTGCAGCGTGCTTGCAAGGAGGAAGTTATTTTATATTTGAATAATAAAACTCCCACCACCTTTTATCTCCGCCTAAATTATGATCCTTCTCTGCTATCACAGTGACACATCAAACCCGACAGCCCGGCAGCGTTTCCAGCAGCACTCACTGTGCGGGGGGGCGATGCTCGGCAGCAGCGGGACAGACCCACGGACCGCACCAGCGGCTCACCGGCACCGGGCAGGGAGCAGCACAACCAGCCCCCACCTCCAGCATCGCCCCATGCCCAGCCTCCCCGGGGCAGTTAGTGCTGCTGGGCCACCCCTGCCCACTGCAGAGCACAAATCACCCGCAGCTTCCATCTGCTGCTTCTCACCCTCGCCTTTGCTCATTTGAAGACCTTGTTAATGAGGCTGAAGCCACTGACACCCCTCATTCAAACCACCTCTCGCTCCGCTTCCTGGCAAACTAAGCAGATGCAATTCCTTATATCCCTCACTATGGGGCATTTTACAGCCTTCCCCATTTCTGTGGTGCCTCCTGAGCACCCGCTGTGGGATGCGCGGCCCCCTGGTACTGTGGGACGCACAGCCCCCCGAACCCCAGTGCTGCAGGGGTTTTCCTTCAGGAAAGCCCAGGCGGACACAGCAGTTCTCGTGGAACAGTGACACGGGAGCATTTCAGGTCACAAAGTGACACGTTAGAAGCCCACGCGGGGCCAGCCGCAGCCCTGCGACCACCGCCCGGCTCTCCTCGGACCCTGCCTGCTGCGGGGCAGGTCGGGCGCTGGACACGGGGGGGGCAGTTACTGAAGCCCTGAGGTGCAGAGCCCCCCGGGCTGGATGAGACACCGCCTGTGGTGCCAGGGACCCCCAGGGCCTCTCCTCTCTCCCACCGTAAGGGCTCGACAGGCTGCGCCAGCTCTTCACTGGGGGAGGATACGGTGCAGCCCCTGCAGCTGGGGTGGAATTTCGGCTCCAGCAGGGAGTTTGGCAAAGCCCTGCACCGGGACGCCGAGCGCTGCCGTGAGAGGTGTCGGGCACCCGCAGCTCAGGAGGTGCAGGCAGGAGAGGGCCAGGCAATGCCTTGCTCCTCCAGGGCCCCCCCAACCCCACAGCAGCTCAGGAGACCATGCCCAGCGCTGGCCGCTGGGTGCCCCGGCAGCATGTGCCTGGGGCTCTGCTCGAGGCTGGCCCGGGCGGGAGCGACCTGGCCCGGCACCCACCACAGCCCCGGCCCCCCCGAGCCCCCTCCCCAAACTCCACTCCTTCTGTCACTTTTTCTGCAAAAAATCCCCGGCACCAGCTTGGCTATTTTTACTGAGAGGAGAGCACAATAGCAAAATGCTGCTTGGGAGCTATTTCTGCTTCCAGAACTTCAACAAACGACTTTGAATTAATGAAGGAGACTACCCGAGTGATTAATGTGCAGGGACTGTCTCCCAGAAATGTCCTCCCACGTGTCTGATGTCCCTGGGCTGGCACTGTCAGCGCAGCGACGGCTCTGCCCTCCTGCCATGCCCAGTGCCGGAGAAACAAAACCTCCCGCCTGCGCACCCCCCGACGTGGGTCCCTGATGCCCTGGGACACGCGTCCCTCTGCACCGCAGGACATGGGTCCCCAGTGACCCAATGCACACCCTAAGACGTGCTTTGCCTGTGTCTGAGTCCGTCTGACGCCCGTTCCCACGCGTCGCAGGTGGGGTGCTCGGGCTCCTCCATCCTCCACATCCTCGCTAAAAGCCAGAGAGATGACTAGAGAGAGCGCGTTGGCCGTTGTGCTTTGGGGGTTCCCACGCTGGGGTCTTGCCAGGACACAGATCCCCGTGTCCCACGGCCACAACGGGGTGCCACGTGGTGTTTCCGCAGGGATGTTTAAGGGCAGCCGGCGAGCTCCCGCGGGGCTCCACATGCGCAGGGAGCCGGGCTCCCCGCTGGGCTCAGGCCCCAGCATCCCCCCGTGCCCAGCCCTCCCGCTCCCCATGCCGCAGCCGCACGCGCGGGGGCCGCGGTTCACGGCGCCCGCCTGGCCCCTGCCAGCCCACCCTGCTCACGCAGACCCCACCGGTGCCCGGCTGCCAGCTCAGGGGCCAGAGGGAGCAAAGACCCGGTGCTGCGGGACCCCCTGGCAGGCACCGACACCGCGGCACTGGGGACAAACCAGCAAATTCTCCCATTTGTCAGAGTAAAGCCAGAGAAGGGCAAAGCAGCGCCAGGCCGGCCACGAGCAACGTCCCTGCTGCTGGTCCAGCTGAGCTCCTGCAGGCTTTCACTCTGCTTCTTGCCTTCCATTAAGTAAACAATAAATAAATTCAAACAAACTTTCAAATGACCTATTATTTCCAAAATGGAAGATCAATGTATTCCAAATTTTTTTAAAAAATTTGGAGCAGGGCGTTTCCCAGCCTGAAGAACTTGCCTGCCCGCTCGGGACGCGGTGGCCGCTGCGGTGGGCGTCTTTCCCGCAGACCCGCGCTGGCACCGACGGTGCCCGGCTCCGCGGGAGGGGACAGCGGGAGGGCGAGGGGACCGAGACAGAAACACCCCCAGCACCGCCACCCGTGCAGGAGCGGTGACCGTCACCCCTTCCTGCACAATGCGGTTTTGTGGTGCCGTCACAGGGGCCCTTCCGCCCCGCAGCAGGTGCCCCCCACCGTCCCCTCTGCAGCGCCGGGACCTGCCTGCCCCCCACCCGCCCGCGGCAGGCAGGTACGCGGCCGCCTGCTCCCGCAGCTGACAGTTATTGCAGCTGACATAAAGGGCAAGGGAGGAGAATTCTCCTGCCCTGGATGGATGAATCTAAAAATCCACAGCCAGCAATGGCAGCTTTTAACTTCCCTGACCTACATAGCCTGTGCTCTGGGAAGACAAGACCCGGGACTCGGAGGAGGAGATGGGTGCTCCGGTGGCTCATTTGCTTGCTGACAATAAGAAAAAATCCCAGAGGCTGCAATTTCTCTCCTCTGCCTCAGGACGGGCCGTAAGGATGCTCAGGCACGGGCAGCAGAGCCGAGCATCAGCCGATTTGGGCGACCACGAGCAGAGCAAACAGCAGGCAGGGGACCCTCAGCAGCGGGAGGCTTCACCCCGTATGAATCCCACCCTAAGCCTTGGGCAGAAACATCTGTGAAAAAAAAATATTTCAATTTTTCCCCTTTCTGGCGCACTATCCAGCGATGTCTGGGTGGTACGTGCATTGTGAGTAGCCCCCTGCTCACAGCTTGGAAATACAGCCTTGGCATCACTCTGTACAGGAATTAAAGAAGAAACCAGCATTATACCAAAGTCCTGACCCGGGGTATGTCAGACGTTCATACCTCGGCCACACTTTACATGTGAATACCGCCATTGCTGTAATGACTCTGCACCTTCGTATCTGCAAGAAATCTGCAAACTGTGTATGTGCCGCTGAGAAAATGCCTGTGGGGCTGCGGAGCTGCTGGGGCTGGGCTGGGGGCGAGCCTTCCTTCCCCTCTCCCCCGCTCCTGTGACAGATTTCGTTAATCTGTTGGATGAGAATGTGTGAGTAAAGGGGAGGGACTGGCATCAGGTTTAAAACACAAAAATCAGTAGTATAATCTCCAAATTTATGAGTAGTTCAGGTTTAGGTTCACAAATTGTGATTTATGTTCAAAAAAATCAGATTGTATGTAAATCCGCTCAGGTTTCTGTGCTGCTGGTATGAAGGGTGAGTTACTGACGTGCTCAGCTCATTGCAGAAAGCCTGGCTAAAAGTACCTGAGCCTAGGAAAAGTCTAGGGAAGCTTTAATTAAAAGTTTACAAAAACCCAAGAGGACACTGTAAGAGGGCAGCTGCCATGGCAAAGACCCAAGTGAGCGAGTCAAGGTGAATGAAGCTGATGGGAAGAGCCAAACAGCTTAAGCCAAGACATCTCTTAATCAGAAATGGTCCATACATTTAAAAAAAAAAATCATATTGAAAAATGTCCTTTTAAACTTTTTAATACCATTTTCTTTTTCAGATTTTTTTGTTTCGTGGGTGAAAATGCTCTCGGCCTTTTTGCTTTATCAGAAACCACCAAGCGCTACTGACTCCCGGTCTTTGGCAACCAAAACATTCCAATACCTATTTCACAACTTCAGCTGGGAGTTGGGATGCACAAACCCACTTTTTCTCAACCATCCAACAACTGGCAGGTTTTCCACCAGGATTGCCCCTGCCCAGAGTGGGCCGGAGCACCCTGGCAGCTGGAGCTCAAGGACCCAAGACATCAATGCTAAACTTAACTCCGGGCTGGAAAACCTCGGGATGGCGTTTAACGCCTGCGCTGGGGCTTGGGACAGGCGGGTATGCAACACCCCGACATACCCGGTCGCCGTCCCCAGCCTCGGGGCCGTGCAGGGACACGCGCTTTGCACTCGCCATGAAGTGCAAAAGGCAGCTATCGATCACAGCGCATCTCAGCCTTTTGGAAAACAGTTAGTAAACATCATAAACCCCCACAGCCCTGACCGCCACTGCTGGGTGAGCACCGTTAACGTACAACACCTTGCTTGGCTCACACGTCCCACACACACTGGTGTGCCCAGCGCGGGGCAGCCCAGACTGCGGCGACGGGCACAACCTCAGCCATGGCCCCCGCCTGCAGCCTGCCCAGCGCCCCCCAGCACCCCCCACTCCCGGCACATGTACTGCCAGGGGAACAGTTCACTCCACGACTTTGGCTCTTTTGTTCTCCTGTAAGAAGGCCCTGTTGTCCCGAAATTGCCTTGTTTGAATTTACATGACAAATTTGGGGAACAGTTTTTCATCCTCTGACAAAGGCAGTTCCCGCGGAGGCAAGGTGTCCTGCGCTCAGCCCCAGCTGTAATCGCTCCGTCGCCATCAGTCACACAGATCACACTACATTATCCTGTCCTTTGAATAAGCATCATGTGAATAATCAGAAAGACGGCAGCAGCACGCTCAGACGGATACCCCAAAGAAAAAACAGACTTTTCTAGAAGACGAGAGGCGCGTTACCCTCCTGTGCAAAGCATGTTTTGCAGACTCGGCTGTGGCTGGACACACGGCTAACGCAGGATTTCCATGCGGCGCGGGGATCGCTCGCTGGTCCTGTCCCACCAACCTGCTGATTGTGCTTCGCTGCCTTCATGCCGGGCTGCAGGGGTGGGCGGCCACCCCGCACCCCCTGCCCCGCACCCTGCGTGGGAGCACCCGCACCCCCCACCCCCCACCTCCGGCGCGGAGCAGAGGGTGCCCAGGCTGCGGGCAGCCCTGCTCGGGGTGTCCATGGACGCCCCGCTCACCCCAGCGAGAAGCTGCTCTGCAGGCGGGATGCGTCCCCTCCTGCCACCGGGACCGGGGCTGTGCCCTGCCCTGAGCCCTCCCCTGCCCGCCTCAACTCGCGACCACGTTCCAAGCTGCTCCTGTGGCCGCTGCCGCTGCTCCCGCTCACCCAGAGCACAGCCCGGATAACCGTGGCTAGCCGGGCACTTAACAGAGGTGCCAGGAGGGGAACTCCTCGTCTGCAGCTCCTCTGGCCATTGCTGGAAAGAGCCAGGGGGGCTGGGGGGCTCACATCATTGCCATGGGGGCTGGGACAGCAGCACCCAGCAAAGGCACTCGCATCTAACGCTGGAGGAAAAGGTCCGGGCAAATGCCTGGATGCTCTGGAAGGGCCATCACCACCCTCTTCCTCAGAGGGACCAGCAGCGGGTGCCTGCCCCAAGCCCACAGAGGGAGGCTGCATTTGCCCCTGGCTCCCCCATCGCAGCCCTCTCTGAGGGTACCGGGAACCCTGTCCGGGTGAACCCCCCGTGCAGGGACAGGCAGAGCTGGATCCCGTGGCTGCTGCACCCTCGGAGAGCTGCCCGAGCTCTCCTGCCACCAGCGATGGCTCCGTCAGCGGGGCCGAGAGAGAGGGGACGTCCCACCGGGGAGCTGGAGCTGCCGGGTAGCTGGGGCTGCTGCCAGGACCTCCCTCCCCACACCCTGCGAGGGAAGGTGTCCCCAGGGTGCCCAAGCATCCCCCAGCTCCGCTTCCCTCCAGCTCTTCCAGCACCTCAGGGATGGGTGCCACCGCACAGGGTGCCCACGGTGCCCATGCTTCGTGTCTGCTCGGCACCTGCTACTCTTTGTGCTGCTGGTGCTGAGAAGGGATGTGGCTTCCTCGTGCCCTCCTCAGCCGTGCAGGGAAACGAGCGGGACCGGGGCTGGACACACTTCAAGGAGGTGGAAGACAAACTCTGTCCTGGACGTGCTGGTGGGAACTGTTTCCACAAGCCTCCTCCCACCCCACTGGGAAACCACGGCCACGCACACCCGCTGACCACTTGTCCTCTGCATCATGGTACATCATGGTACAAAACACTTCCTCAAGCCTCCCCTGCCCCGCGAGAGCACCAGCAATAAATGTTACACCCAGCCCTTGGCAAATGCTTCAGAGATGGGGAAGAAAACTCTCCAGCCATAGGCTGTGCGTTCCCGTGAGCAGCCCAGGCTTTGCAGGAATAAAAGCCTGATGGCTGCAGAGAGCCTCCGAGTCTCCAGTCAAGGGTTTCGCACGGTGCCACCACTTGACTCAGCATCATCTTGGCTCTCGTCTGAGAGACGGAGGGCTGCTGGTTAAGAATAACTCATGGCACCGGGGTCCGGGTCTGCAAATCTGACTCAAGGCTGGATCCACGCACCAAACCCAGCAGGGATTCCCGCTGCCCCATGTGTGATGGACCCCACGCCAGCCCCTTCCCGCTCCGGAGCCCATGGCCTGGAGCGCACGGACGATCGCGCTCTGTCTGCGCCCCTCCACCCGCAGTCCCACCCCGGGCACCCCGCGTCCTGCCCGCCCTCCCCGGCAACGCAGCACGGCCCCGGGGGTCGCGCACGGCCCCGTCCACCGAGAGGCAGGAGACGCGCTGTGTGAGGGCACATCGCAGCATCCCCACCCGTGGGGGCGGGCGGCCCCCCAGGCCCTTCCTCCCAGCCACAGCCCAAAGCCCACCCAACCATTAAATATTTTCCAAACCAAACTGGGGTGAAGACGATTTCATTTGCGGAAAAATGTAAAAAAACAGAAAACAAAGTTTCCAGAGGCATCCAAATCCCTTCTTTGGTGTTTCAGCTTTTCAAATAACTTTTCTCCTTTACTCTCACATGCACTGTACGCTAAAAATACACTGCATTCCCAGCAAAAAAATCCCCCAGCCAAGCAAAATGTGTGAACTTTTAAAAAAGAGGGGGTTTTGAAAGACCCACCTTTTAAAATTTCTCCTTTGTGGAGAATTTGAAACCTTTCAGGCTTTACCCCAGTGAAGGCGGCATCTAAACCTGAAACTCCTCTGCTGCAGGGAATACTGTGCCCATAGCTCCAGCTGTAACTGCCCGGATAGATAAATACCCTCAGAAAACAATTAATGGTGATCACAGGCAATGCTAGAAATTTCCTCAGCACTTTCCCTTCACAGGAGGAGCCGGTGATGCTGAACACGGTTGGGTACGGGGTGAGCTGGAAGAAAGCGTTTTCCCTGGTTTGCGGGACTCGCAGCCCTTCCTTGGGAGCCCTGCCGGCTCTGCGAGCCCTTCGCTCGCTTCCCACCTCCCGCACGGACCGTGCCGCAGATCCGCACCATAAATATTCTGCTGCTTCTCTCATCTGCTACGCCATTAATTAGTTTGCAAAACAGTGGGCATTCAAGCGCTTGAGCACTTTCATTTAAATTTGTCCTAATGATTTATACAAAATTATGAGCCAGCCGCTAAACCTTGGTAAATGGGTGCAGACCAGCGACCTGGGAAATATTTGGTGTGGGAGGATCTCCCTGTGCCGCGACAGCAGCCCCTCATTGACACTGAGGTTAAATCTTCCAGGTGCGTTTTGAACTGGGAAGGGGCTGTGACATCCTCACCTGATGGAAAATCCCCCCGGCACAACCAGGAGGAGCCTGGCAAGGGAGCTGGATCTAAACCTGGCTGGCAAGGCGGATTGAAGCCGAACCAGGAACGCGCAACAACACCTATGACACTGCTAAAGCAGGACAGCAGCGTGACCCCCCAGCAGAGGCAGACCCTCCCTCGCTACTGTGGCCGACTGCGCGGTACGCTGGAGGCTGCTCCAGTGCCGGAGCCAGGGCTGTGAGAAGGCACGGCTGTCCCAAAAAGAAAATGGGTATTTTGATCCGAATGGGGAAATATTGCTGTGATCCCTGCTGGTAGTGAGGAGAAGCCATGAAGCAGTGGTGCTGCACTGCCTCGGTCTTGTGGCAGGGCATTTTGGGGTGCTGAGCACGCCATGATTAGACAGAGGCAATTAAGGGGCTCATTTCCTTGCAGCCAGCCCCCTACCTCAGGGGGGTCCCTGTGGGGCCTGTCCCGCCGCGCTCCCCACCACCTCCCCGGAGCCCGCTCAGGCAGGAATTATGCAAGACCTGCAGAGCTGGACCCAAAACGCAGGGTGCCTCCTGCAAGCACCCAACCTGGGCTGCCCACGCCGGGAAAGCCACCCCCGCTCCTCCTCCTCGCCAGGGGCTTCCCGGTGCCCTCTGCGACATGGGCACCCCACCGGGTGTGCGGCCGCATTCCACGCACAGTGGTCGAGGGGGGAATGCAACCACAACGGGCTCCTCTCCATGTTCATGAGACTGGAGGTGATTTTGGGAGCTATGGCAGCAATGGACGGGGATTTGCACTCCCCCAGGCTGGAAGCCAGACCTTCCTGCCCCCCTCCCCTGCCTGGCTGCCCCCCAAGCTCCAGCAAATGACACCAGACAAACAAGCCAGAGATTTGCCAGCATCGCACGCCACGCTGCTCGCTGCCACACTGCCCACCTGGGGCAGGCGCAACCAGGGGACAGAAACCCACCCCCGGGCCCGTCGGGGGCTGCCGTCCCTGCGGCCAGGTCCCCAGGCACCGCCGGGGACTGGGGGGCCACCCGAATTCTCCCAGGGCCTCACAACAGCTTTGCCGTTTCAGTGCGGTGCCACCTGCAGACATTAGCATCTGGCGAGGAGCACTGCAGACAAGTGCCAGCCCTGCGTGTGGCATAGGGTGCCCCGGCTCCGCGGCTCCCCACCGCCCAGGGAGGGGACGCATGGCGTTTCCAGCCGGGTCGGTGACAGGAGCACAAACCCCTCGTGCGAGGAGCGGGCACGGGGTGAAATCTGCGTGAAAACAAGGCCCTGCGGCACCCTACACCCCCCCCCGACGCTGAGCACCGTGTGCCACCGCAGTGCCCACGCCGCGGGCCGGGGGCGGGTTTGCCCCCCAGCACCCCGCCAAACCCCGGGG
>VYZM01007444.1:448839-470830 GCA_013398915.1 Dromas ardeola
CTGGGGGCGGGGGGGGGGGGGGTGGGTCCCTGCAGCAGTGCTCTGCAGCTCCCGGGATGGTCGGACGTGCTGTCTGTTGCATTCGTGCCTCCTTTCCCCAAGGATTTCGGGTGCCTGCTGGCCCCTCAGGCTGCCGAGTGCATCTCGCTGCCTGAACTGCAGACTGAAGATGCTGACGCTAAACACATGCACAGCAAAAAAAAAAAAAAACCAAACCCACAGCCTTCCTGGCTCCCCACATGCTGCCGGCTAATGTGGGGGCTGGTATTTATCGGCGGCTCCCCCAGCTCCCGCTCGGGCTCTCCCATANGGCCAGGCTCGGCTGCCGCCCACGGGGAGCTGCTTCCTTCACTTGCAGTAAAATGGGGGTTTTTATCCACTCAGGCTCAGAGGCATCAGCCCAGGGCTGAGGCATTGCCAGGGCAGGTGCTGACGTTTGTGTCATTAGCAGGTGTTTTCCCAGGACTCAGCGTCATTCCGGGCTGCTGACAGCTGGGCACACACTTACTTTCAGTGCTGAGTGTGGATACTCATTTCATGCCCCCCCGAGAGCTCCTCTTCTCTGCATCGTAGGTGCACAGTGTGCTTCCCGCTGCTGTGAGGGGCGCAAAGTGTCTTGGACTCTGCCCAAATTGGGCTTTACGAAAGGGTTCGGCACAAGCCGTAGTCAAAGTCAGGTCCGTGGGCTCCCAAATCACACCAGCAAGCTTGAAAGTCCTGTCCTTGGTTGAGCAAGTCCAGGCTGTGGTGAAGGTTCCGCTGCGGCAGATGCCGGCGGTGCCGGTGCTCCCGGCGCGGGCACAGAAGGTCCAGCTGACCCTGCGGCCGTGCTTGCAGCTGGGCCAGGCTGAGCGGGGACCACGGGGGTCGGAGCAGCCCTGTGGGTACGAGGGCTCGGCTCTGCCGGCAGGAGACAAAACCCACCAGGCCCTAGCGCAAAAGCAAAGTTTTTCTGTTCCTAGCCGCAAACTGTGAAGGAGCAGGAATGGGAACTTCACATTTCCTTCCACGGCGCCCTGGCAGAGTTGATGTTGTACCTGATCATCCGTGGGCAGGACAGAGCAACCTGATTCGAGCGGCACCCTCATTTAGAGCTGCTCTCAAGTGCGCCCTTGATCTTTATCCAGTTCCCCAGCAGCGCTCCAGTGCGCTCTCCCTTGTGTGCTCAGAAATATTGCCAGGGCGCTGGCAGGACAGAGAAGAGCTTGTCAAAGCACAAGCAGGTGTCTGTTATGTTCACAGGAAATGTCAGTGCCACCGCTGGCAAGCGACGCCCTCTGCGATGCACTGGCACCAGGACGCTTGGACTCAGCACTTTATGGCACAGACAATTGTCTGCTAATTGGCCCCAAACAGCGTTCCGTGTTGGCAGAGCAGGTTCCCATCGCTACGGTCACACATTTAACCCTCCCTGACAGAGGGGTCTCCAGGGGGGAGGTAAACCCTGGCTCCTGGGGACACTCTGTGAGCAGACCTCTGCATCCCGCAGCCCCACGAGCCGGAGCAGCGCTGCTCTGCCCACCTGCCCTCAGCTTTCGCTGCCTGCCCAGGGCAGCCCCGGTGCATGTCCCGGTGCACCAGCTGAGCTGCTGTGGGGTCGGCATGTTCCTTCGGATGCTCGGAGCAAAGCCCTGGTGCCGCCCTGCCCTGTCCTGCCCGAGCAGGCAGGTGCTGAGGAGCCTGGGGCTGGTGCGGGTCCTCCGTGGGTCCTCCGCACTCGGTGTCCCTGCAAACCCTCACAAGAACCTGATTTGAGGCTGGGAAGAAGACGAGCAGGAGCCCAGAGCCCACAGCCCGGGTGCAGCAGCACTGCAGCGCTCCCAGCGATCCGCGGCTCCTGCCCCCGCAGAGGGAAGAGCAGCAGCCGGGTCCCTGCGGTGCAGGATGCCGCTGGGTGTGGGGTGTCGCCGGGACGGTGGCACGCTGCGTGTGGGGCTCTCCGGTGCAGCTCCCCTGGGTTTGCAGTCATAAGGACAGGCCGCCGTGGCTTCCTTGGCATCGCTCCCCAGAGACAGTCAGCCTCCCTGCAAAGGGGCTGGTGGGGGACACTTGTGGGAGCACCAAAGTGAAGCGTCGGCATGCTGCTGCTGCTCCTCCTCGCACATGCGTTTCCCTCCTGCTCTGGCACCGTGGTTGCTGTGTAACCCTCGGCACTGCCACGTTTGGCTTCTCCAGGCGGTGGCCGCTGGCCAGGGTCTGGGACAGGGCACTGCCCCGTGCTGATCTTCAACTCATAATATGTGCCATGCCTGGGAATAAGCAATAGGATGAATGCGGATTTGCTGAGAGGTTGATGTGGGAAAAGCGTCTTCTCCGGCTGTGTTATAAATCTCTCAGTAGTAACTGGTTTCACAAGCAAATGGTTCTGGAAACCTGCCAGGCACTTCATCTGTTTTGAATTTCACTAATTCGATGGCTGGTGAAACCAGCAAACAAGCCCTGCAGAGAGAGGTTCTCCACAAGCCCCATGGAGCTGGCAGCAGCCTCCTCCCCCTTTTGCAAAGCAACTCATAATATTACGTAAAAATGCAAATAAACTCCATGCGGAGCTACAGAGCCCTGAGTGCCCAGAACAGAGCTCCGGCGAGGGATAGCCCGTTGCTCCTGGATGTGGGAATCCCAGGCAGAAGCAGTTTGCTCTACAGGCATTTGCAGCGCAATGTGAGCTCAGCGGCCGCAAAGGGCCCGTTACACCAGGGCTGTGCTGCGCCACGCTAATGAACAGCATGCCAGGAGGGCAATCCCGACACAGTGGGGTGGGTTCCCTCGCTGCTCCTGAGCACTTGGAGACTTTGCAGAACTTAAACGCTGGCAAGAGCTGCCCATTGGCTCCGCAGCTGAAGGAGCCCGTGAGGGGTTTGGAAATCGTTGCCCTCCTGGAGTGTGAGCTCAGGGATGGTGGTGGAGGATTTATCAGTGCTTTGTGCCGGCCAGGCAGGAGAGGGACAGGGACAGGGACAGGAGGGGTGTCAGGGAGGTGGCACAAACCCACAGCCTGGGTACAGCCCTGGCCAGGGCACGGCACGGGTGCCGGTGGCGCATGGGGCTCACCGGGGAGCAGAGACCCCTCTCCCAAACTGAGCCCCACTGGTCCCAGTTGCCTGAGGGAGCAGGGAGAGGAGGGAAATGGGCTCAGGAGATCTGTGATCCCAGAGCCTTCAGCCATCACCTCTTCCTCCTCTTCCCAGGTTCTGCCTCCATGTTTCCCTCCCCGAGCTGAGCCAGTGACGCTGCAGCTCTCCCTGCCCGAATCCTGCCAGCCCGGGCCCTCTCGCATCAGAGTAAAGCATGGCGCACGGTGTCCTGGCAGCGGGGTGGCTGCTCTGCCTTAGGGGACACCACACTGTCACCCTGGGAAGGCGCTGGGCACCAGGAGGGACGAGGTTCCCCATGCACCCTGTAGCTGACTGACGGTGGGAGCAGAAACGCCTGCTGAGCTGCGGGGCTGGAGCCTGTGGCACCGGTGGGGGACAGAGCCCTGTCCCAGCCCCACGGCCCACCCGAGCCCTGCTCCAGCCACTCCTGGGGAGGGGACAGGCTGCAGCGCGGGCACTGCCCCTCTCTGGCTACGCGCCTGCTTCACCCCCACCACCACCAACCAGAGACGTCCCTCCTGCCCACACATGCGATGGCTCCCGGTGCCACACACCCGCCTGCGGCCGGTGCCTGGGGTGGCATCGTCATCTTGGGACCTGCTCGGCGACATGCGCGGAAAATGAGCTTTGTGTGTGCATGCTCTGGGAGCGAGGGGCTTTCATCGGCCGGGAGTCTGAAATAGCATGTCAGAGGAGGGAACCCAAGGTGCGCCCAGAGGTGCTGTGCCAGGCCAGGCTGAAGGAGCCGCGTCCTCCCCGCAAAGCGTTCTCCCGTCCCGTGGCTAAAATAAAAATCCTTGGTGCAGCCCAGGCAGGGTGAGGAGCAGGGGCTGGGGTTCCCGGGCTGCGTCCTCGCCGGGCAGCGGCCACGCTGGGCAGGGTGAGTGCCACCGGCCCCGCCACCGGCATGGACGTCCCTTCTCATCGTGCTCTGCTTCCCCGCCAGCACCCGGCCAGTGGCGCTGGAGCTGAGCAGGCGGAGGAGTGACATTTCCCTGGAGTGCTGTGGGGGGAGAGGGGTGTATAAATCAGGGCTCCCCAGCAGCACAAAGATGCTGCGAGTTCATTAGGCTAATTTGTTGCTTAGAACTAAACTCTCCGCGCTGGGTGTCAGGAAGGGGCTGCCTGGGCCTGACCCCCGGGTGCCAGCGAGTCAGCCGTGCTGCAGAAATCATGTATTTGTTGACATTTTTTAAATGGAAAGCTTAAGGACTGTTATTATGCTGTGCAAAATTATTTCAGCAGCCCTTTGAACTGCTAAGCTATTCTCTGGGAAGCTCAGCGCCGGGGATGACAAGGTGGTAATTTATGCCAGCAGCTCTCGCTCACTCCTGAGCCCACAGAGAGGGCTGGTGGCTCGGCTCCGTGCTCCTCGCCACGCAGCGCTTGCGTGCCGGCTTCTTCACCTGGGATACGGGGAGTGGAAAAAGAGTTGCCTTCCCACATTTCATCGAGTCGTGGCTTGCTGGGGTCCTGCCAGTCGTGGAAGGGGTGCGGAGCAGCATGAGGCACGGCAGCATTTTAGGTATCAGAGCCCTGCATTTGCAGGGGGGGCTCCGAGGCCACCAAACCCCCGCAGCCCCTCCAGCAGATGAAGCTGCCAGCAGGATAACGGCAGAGCCTGGAAACGACAGGCCGGTGTTCTGCGCGGGGAGGCTGCCCAACTCCCCCGGCAGGAGCTCCGGGAGCAGGGATTGCGGCCACGCTGCTGCTGGGACAGACTGGGAGAACAGGGGCTGTGCTGGGGGGTATAGCGGTTGGTCCCCCAGCCCAAGAGCTCCTGGATTTGCTTTCTCCACAAATCATTTTGCTGCTCCGGGAAGCTGCAGTCTTTTCTGGGTAACCACGAGCAGCCCAGTGTGGTCCCAGCTGAAGCGTGACCAGGTGACACAATGCCCACCGTGCTTGCTGGGGCCACCATGGGGCTGGGATGGTCCCCCCCGCCTGATGCTTCGAGGCCGGCAGCGCATCTCCCGACAGCCCTGGCCCCATGGGCAGCTCCTGCCCTGTCCCCTGGGGACACCAGCCCGGCGTGCATACCGCCACTTTGCGGTACCTTGGGTCCCCACCGTGTCTGTGTGTCCCAGCCGGCCTCAGCCATCCCCAGTGCCACCTTGCTCCGCTGGGACAATGACATGGTGTCTGCCCAGCCCAGCAAGAGCACCAGGTACCCAGGCACAGACAGAAATTGTCCCCGTCCCACGGCAGGGTCAGGCAGGGGGGAGAGGCACCGAGCACCCCGCTGCGGCACCCCGAGCCGCTGGCCCCGGGACTGGAGGAGGATGTGCACGGCTCGCAGCCGGGCCCCGCGTTCAGCGTGTGCGATCACGTAACGTGATTAATATCTCCATGGAGAGCTCCCAGGGGAGCGCGCAGCCACCGCCATGGGGACCACGTCCCACACGGGGGCCGGGGCTGCCACATGCCCGGCCGCTGCCAGCCCCACATGCCGGACACCCTGGCGCACCGGGAGCTGCCGTGGGGATGGGGCTGTGCCACCGCTGGCCGTTTGCGCCAAGAGCAGCACCACGCTGGGCTTCCCGAGCTGCCGTGGGAAGGCTCGCTTACTGCAGATACAGCAGTGGTTTGGTAACCAAACGTTATTTTTAGGCATTTCTGAGACAAACTGGAGTGTTTTACAAGCCTCTCTGAATGTATTACAGCTAAAATGTATTCTATATATTTGTGTGATCCTGTGCTTCACAGGTCAGGGGTCCCTGCTGTTACATACAATATTTGCTGCATGACAGGCACAACACCACTGAAACCTCCCTGGAAAATCACAGCTGCAGACTTCTAAAAACATTTCCCATCCCTACAGGTACAAAGTATTTTCAGGTACAAACATCCCTGCTCACCCTGAGCCTGACTTTATTACCCTGCATCTGACTGGCAGTTTCCACGCTGCAGCTGGCAGCGCTGCCGGACGCTGCTCGTCGGCCAGAGCAGGAGCTGGGCTGGGCCACAGGTGCCCAGTACCCCCAGCCCACACCAGTGCCATGGGCATCCCCAGGAAAGCACCCCACATCCCCGGGGGAGCAGCCCCCATCCCTAGGGAAGCACCCCACAAGGAAAGCACACCTTCAAGGTGCCTGTGCACCTCCTCTGTGCCTGACCAGCTGCCGCTGCTCCAGGCAGCGTGGGAGGCCATTCTCAGCGGGATTCCCTGTCTCCCTGGGGGTGCACGCGTGGCAGCTCTTCCACCCTGCAGATCGAGGCTAAAGCTGCCCCTTCACCCCTCTGAGCACATGGCACGGTGACGTTTGCAGACGGAACAGCTCTGCACATTTTCCCTTATTAGGCTTCAGAGTCAACACCCCACTGGGAGAAGGAGAAAGGCTCGAGCTGCTGCCACAGGGACACGAAACTACTTTCCCCAAGCTGAAGTGTAAAGCGGAGCCACGCTCCCCCGTCCCCTGACTCACAGCTGGGGATCCCGGTCCCCAGCATCTCCCATGCGCTGAGCTCGGGCAGGAGCAGGGGGAATAAACCCAGTGTTAAACCTTTCCCCGAACCTCCATCTCCAAAGGAGGAGCCTCCTACTTTCTGTTCTCTAATTAAACTAATATTGCATCTTTCTAGTGAAGAACGAGTAAACAAACAATTAAAGACTTGATGAGGTGTTAAATGTGACACCGGCAGGAACAGGGAAGCAGCTGAATAAACGAGCCTGGCTGTGGCTGTGGGGCAGCCCCTGAGAGCTGTGTGTGCATGAGGAGTGTGTGTGGGTGTGTGTGCGCGCACGTGTGCATGCACGAGGGGGTGTGTGCGCACACATGTGCATGCACGAGAGGGGGGGTGTGCGTGCACGAGGGTGTGTGTGCGCACGTGTACATGCAGACATGTGGGTGCACGTGTGGAAAGCCCAGGGCCTGGTCTGACCAGCACTCAGAACAGGTGAAGACGCGCCAGGTGGGGAGGGGATTTGGCACATCTCTGACAAACTGCACCCTCCCAATCCCAGCAGGCTCACACGCATCCCCAAAATAAGATATAAATATATATGTATATAAAAGGGCCATTTTTCCGATTCACTGCTTTCACGAAAGGCTGAAGAGGGCTCCAGTCCTTCCACCCATCTCTCAGGAGCACACCAGACCTTTATTCAGCAACACTAAAAGCAGATCTGGCAAAGTCTATTTTTGACATCCCCATGGACGCTTGCAAAACCCAAGCTCTGCTCTCGGAGCTGGGAGGAAAGAAAATGGCAAAGCTGTGCCAGGGATCTGCCCGCACCCTGGGCAGTCCCGACCCGGGGGGCTTGGGCTGCTCCCCACGGGGGAGAGGGATGAGGGGCAAAAGCAGAGCCCGAGCATCCTTCCTTGGGACGTGCCCATAGCGGAGAGCCGGGGCTTGGAGCCTGTGCTCGGCGGCTGAGCCCGCAGCCGCAGGTGGTGGGGCAGCACCAGGACTCGGCTCCGGGATCCGACCTAACCCCGTTTTCGCAGCCTGACCTGGAACAGGCAGCGCCTCAAGGCTGCTGTAAAACCTCCGGTGTGACCAATGTGGAGGGCAGCTCTGCAGCTCAGCGCAGTGGAACTGCTCTCGCTCACACACCTGACAGGGGTTTTCAGCCCCATCCAAGCGCGGGACAGACAAGTGGCGTTGATGCCACAGGAGATTTCAGCAGCCGGGTACCAGGGAGAAGCTCCGAGGACGGCAGCTGCTGAGCCGGGTCACTTCAAGCTCGGCGCGCGTGCGTGTGTGCCGGTGCAGGAGGTGCGGGGCAGCACGGCTGGATCACCTTGGACAATCCGTCCCGGGGCTGGACATGCCGTGCCCAGGTCTGTAATCCCCAAGGCCACCGGGATTAGCCCAGGGAAGCACGGCCAGGACACTGCTGCTGCTGCTGCTGCTCCTGGGAACAGCCCTGCCAGGGGGAGCTTCTGGCTAACGTCGTCGTACGCTTTAGCCCATCTCTAATTAAGAATTTAATAACCGAATCTCTGGAAGCAATTAATTACTTATTGTCATGGAGAAACTGTTTCTCCCTCTCTCTCTACCAGCAGATTGGGAAGACAACAAAGCACTCCTCTATCTGCTAAGAGGCGATGGTTTAAGGAGACGCTGGAGCCACAGGACTTGGTTTGAGTGGGTGAAAGGAGCCCTGGTAGCAGACAACGCTATAAATACGCCAGACGACGCAGGCAGCCGTGGGCAGGACACGGGTGTCATTCGCTAAACCAGTTAGTTCCCCACTTGCCGCGTGGCAAACACCCACTGATCAGCTCCGTGTTAGCTGCTTACGTGGGCGGGTGGGATTATCCGCACCAAGGGCACGGTGGGGATGCCGCAGCCGTGACGTGGTCCTCCCGCATCCCTGCGGCCAGGGCTCCTCAAACAGGAGCCCCAGCCCGATGGAGCTGGTTGTCTGCCCATGCCTGCTGTTTGCCAGGCAGCGTGCCCCACTGCCACCGGCACCACACACCAGCAGCCGGCCGGGGTTGTTACACCACTGGGTGATTAGTGCTGCGAGAGGGCAGGGCTCTTCCGCAGCGCCCTGGCCACGCTTGGGGAGGGAACGTGGACGAGCTCCCTGCTGCCCAGGCAGGCTGGAAGGAGAGACCGGCCTCGACAGCAGGACGCTGGTGCAAGGGCACAAACAGCCCCGGGATGGAGAGGTCCAGCAGCCGGGGCCGGATTCCTGCCAGGCCTGGGGGGAGCAGCAGCTCCCTCTCCCCACAGCAGGGGGATATCCCGGGGGACAGGGATCACTGCCATCCCTGCGGGAGCTGCCGCTCCAGAGATGGAGGTTCAGGACAGCCAGGGAAGCACCCCAGCTTCAGGCAGCATCGCCCTCATCACCCACAGCAAGTGGGGAGCCCGGCAGGCTGGAGGATGTCCCTTGTGCTGCGGGGACGGGGTAATTTGGCTTTCCCATATGGGGCCAGACCCCTGCCCATCCGGGATCCCCCTTGGCCAGTGGGGCCAAGCCCGGTGCTGGGGGCAGCAGACCCCAGGGTGCTCCCATTCATCCCAAGCCCACAGCACCGTCTCTCCTCCCCGCAGCACTTCCCGGGGCACGCGGTGCAGCAGCCACGGACAGAGCGGTGAAAGGCGCCCACAGGCACCCCAGCCCACGGCCCGCTCCCCTCGCCCGGCCAGGACAGCCGGCCCCGCGGGCCACGGAGAGCCCGGGGCCAGGGGCAAGATGAGCCCTGCTGGCCTGCGCTGGCCCTCGCCCAAGGCAGCGCGCTGCCGCCGGCCATACCTGTCTCTGCAATGCATCAGCGACACGCTGCGTCTGCTCCTCCTCTCCCAGGAGCGCACGCAGGGACGGGAGACGCCGCAGCAGCCCTGGCCCTGGCACCCACCGCAGCGCCCATCTCTGCCCCGGCACCCGCACCAGAGCTCGGGGCTGCTGCGCCGGCGGGGGCCGCTCCTGCGAGCAGGGGTGTGGGGATTCGTCACCGTGCTGGGAAGAGGAATTACAGTGTTTTCAGGATTTCTGGCTTGCAGGGAGGGAGGGGACCCCCGTGTCCCAGCAGGCAGGACCCCCAGGGTCACACCTCCAGAGGCATCGCCGCAGGGGCGGAGGCTTTGCTGCGCTTTGCCCCTGAGCCCAGTCCCTTCACTGCTCCCCTTTCCTGGAACGGAAACAGCCCCAAATGCATCTCCATCATTCAGGGGTTTAATTAGCTCGTTACCCACCAGATGTAGGGCAGAGACCCCCCCTGCACCCTAACTGACCTTCCCGGGAAGAAAGTGCTGTGTCAGGCTCCAGCCTCATTAGCCACCTGTCATTAGCAGAAGGGCTTTGCCCTCGCAGCACCTGGCAAAGCCCCGCCGTTCCCCTGCTCCCCCCCGCTGCACCGCACTCCCACCCACCCGCACCAGCCCCGGGTGCAGGCAGGGCTCGGAGCCGGCCACAGCAGCATCCCTGCCCCCGGCTGTCCCACGGAGACACGACCCGCGTCCCCGGTGCCTTTGCACCGCTGCCCACCCCCCGCACCGGGCTGCACCACCTTCCTCACGCCCCAGCCACAGCTCCTGGCCACCGATCCTGGCCTCAGCGGGGGTAAAGCTTTACTTGCTGTTACAGCCCTGCAGCAGCTCTGTTGGTGTATTTTTGGCTGCCGGACGGAACAGCTTCACTTGTGTACATGGGGGACCCTCGTCATTTGTCCTGCGTTTGCAGGCACAGGTACATCACCGCGCTCACCTTGCACTGAAGGCACGCAGAAGGCAAAGCGGTTTGTCCCCAGGTCTTACGGGGGGTCACAGACAGAGCGAGGAGAGGCCCCGGGTCTCCTTGTCCTTGCTGGTGGCGTTTGCAGCTGTCAGTAAACGGGCATTAGGACACGCAGAGAACAGCGAGCTGCCCCCGAGACCTGCAGCAAAGGGACCCAAAACCTTCCCTGCAGCTCAATGGGGAGAAAGTGCCGAAGTTTGGCACAGGCTGCTCAGTGCCACATTACAATGGGATTTGCTGTAACCGATTCCCATCAGTCGCAGAAGAGTGACAGATTTATTTTTAATCAGATTAAGCATCTGCTGCTGACAGAGCACATCTCTGTGCAGCCTGGGCAGGCTTTCCAGCGAGCAGTGCCCACGGGGGAAACGTAGCAGGAAAACACCAGGGAAGGCAGCAACCGAGCTGGGCTGGCTCATAAATATGTTTTAAGATCATTTTAAGCCAGATGTGAGAATATCCCACGGGGGCTCGGCCGACGCTGGGCTCGGCCCGGTCCCGCTGGCTGCGGTGTGCTCCAGGCAGGCTGCCGCGGGCTGGCACCGCCAGGGATGCAGATGCCGGGCTCCGCAGGATGTTTTCATGTTGGTTATAGAAACAAATAAAACAAAACATTTGCTAATGCAGGGAGATTCTTCTGGATAAGGCAAATTAATCAGATGTGATTCATTCTTGTGCTTCCTCTGCAGGACAGAGGCCGATGGGGGGATTAGCGAGAGGGACGGGAGCGCTGCGGCCATGGGAATGGAGCAGCCGAAGGCTCTCCCGCCCCAGCCCGGCAGGAGCGGATGGGCTGCGGCGCTCAGGGCCGAGTCAAGTGTCACTGGCAGCAGAGAATCAATTAGGGGCTTGTTCAGCTGCCCTAATTGAATCCAGAATTAACCAGGAAACACGCAGGAGCTGGTTTGCTTCATTCCCATTTCCAGGCACTGGCCCTCTCCTGTCCTTGCCCCGGTGAAGAGGTGCCACCGCTGCCAATGCTTTCTCTGATCAGCCCAAACTGCAGTTGTCGCTGTGAAAGTAAATAGACCCAAGCCTCCTCCTTCGGTCCTGTAAATCAGACTCAGACCCCTCCTCTGAACTGTCTCCAAGTTTGCATTGTCCTGCTCCACATGCAGACCCCAGAAAGAGACGCTGGTCCAACAGGGCTTGCAGCAACGATGTACATGATACGGTCTTCGTGACGCTGTGCGTTCTCCCATCACACACACAGAGGCTGCTTCAGCTCTGAGGACACAGCAGTGCCTGGGGCTCCCGTCCCTGCTGCCATCCCCCGGAGCCCCAGCTCCTCTCCATGCTGCCGGGCGGGACCAGCCCGGGAAAGCGGCTCCTCTCGCTGTCGGCAGATGCAAGAGCTGATATTTGCACAACCCAAGTGTAAATGGTTTCCTCGAGCCTACTTTTCCACTCCTTAAACCTATGTTCATGTCACCGGCAAATATTTGTGGTAACGATTTTCTGTCTTCTTTCAGGTCAAAATGCGTTTGATAATGCAAGTCCAAAGCCTCGTCCCCAGCAGCCCCACCGCCCCGTTCCAGTGGGTTTCTCAGTTCCAGACACATTTCAGGGCTGGCCCACCCCCACTGTAAACCATTTAATGTCCACATTGGTGACTGCAGCATCCCAGGCACACAAGTCGCCGACTGCCGTACCAGAGCCTCCAGCGGCAGCGCTGTCGCCGCACCAGCCCGGGCTCTCATCCCCGCCACAGCCGCCCCTGCCCTTCCACATCCAGCTCCATTCACCTCAGTCACCCTCTTAAGTCTTCATTAATGGAGTCCGGTACCAGCCACTGCCCGCCTCGGGCCGGGCTGGTGGCAGTGCGGGCAGCCTGGCCAGACCTGGCTTCTGCTGCCATGGCTGTGCCACGCGCCGGGGCCGGGCGCAGCCCACCGCTGGCGCTGCCGCAGCTCCCTGGGGGGCCCATCCATCGCCTTCCATGGGGCTGCCCTCCGGCGAAGCGGGAGGTGCAGGGGGGTCTCCCAGCCCTGCTCCCCTCCTCTGCTCCCACTGCGGTGACCCAAGGGAATGGCCGGACAGAGGGATAAGCCAGAAAAAAAAACCCCAAAGCTGTTTCCCAGCAGGTCGGCCTGTCCTGCTGGAGGGGGGAGCGATGACGTGAGTCGGCCGTCAGCGCAGTGAGCGCGTGGGACTGCGCTGCTTCGGCAACCCAAATCCCTGTGAAATGCATCACACCGGTGCCTCGCAGAAAATGGATCACCTGCGTTTTCACATCCTTAAAAAAAAAAACAGAGCACCTTTTGTGTGGGGACCGGGGCCATGTGCAGCGCTTCCCTGAGCTCCGCGGGCACGGCTCAGCAGGTCACAGGGAGCGGGTCTGTCACCGGTGCCCTGCACACCCCACCACAGCCTCCACCAGCGTCTCCGTGCCTCTGGCTGCCGGCACCACCGCTGCCCTCCTCGGCCTCCGCACCTGCCCGGCCCCTGCCAGCGCCAGCGAGGGCGTCTCCTCACCCACGAAGACAAACGGATTAATGAACCACTCGAGAGCAATGTCGGTCATTACTTTTCTCAGCCCTAACAGCCTTGTCCAGCTTCTGTCCCTGAAGATGAAGGAGGCATTTGTGCCCAGGTTGGGAGCTGATGCTGAGACGCGTCCCCTCCTGCTGTCCCCCCCCCGCTCCCCGGGGAGAGGCAGGGACGGGAGAGGCAGGGAGCGGTCTGGGTCTCAGACAGAAGGGTTTCTTTTCTGGACTGATTGTCCCTGAGCTCACTGTCCCATGCCGGCGCGATGCCCATCACTTGCCGAAGCCCCGTCTGCAGCCGAGCGGGGTGGTGGCACCACGGGGATGCTGGGTCCTGTGCCAGCCTGGCACCGCTCAGCACTCGCACAGCTCTCATCTCCCTTAACAAAGAGGGTGTCTAATTAATTTTAACATTTTTCTCCAATCAACTATTCCAAGTATCTGCACATTTCATTCACCCAGCTCTTTTAACCCCAGTGACCACTTTTACTTCTCCACACAGCATCGATATCCCCCACGACGGTCCCAGGCACACGTCCCCCCAGCCCCGAGCACCCAGAAACACCTCAGGGACAGTGCCTGGTGGCCTCATAACTTTTTGGCAATATTCAGAAGTTGCTAACTCAGTCATATATGCTTGAAAAGTGCTTTTAGTGACATAATTCCCAGTGTCGGACACTGGAACACCTGCCTTACACTGATGCACTTTGATAACCCAGCGCTGTAAGAAACCACCTGAAGAGCCCGGTGCCACGGTGCTGTCCTGGGGGGGTCTGTCCCTGCACAGCCGGGTCCTGCAGGGACACCGCGGCACACCCCTGCCACCGGTGGGGTGAGGGTGCATGGGGCCCTGCATGCACCCCACTCACTCGCAGCCCTCCCAAATCAGCCCTCTCCAACGCACACCGCAGCCCCGGATTGTCCCATGTGCAGGCTCAAAGAGAAATAGAGCATTTTCCCTACGTAACTGCTGTAGCCACAGCTCACTGAAAATAAAGATCACTTTTTTGCAGCGGGTGAAAAACCGATGATAAAAATCCCCATGAATACTTCATCAGGCTGCCTGCTTTGCCATAGATTTTTTGTCGCCAGGAGAGCGTTTCCAGCAGCCGCTGATGCCTGGAAACCAGGACCGTAGGGGAACCCAAATCAATTGCATCTGAAAGAGGGAATTTTCTACTAAATCCTACTGCTCCCTGTGGCATTATCCATGCAGGAGCTCTGGCGGCAGCTGGGGCGATGGTTTTTCCCCAGGACAGAGGGCGAGGGGGTCAGAGGCCAGGGCTGGGGCACCCACCATGGGCTCCCGGGCACCTTCACCTCCCCGGGGGACAGGCTGCACAGAAGATACAGGGCAAGGACAGGCAGCAACGGGATGAAAATACAGCAGGAGAGATACAGCTCCGAAGGCACGGAAGGCTTTTGGAGCTGCAGGGACACCAGAGGCTTTGCAGACAGATGGGCCATTGGCCGAGGGAGTTTGGAGAGGTGACCCCGCCACGGGGCCGAGGTCCCCTCTGCTCCATCAGCTCTTGTTCCAGCAGGGTCCAAAGCCACCCCCTCCCGTCCCCGGCACACTGAGCTGCCCGCTCCCTGCTCAGGAGGAGCCGCCGTCCCTGCCCCTCACCAGCCCCGTGTCCCAGGGGTTTGCAGGTCACCGCGTCGCACTCGCTGCAGGACACCCAGCGTGCAGGGAAGAGGTTTTCTCCCGAGGATAAGGCCTGAAGACCAGTATCCTTACTACCTCACGTCTGCCTGCGCAGACGTTGAATGATAAGGCAAGCTGGCATTTAAAATAGTTGAAATCCTCTTTTTAGCAAAAATATTGCTCAGTCCTAAGAGGAGACGGCTGGAGGGGAGCTGCTTGCTGCCTTGGCACAGGCGGGCAGAGCAGAGGCACCCAGTGGAGGACGAGGGACAGCGGGCACCCCAAGAGCAGTCCCGTCCAGAGGGCAGGGAGAGGGGCTGCCGCGGGGTGGTCTGGAGCCGGGGATGGGATTCCCAGATGCTGGGAGAGCTCCATCCCACTCTGGGTGTGCTCAAAGCTCAACCACAGGAGGCTCATTGAAACCTGACCTGAGCTTGGAGCTGGATCTAACCCGGAGCTTTGACCAGTGGCCAGGAGCAGCCTGGAGCCCTCTGCAGGCGGCTCCCACGCTGGGTGATGCTCTTGCCCATCATCACACCAAATGCCACTTAATGCGGTGCGATACCGTACCCCCTGCCAGCGAAAAGCACAGAACCCTCGGCTCGGGAGCGCTGCCGCAGTCACTGCTGCGGCGTCTTGGATCCAGCCGTGGGCTCGGGGCTGTCTGTCACCATCCCAGCCCCCTGTGACCAAAGGCTTTGCCAAGGGTCTCCGGGTGTCTGCTGTGTCAGGGCGGGCAGACATCCTCGACGGCTTTGCCATGCGTGAGGTGAGCAGCCCACGCAGAGCATCGCCTCCAGCACGGGCAGCCGCCCCCCACCCTCCCGGCCCCTCTCTGCCACTGTCCCCGCGGATGATCCTGCTCATGCGAGTCACAGGTCCCCTGCCCTTGGCACTGGTGCTGTGCCGATGGCTCGCCGAGCCCTGCCGCAGGGACGGGTACGGCTTGTCCTGCGTGACCCAGTTAGCACCACCGGCAGCAAGATGCAGCTCTGGGAGACGAGTGGAGCCTGTCTCAAATCCAACAGAGCCCAAGGCATCCCTCCACCCCCCGGGACCCGCAGCCAGCCCCGCGGGAGCCTGGGGCTCATCTCCCACCACAGGAGGTGCCAGATCCACTCTGGCAAACCACTCTGCCTGCCTAAGCCAGGGGCTGGTTCCCAGTGCCAGGGTGAGATGCTTTCTGCCGGAGCCGCAGAGCCTGCTCCTGCCCTGACGCCCGTCCCCAGGGCAGAACGTGAGGACGGGGGCACCGCACTGCTGCTGGCCCTTTGCTGGGTTGCCCTGGCTGAACCCTGGCTCGGGGGCGTTCTGACTCCAGGGGGTGTCCGTGGGTCTGTCCCAAGCCCCTTCCCGCTGGCAGGCATCCTTTCCGAGGCAGAGACCTGCTTTCCAGTAATAGCCCAAAGGCCAGATCCTCCCCCAGCCTTTCCCACACTGCCCCTCCTTGCGCAGGCAGAGCCGGATTGGCTTTTGCCAACCGCGTTATCCAGAGTGGTACCGACTTTGCCGTTCCTCGCAGCCTCCAGGTCCCGGTTCAGGGCTGCTTTCCCAAACAGCCGGCTGCCGAGGCGGCCTTGGTCCCAGGTGCCCGCCTTTGTGCTCCTCCAAATCTAAACATCTGTTCAAACAAGCCTGGCCATTGTGCAACCCGGCTCACCCCACCAGCCTTTACATAACCTGGGAACCTCAGCAGCGATTTGTTTCCCTCTAAATTGCTCATTAAAAAAAAAAAAAAAAAAAAAAAAAGAGCCTGGACCCAGCTGCTCCAGGCAGCCAATGCTGCCTGCTGCCGTCGCTGCGGGCTGGCGCTGGCTGCAGCAGGTCGCACGTTTTCAGCCTGCCCTAACGCACCAGCCTCCCCCAGCACCAGCATCCTCCGCAGGCACCGCAGCGCTGCCGGCCCCCGGCTCCAGGAGGCTGCCGCAGAGAGATGCCACTGTTTTGCCTGTTCATCTTCTGTACACAACCAAAGCTGGAGCTAGAGAGAGAGAGAGAGAGAGAGAGAGATTCCCACGGGAATCACCAGCCCCTGGCCTGGGTGACCCCTGCACAGCCCCACACACGATACAGGGCCCACAAACCCCCCCACTAGCAGAAACTGAGCAGCATTTTCCCCTTTTCTTTCTGAAAATGACCCAGAAACACCCATACCAGCTGCCTGCACCTTCCTTTTGTACCGATCAAGGCACCTGGTAGTTGATTGCTAATGAGGGCTAATTAGCCTCCAGCTCCCACCCTGCGGCTTCCCAAGGAGCTGCTCGGAGCTGCTGTACCCCCCAAAACCCGGTTTTTTCCTGGTTATTCCCGCTGCTGACCCCCATCTGCTCCCTCCCTGCAGGGGGGTGCCCACAGAGCGTGCTCATCCCTGGGGATTGGGGCCTTCCCTAGGGAGCGGGAGCTCCCATGGAAGCAGCTCAGCCCAGCTCCTGCTCCTCGGGCACCACCTTGGCTCGTCACCTGCATGAACTCATTAACCTGGCACTGCCCAGGGCCGGGCAGGAGGTGGGCAGCTGCTTCCTCCCCGGTTCTGCAAGCGTTTTCAATAGCCCTGGCCAAGAACGGGCTGGTCCACCCGCTGGTTTGTGTTAATCTAACCCAGGCCAAGAACGGGCGTCCAGCCGCTGATATGCATTGACCCAGGTGCTCCCAGCAGGCAGGAGCCCAGGCAGCTCCGGGCAGGACGGCCGGTTCCGCCAGCCAGGGGGTGCGGGATCTGGCCCTCCATGTGCTCCCCCAGCCCCATCCCCGCTGCAAGGGGCTGCCTGGAACCTGCGATGGTTTTGGCCACAGCGACGAAACCTGCCAGCACGCTCCCCTGGGCACGGCAGGGACAACGGCCTGAGCCAGGGGACACCTCCGGCACCGCTCCCGAAATAGCTCAGGAGCCATGCCCGGAGGGAGCAGCACCTCCCACGAGGTGTCCCGGGGTTTGCTGGCTGCTCCCAGGCGTTGGAGAGGAGCCGCACCTGGGGGAGGCGAGGGCAGCGTTACCCCCACAGCACCACACGGCCCCGTACAGAGCACGGGGGAGCAGTGCTGGGGGTCCGTGGGAGCCCCCCTGTTTTGGGGTCTCTGTTTCCAGGCAGTGTTTTGGGATGGGTTGCTGCTGGTTTCATCTTTTGCATTATTACCGGGATAGCGGGTGGGAAGTGAAGGAAGAGAAAGAATGAAGCGGAGGGGGGATGGAGGAGGCGTGCGGGGGGCTGATTGTTGGGTTACAGGCTGCTCCCAGCATCTCTCCTGCTCTTCAAACACATCCCAGCACGGGAATGCATCCCGAGGCAGGCACTGGGGGATGGGACGGGCCCTCGGGCTGCTCCGGCAGGGTCCAGCTCTTCGGTCTCAGGAGGAGAAAGCCGGGCAGTGGCTGGAGAGCAGATCCCCAGCAGGGTGGCGTGCTGGAGGCAGGGACACAGGGTGCCCGCTGCATCCCTCCGCTGCATCCCTCCACTGCATCCCTCCTGCTGAGCAGCGAATGCCGGCTGTGCCATCGTCTCCCGGCTGAACCCATGAGGGGCAACTTCTGTGCAAGGGGGAACGGACGCAGGCCGAGCGAGTGCCCCCGGGCTGCTCGGTTGAAAGTGTGAGGGGAGGAAAATGAAGCTCGGTTCCCTTAGATGGAAGATTTTGGGTAGCAGCAGTGCATGAGTCCGTGAGCGTTTAAAGTACAGCTTCTCATCATGCCAGGGGAAAGGTTTTCCATGCATGCATATGGCAGCACTTCAGAGGTTATTAGTTAGTACATGAATTAATTCTAAAAAGCCAAACATCAAACAGTCTTTTAAAATTTCCCATTTCATGTGTTTTAGGTGTTCAGAGCAGTGATATAATGACTGCGCACACCCCCGTTGCTGGTGAATACGGGCGAGGAACAAAGCAGGCGTGTGGGTACCCAAGAGCTCCCCCTGAGCCTGGAACCACACGGGCAAGCCAGATTTCTGCTATTTCAAAGACAATTTTATTATTACAGCAGAGGTATATTTTTTTTCCCGAGCTGGTCTGTTCATAATGGTACGAAATCAGAAAAAGCAGGAATTCCTCCACTGAGGAACAGCAGGAAAAATACAGTATAAAGGCGTAAGGTTTTGCCTGGCAGTGAAATAAGTGAGTTTCAAATGTCAAGCCTGCTGAGTTTTGCTGCATTCGAAGGATCCCTTCCAAGCTGTCTGAGATGTCACAAACGTTGGATTTTGTCTCTCTGTTCCCACTGACTTCAGTAAATGGCAAAAAATGCCACTAAAATACAGCAATTGGCTGCACAAATAAATAAGCTTGTCATCATTTTAGGGTTTTTTTTCCATTTTCTAAGTAAAAAATCTCCTGGATGCCAAATGCCACCCGTTGGACCAATCTCTGTGTATACACACAATTAGCAGGAGCAACAGGACTGGAACAGAACCGGGGGAGGTGTAAATATGACCTCTGCATTTCTGCACCGTGGCTAATTAAAATGCATTTTAGGCAAAAAAAAAAAAAGAAAAGAAAAGCCAAACTGATTGGCCAAGAGTTGAGCAGATAAAATATCTACTGGGAAACCAGGTCTGGGACAAGGCCAGCTGCCCAGCTCGTATTGCCAGCGAGCACGGCGTGAGCGGACCCCAAAACCTCCAGAATTCGCAAGTGCCAGATGGGGCAGACCCAGCTCCTGCGGGAACGGGATGCTTCCAGGAGCCATTTGTCCCCCCCGAGGCTGCTGCTGCCGCAGTTGCACATCCCTGGCTGCGCTGGGGTCGGGACGCGGGGCTGCCCAATGTCCCCCCGCATGGCGGGATGGCGAGTGCCGATGTGGCCCTGAGCACGGAGGGAGGGACACCGGGCTCCATGTGGGGCTGGAGGGAGCTGCCCCCGGGAAGCCAGAGCTGCTGGCCCCCCAGCAGCCTCAGGCCGGGCAGCCGGGGCAGGGTGGTCTCCTCGGAGGGCGAGACCACTCTCGACGCCCATCCCGGGGTGGCGAGGGATGGGACAGCCCTGCTCAGCCACGGTCGCACGCCTCGGGCAGGACGCGGTTGGATCTGCTGCTGGATTTGCCCCGGGCCCAGCCTGGCTGCTCCGTACCAGGGGGTCTGGGGGGGCTGAGCTGGGCACAGCCCCCGGCTCGGCACTGGCCTGGCCACGCCAGGACGGGTGTCACCGGCCCCTCTGACCCGCGGGGAGCTGCGGTCCCCAGCCGTGCCACCGCCGCCCCGGGAGGGAGCAGCAGGGACACGCGGGGACACGGCAGCCCCAGGGATCTGGCGCGCGCCGGATGGAGAGCACCAAAGATGGTGCAAATACACGGCGCCGCTCGCAAAGGCAATAATATATTTAGCTTGTCTCCGCCACAAAAAGACTGCCATAGCTGCGGAGCGGTGCTTTGGATTGCATTTACATTTGCTAATTTAGCAAAGGCCTGTCAGAGCCGTTTATCTCCGGCTGTTGACTGTTGGCGTGGAAGCTTGTTAGCAAGTTGTCAGAGCAGATATCGCTGGTGAATCTGAATAACAGATCAGGTGTCAATTGCTGCGGAGCTGTTTGTTTTGGGGATGGATTTAGAAATTCAGCTGAAAGAGAAGGAGCCGTGTCTGTAATAAGAATTGTATGATGCTGGCTCTCCGTGAGGTTTTTGTAATTACAGCACATAATTTGACAAAGCTGCTCCTGCTTTAGCAGTTACACGCGACACCTTCATCCAGGGCACCATCACCCCGAGACAGCAGACGGCTTCTGGATGGGAGAGCGGCGCCTGGGGGGCCGGGGGGCAGCCTCGTGTCTGCAGCGGGGGGACAAGGTGCAGAGCTGGGGCAGGGGGAGGCAGGAGCAATGTCGGGAAATGTTTCTTCCACGGGAGGTAGAAGCCAAACCGCCCATCACAGGTGCTGGGACGGATGGGGACAGCGTGACCATGGGGACTGGTGTTCCCCAGGGCAAGCACAGCACCCAGGAGCATCCCTGCTCCTCTCCGGGGGTTTGCAGCCTCCTGCTCTGCCCTGCTGTGGGCAAGACGTGGGTGGGAGGGCAGGAGCCCCCCTGGTCCCATCCCCTGCAGTCCCGACCCCCCACCGCAGACCCACACGGCCCCTGGGGGTGATCCAGCCCCTGGGAGGGATCCAGCCCCGACGCCTCTCTTCCCGAGGAGCGGCAGAGCCGTGGCGGGACTTAGCTGGCAGTCAGACCGACATGATTCAGTGCGGTAACATTTCCCAGACCCTCGCCGAGATCGGCACGTGGGCGGGAGGGAGCTGGCAGCTGCCCGTGCCGTGGGAGGAGGGCAGGCAGGGGCGATGTGCTGATGGAAGAGGAAGGATGAACCCAGTCCAGGTGGCTCCAGCTGGACCAGGGGCCCATCCCAGCCACTCGCAGTGGACTCCGAGCCCCACGCACAGCTTGGCACCCCCCGGGACCATCGCTGCTGCCGGCAGGGACCCCTGGCACAGCCAGCTCCCAGGCTGCTCCCACTCCTTGGAAGAGGAGTCCCAAGCTGGAAAAAACCCCAAACCCAGCGTGGCCCCAAGGCCTGGCCCATCTGTCTGGGCTGGTGGGAAGCCAGTGGACGTATCCCACATCCATGGCAACCTGAGGGAGAGCAGCCTCCGGCCGCCGAGTCTCTCCCCTCTCCCCTACTCCCCTCCACACGGCCATAGAGGCACCGCCGCAGCCCTCTGCATCCCACGCAGGTCATGTTTGTAACAGAAAAATATGTAGCAAAAGATGCGCCAGAGACCGCCGGGAGCAGACCCCTCCGGGCGCGCTCATACCCCCTGCGAGGGCAGCGGCGGGGCGGGCGAGCAGATGGGGCGATGCGCAGGCTGGGGCACATGTGCCCCCTCGGAATGCAAGATCACAGGAGCCCACGGGGGTGCAACAAACCAGGGGGCTGCTACTTGCCTCCCAAGCATAGAGAAGTAGGAAAAGTAAATTAAATTAAGTTGCTGAGCTGCCTCGGTGCAGCGGCGGCGGCAGCAGCCGTGCGTGGGGCAGGTCTCGCCAGTGCCCGGCAGAGCCGGCAGCTCCCGGGGAAAGCTCCCCCCGTGCTGCTGCTTAACCCTCCCACGGGCAAACCCCCCTGCTACCCGCGGGGGGTGCGTGTGTGTGCCAAGGGAGGGGACAGAAACACCTACCAAACCCCCCCTGCACGCCACGGGAGCGGCTGCGGGGCCAGATCTGCCCGGGACCCCCGTGGCGGGGGGACCCCAGACCCGGGCAGGGGACGGAGCCGGGACGGCCCAGGGCAGGGCTGCGCTGGCTGCAGGACATCCACCGCTGCACAGCACGCGTGCCCTGGAGGGATTCGGGCTCTTTTTCCTTAAATATTTATTCTCTGCTGACTTAACGGTTTCAAAACACATTTTAAACATGTAAAAATAGTGTTTTGGGTTTGAATTCCCCCTTCACCCCAGCTGTCATTAGCCAATGTTCTGCGGCTCCTGGAAACATCTCTCCTCGGGTCCGAGCCCCTCTGAGCACCGGCCCTTCCACAGCAGCCCCGGCGCGACTCCTGCCGCCATCCCCACTCCTTTGTGCAGCTTGGTAATAGAAGTGGGGAATGTAAAACCAAAAAAAAAAAAAGCTAAACCAAAAACCCATGATC
>VYZM01007444.1:474582-511087 GCA_013398915.1 Dromas ardeola
CCGGTGCCGCTCGGGAGCGCTGCCTGCCAGCACAGCCCTGCAGGGAGAGCCTGGCCCCTGCCTGCCCCCCTGCCTGCCCCCCTGCCTGCCCCGACACCCCGTGAGAAGCCGCTGGAGATGTGCTGGGGGCTGGAGATGGGGACCCCTGGCCCCAATAACCCCAGCAGATCCATCACCGCCGGGGCCCTGCCAGCCGCCCGGGAAGCCCTGCAGGGTGCAGGGCAGGCAGGGCTCCCCCGGGACCCCTCGAGCTCAGCTACGCAGAGTGACCGTGGGGCAGCGACAGACCCCGGAGACCGGGAGACTCCTTTGTGCAGTATCCGCTCAACCCTTCACTCCTGGGCACAAACCAACCTGCTTTTGCAGAACAGAGCCAGCCTGCACCCCACACCGAGGTTTTGGAGCATCAGCCAGGGAACATTTTCAGGCACAATGTCCCGCTCGCCCGTGGGGTACCTGCACCCCCCAACGTGTTCGGGGGATGAAGCGGGGAGGTCTCGCCCAGCATGAGAAATGCGCTTTGATTTGGCAGTAGCCGAGTGGCAATTCCAGCTGGCTGATCTCATTTTATTGCAGATTACAGAGATGTTCCCAGGAAGATGGGCTGTCAAATCTAATCTCATTCCGCATTCCGGGTGTGCTCTCTGCACGCCCTGCCACCGCACGCAGTGCCAGCGCAGCGCAGCCCATCCCAGCCGGCTGTGGAAGACGCCATGCATACCAAGTCGGGGGAGCCCCGTCCCCAAAAGCCACCGCTGCTCACTCAGGGTCCCACGGTTGGCTACGTGCAAGGAGGTAGCCAGCGACCACCAATATATTTTGCCAAGGAGATGCAGATGTCACAGCGGCCACCTGCAGCATCTCCAGGTGCCAGGAACCGCTGCCTCCGCCTGCAGCCAGCGGCCGTAACCCGCTCCATCTGCAACACGCCAGCACTTTTCCCCCAGAAGCTGGAGCTGGTCTCCCAGTCCCTGCAGCTGGCACAGGAGAAGCCGTGTGATGGCAGAGACCAGACGGTGACAGCCGCCACGGGCACATGGGGAAGGGATGGGGGGTCGGGGGCCGCATCTCCTGCTTTGAAGCTCAGCGTGCTCGGTGCCATTATCTGGGGGGGAAATTGGTCTTGGGAAGGGGGAAGGCGGGGGGAATATATCTCAGATATTACCTGGATATTACCTGTGTTACAGGTACAGCTTGTTATTTGGCTGGTCGCCACAGTACCTGCAGATGAGAACAGACACCTCAGCAGATACGAGCCAGCCTTTATTACCGGGTTTTCTGAAAAAGAGAAAGCCAGTGAGGCCAAAGCTAACGCAGCATTTTTGAACAGGCTGACTAGGAGCAGGTCACGATGCATTCCTCCATGCTGCTGCGCTGCCTGTCCCCCAAGGGACATCTCTGTACAAGATTTGGGATGCATTAGGCACTGCACAGGAGTCTCTGGTCAAGCGTTTATGCTATCCGCAGATGCCGCAAGATCGGGTGGAAGCAGCAGCCCTGCTCATTGTGACACTACTTGCAGAGTCGCACTGGGAAACGTGGCTCGTGATGGATTCCTGAGCTCTCCCCAGCTTTCACCTGCCCTCTCCGCTCCGGCCTGCCCAGGCCATGCTCCTCGCACCCGCTGCCAGCCACCGCTTACACGGCCCTGCACCCTGCCCCATGCTCAGGCCACGTCCCCAACCCGCTGTCCCCTCCCTCTGCAGCCACCCTCCACGCGAGGCAACGCCTGGCTCCAAAGTGTTCCCAGGAACTGCCTGCCACCACCCTTTGCCATCACAGTTTGCAAAACACACCAGGCTGCTTTTTAAAATGAGACTAATTTGTGCCTCCTTTCTTTCCAAGCGCAAGCCCCAGTGTCCAGTGCCAGCTCCCTCCCGTCCCCTCTCGATCTTATCAGGATCCACAGGAGGAAGATGCTCTGCTGGCCCACAGCCCTTCTGCTAACGCCACGCAGCTGCTTCTGCCCCCACGCTGGGCTTCTCCGTCCCCCGGGGTCATGAAGGGGACCGAACCGCACCGCTGCGCAGGATCCAACCAGCGTGGGCATCCCCCACGCGGCAGGGACGGGCTGCCCCGCGCCCGTGTCCCCGGGCTGTCCCTGTGCTGGTGGCTGGTTCCCACTGGCAGCACGAACAGTCACAGTGAGGAAAGGTGTGGGAGCGTCAGCACAGCTGGGGAGCAGGAGCTCGGACCAGGCTGTCCCCAGCAGCCATCGCAGAAAGCCACTTTTTGCGGCGGCACAAGTGCTTCTGAGACCCCCAAGCCAGGGCTGCACGTGTCCAGCACATCTCCATCGGTCACTGGGAAAGTTGCACTTCCCTGTAAAGTGGCAATTAACTCATAACCAAAGTGAGGAGAGAGCAACCAGACCCGCAGATGCCCGGTTCCTGCCCTGCCACGAGGGTCGGGACCGACAGTCACATCTCGGGGCAGCCCCCACTCGCCCACAGCGCATCCCTTCGGTAGGAGCCAGCCAAGCCCCACTCTCTGCGGTGCTGAGCCCGGCTCCTGCCTCCCCTCGCCCATGCTCATCCGTTCAGCTGGGACACAGCCCACTGCTGGCCCGCTTCGGCAGGGACAGGTGCCCCCGCCCTGGCCTTTGGCATGGCAGATGCTGGTAACACAAGCAGCAGCATGTGTTTTAATCCAATTAAAATTTTGCTAATTGCCACCAGCTATTTTTCGGGCAGCACAAATGCCCTGTCACGCGCACCGTCTCTGTATGGCGCTGCCAGTGATCCATTCAGATGACACCTCTCTGATGGACTCCGCTCATCCAGGCTCACCTGCAGCTGCATCCGGCTGCCATGGCAACCAGGGCTGGGGACCACTGGCCAGGCACCATTCCAGCGGGTGCCTCCAGCTCCCAGCCCTGCCACACGGGGACCGGAGCCCGAGCTGGGGATCTCGGAGAGGAACGGCCTCTCCGGTGCTTCGCCAACAGTAGCAGCTTCGGACAGATGGGAATCAAGAGCAGGGTTTGTGGGGGACTGCGTGGGAAGAGCGGCCCTGACCCCCTTCAGGCTGCCCCCGCCAGCGCTGCTCGGCTGGAGGAGCTTGCTAGAGCTTAGGGGCGAGCAACGGGGCTCGTCTACAAACATCTTCTCGCTAAAACTACACTGCAGAGCTGCAGACCAAGAACTGCCCGTGCCGGGGCAACAGCCCCACAGGGAGGGCGCTGAAGGGGCGCTGGGCAGTGAGGGAGCAAACCCCCAGAACCCCCCCAGAAGCATGAATACCTGCTGGGCACCAGGCTGCGAGTTTCATTAATAGCACAGGCAGGTTCACCCGGTGAGCACCAGTGTCCAGAGACATCTGGGCGTCCTGGGCAGCCGGAGCAGCGGTGACCCTGATGGACACTTCTCCGCAGGAAAAGTAACATGGAGAGCCCAAGCCAAACCACCAACTGCTCAGATGCTAGAGGCAACACGTCCTCAGGGAATGCACGATCCGCAGCCTCAGCTGCACACCAAAAGCCTCGTGGCCCCTTGTTTCTGCCCCAAAGATCAGGCACAGCCAACCCCCACAGAGCAGTCACTGCCTGGCCCAGCCCGGCCGCTGGGAGGGCTGGGGGTCGTTAGGGCTGAGCAGCAGCCGCTGTGGGGTCTGCCCGGCTGGCCGGGTCCTGCCTGGGTCCCAGACCCAGCGACGTGGCAGCTTTTCCCCTCGGCTCCAGGCATTTCTCCAAGGTTGGGTTCCTGGGCTCCCCCCCTGCTCATAGCTCCACTGGTGTTGGAGCTGCCCCCGTCCCCCCGGGGCTCTCAGCACCCACAGGTGGGCACGGCCAGCGCAGGGAAAAGGGCCCAGCTTCTTCTGCCGGCCGGCACCGCGGGGCTTTGCTTTAGGAATCAACCCAAAATACCATGCAGGGGCCAGACTTTAGGAAGAGGCACAGCTGGTAAACTGAGGTTGTACCAGAACACATGGAGGGTGAGAAATTCCCCTGCCGCCCCTCCGGAGCCATCTCCTCCCATTCTCTGGAGCCATTCCCCTCTCGGCACAGGAGGCTGAGCCATGCCCTGCACAGGAACGGGAGCGCTGTTCAGTGTTTGGCAAATCGCAGCTACACAACCGCCTTTAAATGGGCGCTTCTGCCCAGGGAGAGCTGGTGCTGTGGGGCTCTGCTGGGGCCGGGGGACCCGGCCAGGGTGGCCGCACACAGGGCTGGGTCACGGCATCAGCCCGCGCAGGCAGGAGCGGGCAGTGTCTCGGCGCCTGTGCACCCATTGCACCGCCACCCCCTGCTCGCGTGCCCACCCGCAGAGCACGCTTTGCGGCCGCAAACCCGGGACAGTGACAGGGGCCTGTGGCATCTTCCCCCTTTCGCCCAGAGAGCACTGTTGATTTACAAAAACCATTCCCTTGCACCGTCTGGAACAGCTGACTCTCGTTTTAGAGCAGCCGAGCCTAGAACAGCTTTAACTCTAGTTAAAGACCCTGAATAGAGGGCTTTAATTGAGAACTGCTGTGTCTATCCATTTGCAGACTTCCCTGGCCACTCGTGGATTCTTGCTACAACCAAAATACCCGGCTGGTTGAAGCCCTCGCCTCCCTAAACCTCACTCCACGGAAATCTCTTTGTGTCCCCCAGCTGTGTGGGAGGGCCGTGCCCCCCGGAGCGGAGCAGCAGCGGGTACAGGCAGCGCAGGGTGATGAGTGGATGTACAACCCGCTGCTCTGCTCCCAGAGCGTCTGCAAAGAGCAATCCTTTCGTGGCCCATTTTGCTCATGAATAAACACAACCACTAACAGCACGGTTTACGCTGGCCCCTGGGGAAGCATTTTTGCAATTTCTTGCTAGAAACCCTCTAAATGCATCACTTCCCTGGTCCCCCGCGGAGGTGTTTCCACAAACAGAAACCACTGGGCTGCTGCGTGTGAGTTTAACCTACTGAATTTTTTAAAAATCCCACCTCGCTCACCTTTTCAAGGGGAGAGCTCAGCTCGTTTCACCGAGGCATCAACTTTGCTGAAGCCTACAAATTTGTTCTGTCTCCCGGCTCTCTGTCCTGGGAGCAGATCTCTGCTTCAGACCGTGAAAGGAGCAGCAATGACAGGAAAAAGATGAGAAGACAAGTGGCATCGTTTCTGTGCTGTCGCTAGCGGGAAATAACCCCCAGCTTCTGGGATGCTGCTCCCGCCTCCCGTGGGCAGCACATCCGTAAGGCAGCGGGAAGCACCGCTCACCAACCCATGCCACGGGCCGGGCAGCAGAAACCCCAGCCACGCAGACCCCAGGCGCGGCAGGAACGCCCTCCCCACCCCACTGTCCCACCTGAGCCCCTACTCCTCGCCCCATCACCGCCAGGGTGTCCCGGCTGCCCCGCTGCAGACCAAAATCTGGCTGGGGGGTTTTGTCCCCGTCCCCTCAGCCAGGACGGGCAGCCCAGCACACGTGGCACACGTGGCACACGCAACACATGCAGGATACACAGCACACGCAGCACACACAGTACACGTGGCACATGCAGCACACACAAGACATGTAGCACATGTAGCACATGCAGTACATGCAGCACACATGACACGTAGCACATGCGGCACACGCAGCACATGCCGCAGCCACCCCAGTGTGGGGCAGCGGGACAGGCTGGTCCCCGGCCCCGGGCGGGATGCGCTTGGGTACCACCGCGCTTGGGAACCCCACTGCGGTGACCGAGGGCAGTGCGGAGCAGAGCCCCGGCCCCCAGCCCCTGCAAACCCCCTTTTCCTCGTGGGTCGGGGTGGGGGCCCAGGGGGGTCGGGCTGGGCAGGCAGCGAGCACCCGCTGTGCCGGTCCCGCTCTCCCGGCCGGCGCGTTTTCCTTGTGTTCCTGCTGAAAGGGGCCGTGCACGAGCTTGGCTGCGGCGCGTTAAACAAGCAGCCTGAATTTGAAAATAACCAATCTGTCAGGCTCACTCCCGAGCGCTTTTTGGAAAACCCTGCAGGCAGGTGCAGGTGCCACATCAATATGTCAGCGCTCAGATGACGAGTTCATAATATTTTCTGCTTGCATTCCACTGTCTCTGCGTATTAGCAAACAGGCTGCTCCCCAGCGCTGCTCTCCAGAGCCAGGGGTTGCAGATTTAATAACAAAATCATCGTTGTAAATCATTAGTTGGTGATTCAGCGTGGAAATACCTCATTATCACTTAAGCGTGTGCGGTATGCTACTTATGAAAACCTCTGAATTATGACTAATTAAGTGCAGGCCAAAAAAATATCCTGGATCAGAGCTATAGGCATCCACCATGGAGAATAAACCAGGTGAGGCCAACAGCACTCCTGGGCAGCGGGGGGTGGATACACCCCCGTGCGGCTTCAGCAGGACAGCGTGTGGGGAGCAGCAGTGCGGTGCTCAGAAAGCTTCTTCCATTCCGAAGCACTGGGAAACTCAGCAACATCAACCTCTAATTAACAGAATTTTTTTTAATCTGCAACATGCTAATTAATTTCTGTATTAATCACCAGAACTTTGAACACTGGCAGATTCAAAACCTCTTTGAAACAACTCTGCTCTGCTTCGCAACCACCGACCCTCAAAGAAGCCGGTAACTCCGCACCCTGTGCCCGCTCGGCTCCTCCCGCTCTGCGGGACTGGAGCCATCGTGCTTAGAAACTGGGGGGGGCTGCTGCGCCCCCCGCCCGGGACACCGCACCCTCGCAACCCCGTGCCCCACAGCTCCCGGCGGGATCTCCAGGCTCGGCTCAGGCAGCCAGCGGGGAGCAGGGGGGACCAAACCGCCGCCCAACGAGCCTCTTACGCTAAGAAAGGCTCTAAAAATAAGCTTTTAATACGCTCTTGCATCCTGTCAAGGCTTTAAATAGATGTTTGGAGTTCAAATTTTAAAAACTGTTGAGCTCAAATCATTTATGACAACTTGGGAGCCAAAAATAAATGGGAACGAGGAAAGAGGAGGAGCCCGTCCCCACCGTGGCCGCCGAGAAGCAGTGCCCGTGGGCTGGGCCCGTGCGGCAGCGGGTGCCTCTGGGGCCCACGGGCGAAAGCGGGTTGTGGTGGGGGTCACCCCGGGGTGGGCTGGCACCACGGTCACGCCATCCTGCATGGCATTGCCTGCCGAAGCCCGAGCCTGTGCCCGCTGGCTCTGCGTTGCCGCGTGCCACGCAGGCAGCGTGTCCTGCATGGCCGGAGCCCTCCCGGTGCGGAAGCCGTCAGCGTCCTGCTGCTGTGGCAGGGCAGCCCTGCTCTGCCCGTGGGGGTTTACTGGAAGAGATGCTTAACCCCCCCACTGCCCAACATGCTGCAGGTGCCCACTCTGAGCATCCCGTCCCAGGTGGCATCCCGTCCCAGGTGGCTTTACCCCGTCCTCTGGCAGCGGGGTCCAGGCAGAGCCCCCTGGGTGTACCACACACTGAGGACACTCACAGCCCAGCGGGAGCAGCATCGCTCAGGCACCACGTGAAAGCGAAGGGCCACGGTTGGAGGGACCGGCCGTGTTTACCCCACAGGGCAGAGGTGGCAAGGGTGCTTGTCACCAAGAAATTAAGTCAAAATGACATGTGAGCCATGGAAGAAGAGTATCTCTGAAATGCTAAGTCACCAGAGGGACCATCTGACTGCGTCGGGTTCTCATAATTTTGATCCCTTGCAAAGATGTTCTTTTACCCTATAAAATATTAGACCCTACTTTAAACCAGTTTGTAGTAAGAAAAGCACAGGGAGCGCTTGCTCGTCTGCCTCTCCGAAGAGAGAGACCTGCAGAGCTTATTGCACTTTTGCTCTGCTTCTTATAAGTGGGATGAGCTCTCGTGAAGAGATGAAAATGAACAGTCTGCTATATCCCAGTTTAAAATAGCAAATTCTTGTCTAACATCCTGAGAAGCTGCTTTGGGTCTTTGGGAAACAGCCGTTCCTGGCCCCCTGCCCTCGCCCTCTGCCCCGCGCTGTCTGCCGGGAGGTGGCCGTGCCCAGCTCTCGCAGCACATCCAGGGCCGACAGTCTCTGGAGAAGCGTTGCGTTGGGGGCACAGCCAGGAGCAGTCCATCCCCTGGGAGCAGCTGGTTTCAAGCCGCCCTGCGGCGAGGGCTGTCCCTGCGGAGCCACTTGGGCAGCTGCAGGGGGTCTGGGCACCTTTGCGGTAGCCCCTGTGGGGACGCCTGCACCCCCGACCCCACCACCGCTGCTGCGACAGCCCGGGAGCAGCTCCTCAGCTGGGGACACGGCTCTGCCCGCCCTGGGTCCCTCCTCCGGACACCTCGGCCGGGGTGGGCTCTCACAGCTGGGGGTTTTGGGGCCGGGTCCTCACATCTGTGAAAAAATCCTCCCCGCCGCACAGCAATGCCCAGACCTGTTATCGTATCTTGCTTTCTGACAGGCCCACCTGAGGGCAGGGTGACCCCCGCATGATGCAGGTCTGCCCCCATCAGCGCCGTCCCTGGTGGGGTGGGTCGCCCGCCGCTGCGTGGGGCAGCCCCACGCCTCCCCCCCCTCCGCTGCCTCTCGCGCTGCACCCGGGCAGCGCCGTCGCCCACGGTGTGCGCCGGGGTGTAAGCAATCGCTGCTTGCGGGCTTTCCAGAAATACTCTGCTCTCTTGTTCACTGAACTTTGATCTTTTATTCAATTTTCATTCTTCTGGAAAACCAAGAGACAAAAAGGATGCCCTGACGCTCCCCGTCAGGGAGGAGGCTGCAAAACGTGACGGCGCTGCCTGCCTGTAGAAAATAACAACAGGGCTGAGCTGGGGGGGGCTCAAAAGCACGGGGCCAATTATTTCATGTTTTCTGGACTTTGCAGGAGCCGACCCCCCCCTGCAGCCGCCGCTCTCTGGCCCATCCGGGAGCGAAGCATCCCCCTCGGCTGCCTCCCCCACTGCGGAGGGCAGCCTGGGCCCTGCTCGCCGGCATCAGGGGGAGGAAGCAGCAGCTCCGCGCTCTGCTCCTAAACCAGCTGAGTAGGCGGTGATGGAAAAAACATGTTTTCCCAAATCCCCGGCACTTTCCGCTGCAGCACTTGGCTCTGGCTCCACCTGCATCTTGCCACGCAGCTCAGCACGCTGCCGGCAGCCGCAGTCAGCAATTTTCTCTCTCGCACATGCATATTACCAAGGTGGGAATACGGCTGCGGCACAGGCTGCATGCACCGCTCCCTTGCATCATGCACCGGATTTTAAACCTGCTCTGCAGAGAGCCTTGAGGGGGGCTCCCCCTGTGCTGCAGCAGCATGGTGCCCTGCACCGCGGCAGTGCCACCACCACCGTCCTCTCGCTGCGGCACCACCATCCCCTCACCGTGGCACTGCCAACCCCTCACCGCAGCACCGCTGGCCGGGGCTGCCCGGCACCCATCTGGCCGAAACCGCAGGCTTGCGCTGCGCAGCAGAAAATCCCCAGCTGTGTTTAATCAGCATTTTCCTTGGTCGTTTTGGAAACCTTTCAGGGGCGCAGCTTTGTTCCTGCTTATTTCTGTTGCATTGCTTTTAGGGGGCTGATTCCCGAGCAGATGCCCACGCAGGTGCACGCCAGCGGAGGGGGCGTTGTGGGGACAGGCTGGAGCTGCGCTCGGGGTGCAGACGCGGTTGCTGCCTGCTCGAGGGGCGAAGAATGAGGGACCTGGTGCTGGGAAACAGAACCGGCCTGAGCAGCTCAGGCGCTCATGAAAGCCAAGGAGAAGCAATGGCGTGTGGATCCACTGTCAGGGGGGGCATTGACTCTGCCCCGTGAGGCTGGTTGGCATCTGGCTGGGGAGACCCATCCCTGGAGGGGTTCAAGGCCAGGTTGGACGGGGCTTGGAGCAACCTGGGCTAGTGGGAGGTGTTGCTGCTCAGCGCAGGGGGTGGCACTGGGTGGCCTTTAAGGTCCCTTCCAACCCAAACTAGTCTGTGTCCTCAGGCAGGCAGTGCCACAGCTGCGGTCACTGACCCCCGGAGCAAAGCCCCTCGGCCGTGCTGGGGTTTGCAGGGACCAAGCAGCCATGCATGCTGCCTGCAGCGGAGCTGCTCTGTCACCTGCGGCTCACGGGGACAGCAGGACCCTGCAAGAAAGGGGTGGTTGTGGTTCACGCTGGCAGGAGCGGGTCCTGGCAGATGGGGCTGGCAAAGCCGCAGCCCCCCGAGGAACATCCCAGGTGCCCCCAGGGAGGCGCAGGGAGCAACAGGCAGCATAGGCGGCTGGTGGCAACGCCAGGGAGAACAGGGAAGCCCTCCCAGGCGGTGAGCTGGGACCTGCCATCTCCTCCCTGGGTCGGGCAGCAGCCCAGCCTGGGGAATGGTGTGACACGCAGCCGGGGTGGCTTTCCATCTGCCAGGCAGTGAGGTATGCGCGGCCCCAGCACCCAGCACCCAGCACCCAGCAAGGAGGAAGAGCCCTGACTGGTGGGGAGGAGATGGGGTGCAGGAGGGGGGCAGAGGAAGAGTTCGGGGGCAGAAGGCTGTGGGCAGGCGGTTGGAGCACCGTCTGCAGCAGCGGCCTCCCCCAAAATGCACCAGTTCAGCATCAGGCAGATGCTCCACAGTGGGACCGCAGCCGGCCTCGCTGCCATGAATCAGTGGCACTCGGGGAAATAAAGCACTAATGCAAAATCAGCACCAACCTTGAGCCCTCCTCTTGCAGGGCTGCCAGGCGGGGGGGAAGATCAGCCCCTGCAGGATCAGGCCCTTTCACAGCAGCGGTGCAATGAAATGCACAGCAGAGCAATAAAGCACGCTCTGCCACCCAGCCTCTGGGTTTGGGTGCTTCACACAAGCACCCCGGTGCAGAAGTCACGCTGAAAACTGTTTTGCATCCAGCTCTTTCAATTACTAATCTCAAATATTAAAAGGATGTATCCCAAAACAGCAGAACAATGTGGATGTGAAAATGAAACTTAATAATGAATAATTTGCTCTCTAGGGGAAAAAAATGCCAAATGGAAGTGTATTGTACTTGTAGTCATGTCATTACAGATGTAGTAATTTTGTGGTTCTTACCAAGCCCTCATGAAAACAGCACTCCCGAGCAGCCCCCCCGCGAGCACTGGGGGCTTCGGAGCCCGCCGGGACAGAACCCTCAGGACCACAACCTCCCTGGGCTGGCGGAGAGGGGTCGGGAATCCCAAATGGAAAGATGTCAGCAGGAGCAGAGCGGGAATAATGAGCCGGGAGCAGCCTTGGGAAGCCGAGCATGGAGGTGTCAACAGCGGCGGAGGGGAAAGAGAAGCCTGGGAGCAGCACGGCAGAGCCAGGCTTTGGGGACGGGTAAGAGCTGAGCGAATCCTTAGCTTTTCCTTGCCTGGGTTTTTTCCTTTTCTGTCTTTCCGCCCTGCCCCCACACAATGGTTATTGCAACTCACTGCACGCTGTGGGGGGAGCGCAGGCAGAGGAGGGGGCTCAGCCCCTGCACCCAGGGCGGCTCCGCGGGACCCCCAGGCTGGGCTGCCCTTCAGGGGGTCTCGGCCGGGCAGTCGGGGGCTCTGGCAGCACCGTGGGCAGGGGGTGCGTGCACATGCCCTGTGCGGGCAGGTGAGCAAGGTGGGTATTTGCACACTGAAGTAAGCACCCACAGAGCTGCCCCCTGCACGGGGCTGAGCGGGGTCAGGAGTGCGTAGACTTGTCTTCTTGGGCTCTTCTATTTCAAGGAGAAATGTTGGAATATTTACGCCCATCCTCGAGGCCCCAGCACCTGCCCTGGCACATCCCCTGCTTGCCCGCCGGCCGCGGGGAGGCACAGGGGCATGGTGGAGACACTGGGCAATTCACAGCACTGTGTGCAGACCTGCCGGTCTCTGCCCGTCATCTCCATCTCCCCCCTGTCCCTGTGCTCAGCACTTTGCAGTTCCATCAGTGCAAGAGCCCGGGGCCGGCCACAGCACTGAGGCAGGGGCTCAAGACCTGAGAGTGGCCCCCTCGCCCCCCTGCTAGCCCAGCCTGGCTCGCTGTGACTCTGCTCGCCAGGAAGTGGGGTGAAGGCAGAGGGACCCCCACGCTCCTGTAGGGCATGCCCTGAAGAGCAGGTACCTGCTCGCATCCCAAGCAGGCTCCTTCCACCCCTGAAACCCCAGCTGAGGGGTGGGTGCGGTGGGTGACACCCCCGCAGCAGGGCAGGTGGCAGCAGCACCGCTCAGACCCCAACAGAGCCGCCGCAGGGTGGCAGGGTGGTGGCTCTGCCTGACGGGTTTGGGCTGTGCGGAGGGGACAGTTGGCATCTGGGTTTCCAGGTGTGGGCACCCCGTGTGCTCCAGGGCCGCTGGCGGTGCTGGCTGGGGTAAATGCACTTGCCAGCTTGGCCGTGCCAGGCTCTTCCTGGCAATAAAGGTGACTGGGGGATTGGAGCACCTCCCTTACCAGGAAAGGCTGAGAGAGCTGGGACTCTTTAGCCTGGAGAAGAGAAGGCTGAGGGGAGACCTTATTAATGTTTACAAGTATCTGAAGGGTGGGGTTAAGGAGGATGGAGCCAGGCTCTTTTCAGGGGTTCCCAGTAACAGGACGAGGGGTAACGGGCACCAGCTGGAACAGAGGAAGTTCCGATCAAATATGAGGAAAAACTTCTTTACGGTGAGGGTGACAGAGCACTGGGACAGGCTGCCCGGGGAGAGGGTGGAGTCCCCTTCTCTGGAGACTTTCAAGCCCCGTCTGGATGCCGTCCTGAGGGATGTGCTCTGGGCAACCCTGCTTTAGCAGGGGAGTTGGACTAGATGATCTCTAGAGGTCCCTTCCAACTCTGACATTCCGTGATTCTGTGATTCCGTGATTCCCAGGATGTTTATTCCCAGAGAAGGGTTTCCCTTGGCAGGCCAGCCCCTGCCCGCTATCAGCCTTGGACGGGTGCAGAGTTGCCCATGGGTCTGCACGTGCCGCACCAGCACTGGGGGGGAGCACGACTCTGAGCAGGACAGCACTGGAGACACAACCACAGCTCTTTGGGGGTGTCTGGGGGGGCTGTGAGCACAGACACCCGGCCTGGGCTGTGCTGCTTGTGCATGTCGGGGCTGGGGGAGCGGTGAGGAGACCTCAGAGCACGGGAAAGCTGCCGTGCTGGAGGGGGTGCTGCTCCCGGGGCCGAGGGAAAGCTGCACCTCTGCCCCGCGCCCCGAGCTGGGGACGGGCTGTGCAGCTGCTGGACACGCATCTGGCACCCACATGCCGCTCGCGGGGTGTCGACGTGCAGAGCAGCCACGTAGAGCATCCCAGGGCTGCCCCGTCTGGGCGGGCGGCGGGTCCCTGACTGCTGCTACAGCCCAGCGCTGCCCGGGGGACACCCCGGGGGACACCCCAGACCCCCGGCACTGCCAGGCAGAAGAGGGGGCTCGGGCCGGGGGCTCAGGCAGGGCCGGCAGCAGGACAAGGCTGCCATCTACAGACCGCCGGGCGGGTGGAGGGCGCCTGCCCGGCGGTAGGGATGGGGATGGGGATGCTGGTGGTCCCCGGTCCCCCCCCGGACAGCAGCATGAGCGGCTCTGGCTGCTGGGAACCTGCTGATGCCAAACACTTGAGCTCGCAGCGAGGGGCCCGGGGAGCACCCCCAGCCCCGGCACGGCTCCGCGGGGTCCCCCCGCTGGGTTCCCCCAGGACCCCGCTCGCTGCCCGCAGCCAAGCGCCCTGCCCGCAGGGAGCGCACGGGCAGCCGGGCAAGAAAAGGCTCAGTTTATGCCATGTCATGTAAATTGATAAAGCATGCTAATGAGAGCTGCATCCGCCACAAATGCTCTCATTAGGCTTTGGTCATGCGTTAATATTTAATCGGGATCTCTCAGCCGGGGCGAGCTGGGCCGAGCACCCAGACTCCTGGCCCCTGGCTGCCCATGGGGTGGAATGGGGCTGGGGCAGCTCCAGGCAAAGAGCTGAGCGGAGATAAGTGTCACAGCAAAACCAGCCTGGCACATCCCAAGGGAGCCATGGTCCCGCTCTGGTCAAGGCTCAACCCTCCCGGCACCAGGACGTCAGGTGGGAAGGCCCCACATACCACCCTCAGCCTCCCCGCCGTGGTGGCAGAGGGAAAGCCGTGTCCCGTGCCAGCCTGCAGCTCCTCCAGCCCTGCACGGAGCAGCCGGAGCAGCTCTGCTCTTCGCCCTCACCATGGCCATGCCATGTATGCCAGCCCGGCGGGGGGCTGTGCCGTGTGCTGCACGCTGCGGGCAAGGGGCTGGCAGGGCCTGCGCCAGCGTGTTTGAATACTGCAGCGATTTTCCCGGTGAATAACCAGCACACACCATGCTGGCAGCAAGCTGGGCACAGGCTCTGCAATCACGTTTGAATGTCTTGCCCAGGCTGTCTGTCCCCAGGACCACCCTGGTGCCAGGACACACCAGGGGTGTCACATCAAGACCCTGGGTGCCACCCCCTGGGGTGCCAGGGGATGGTGGCTCTGAGTGTCCCAGCCCTGGATGCGGAGGTGTGGATGCAGCACGAGAGGATTTGCCGGCTTTGGCCCTCGGGTCACACAAGAGCTGTTCTCCGTGCCGTGGTGGTGCCGGGGCTGGTGCCCTGCACTGGGGCAGAGCCGCTGGCAGGCTCCATCGCTCCCGCAGCCTGGGCCGGGCAGGAGCCCTGCGAGGAGCTGCACACAGTCCATATTGCAGGTGACATCCAGCGGCTGCGGGGAGAAAATGCAGCCCCCACCGCCACCGTGGGCACCCTGCACCCCGGCACCCACACCGGGGCGTGTGGCCACTGGCCCCCACCACCTCGCAGGGTTCAGCGGCTCCCATCACCCTGGATGGTGACGGACCCTGCTCTGCAGGAAGGGTGGCGCGGATGTTGGGCGAGCCGGAGGACGCGCTGGCGGGGAGCTGCCCACCCTCTGAGCACGGCTGCAGCCTCCCCACAGCCTCGCGGTGCCCCGGGCCCTGCGCCACGGATGGGAGAGGGGCCAAAGGGTGCACAGCCCTGGCTCATCCCCACCGTGCCCCACTGCTCCCAGCAAGCTCCCCCCACGCACCCCTCTCGACAGGGCCGTGCTCGTGCTGGGACGCGGTGGCTGCCAGGGAGACCTTCCTCCTGCGCTGCTCCCGGGGTCTGGCAGGGCCGTGGCACTGCTGCTGGGGAGCACGGGGACGAGGGACCCATGTCCAGCCCCAGGGGGGGAACCCCAGGTGCCCGGCCGTGCCTCCCTCTGCTGCTCCAGGACCCGGTCCTTGCATGGGAGACTGGGACCCCCCTGTGCACCAGTGGGTGCCTCTGATCCAAGGAAAAGCAGGATGTCCACGCTGGGTCAGCATCAGTGAAAACCAGTTGTAAGACAGCTCTAAACGGGAGCTTTGGGAAGTTTAGCCTGCTGGCAGCCCTGGCACATCACCCCGCGGTACCCACTGGGCACGAGGGGCTGCCGCAGTCTCTGGAGCAGGGTGGAGGTGCCGAGGCCTCCCGGACCCCACGTAGCCAGAGGGTCCAGCGGCTCCAGAGAAGGGAGCACTGGGAAGGGGAGGCATTAGGAGGTATTTGCAATTTCCTCCCACCCCAGGGGGATTTTCTCTCCCCTCTCCAGAGGGCAGCAGGAGAAAGCTCACTTTTCCTCTCCCTCCAAGAGCTACTTTAATAACAGAAGTATGCGGGGGAGGCCAGTGAGCACAAATAAACCCGCAGACGGCAGCACCAGCGAAGGGAGCTCACCTTGACCCCAGGGCCTTGCCGGGAGCCCCAGACCCCGCGGCTCCCACACCTCAGCCTCACGGCAGCCTGTGCCCCACTCCTGGTGAGCCTGTCCTGAGCTCTCCTGCCCCCCTACCAAAGGGCATTTGCCCCACCAGCAGCAGGCGTCAGCCAGCACCAAATGCAGCCTGGACGGGACACCCCAGCCCCGCAGAGCTGGGACCCGAAGGGACATCCCAGCCCCGCAGAGCCAGGATCCGATGGGACAACCCAGACCAGCAGAGCAAGACCTGGACAGGACACCCCGGCCCCACAGAGCTGAGACCTGGTGGGACACCACAGGCCACAAGCAGACCAGCCTTTTGCTTGGCTGCAGGAGCCGGTGTGTCAGCACCGGGCTGGCTGAATTCACGCGACACCCCAGCAAACACCGCCAGAGGCCCCCCCTTGCTGTCCCACCCAAGGCCGTGCTCACCCCAGGCATGTCCAGCTCGGCGTGGCTGGGGGACAGCAGGTCCCTTGGTGCCACCTCCCTCCCCGTGCTGCCCAGACCGCAGCCCCGTTTCTGCCCCTCCTTTTGGGGCACCAGCCCCACTGCCGTCACGACGGCATCGTGAACCAGCAGCTTCTGCAAAGGAACTCACGTTGGGAGCGAGCGTTGTTTACTCTGAAACAAATGTTCACATCCCTTGGAGCTACTCAGCTACATAATCATCAAAACCAACACGGGACCCGGGGCTGCTCTTGCTTTTTGTACTTGCCCACTGGCCGCTCACAAAGATAAAAGGCTTGGCTCCGGCCAGCCGCAGCCGGTCCCGCGGGCTTTGTCTGGCTCAGCTTGCCCTGCTTTCCCACTGGCGGTGGCACCCAGTCAAGGGACGGCAGCGACGGTGCAGGTGGGAGCACCAGGAGAGCCATGGGTGCAGTGGGAGCACTGGGAGACCCACCAGTGCAGTGGGGCACAGGGAGAGCCACCGGTGCAGCCAGCGATGCTGCAGGACTCGAGCTGCTCTCGCCCAGGGCTCATGCTTCCTGCTAACCCCGAAACACGCGGCTTTTCCAAAACAGCCCGAGGTCTGTCACGGCTGGGAGGAAAAGCTGCGGGTCGTGCTCTGCCTCGGGCAGGGGGTGTGCGCAGGGGGCAGGGGGTGTGCGCAGGGCGCAGGGCACTTGCGCTACTGGGATGCTCTTATGGCCCTTTGTTGTTGTCACAGGCTTGTCATACCCACCCCACCACGACCACCATCCAAAGCAGTGGGGACGTGATTGTCACTGTCACCGGTGAAATATGGGTGGCTGTGGGGGGCACACCCCAAAGCCAGGGTGAGGGGCGAGGGTCAGGTCCCAGCCCTGGGGGGCACGGGGAGCGCACAGCCCATGGCTGGCTGCAGGGGAGGGCGGGGGGTGGCACAGCTTCTCACGTGCCCCCATTCGTCCAGCAAATACCCCGGGGACACTCTGGGGATGAAGAGTCACCCCAGAGGTTTGTGCTCACGGGCACAGACCCTCCCACCCACGCACGGATGCCTCTGGAGGTTTTGTTGATCCAGTTTAACCTGGTCCAGCCTAACGCGTCCTGCCCTGCGCCCAACAGCCGGCTACATGTGCCGAGCTGTGATGGTCTCAGGGGACTCGGATGGCAGTGGGACACAACTGTCACTTGGAAGTGTGCCTGACCAGAGCAGTTGGGGTGTGCGGGCAGAGGGGGCTTCTCCCCCCATCCCTGGCAGTGTGCGGTGCTGCCATGAGACAGGGCATGAGGCAGGAAAACATCTGTCTCCTCTCCTCGCAGATGTTTTAAATGGGACAGTTTGTACCTTCCAGCGAAGTCAGTCACTGAACGTGGCCTTGTCCAGCGGCCTGAACCCCCGGCTCTGCACAGCTCGGAGCCGGGGAGGCCATGGCACCTCTTGCTGCTGCCTGCCCCCGGTCTGGGGAGCTGCGCGCTCCCGGCGCGCTCCCAACTGGCAGCACGGGTCTCCCTGCACGCGTTACCTGTCCCTGGCCGGCTTTTGTTAGCCCCAGTCAGGGGAAACGTTCCCCAGCTGTGTTTTCCATGCGGGGGGAGGCTGGGATGCCGGGGCAGGCTCCTGAGTCAGCGGGACGTGTGTGGGTTCCCGAGCGTGCCCGCGACGCACACCCAGCGCTCATGGCAAGCGGCAGATGCAAAAGGGCTTAGCGCAGCCCCGGGCACTGCGGCAGACACCATTCCTGAGCGCGCAGAGCTACAGCTCCCGCACCCTTCCCTTGGGACGGCCACTGCTCCCCGAGGTGATGGGCTCAGCCGTCACCCCAAGAGTGCCGAGAGAGCGAGGGGCAGCGAGGGGCAGCACACCGAGCTGGTCAGGCTGGCCAGCGCTGTCCCCGTCCCACGCCCCTACGGTAGCAAATAAACCTGGGCCGAGAAAAGAATGAATGGCAGCCGCGGGTGCCCTGAGCTGACGGTCAGGGGGAGCACAGGCTCTGGGGGCTGTGCTGGGAGCTGGTGCTGAGGCTCCCACAGCTCGCTCTTCTCCAGCAGTGGAAATAGGCAAAAGTTTTAGTCTTGAAAAAAAAGGCTATTTCCACCTGAAAGGTCACCCTGTGTTCGCTCCGTGCTGGCACACGGCCTGGGAAAGGTGAAAAAGCCCCCAGGGTGATGGGGAAGGGAGAGGGCGGGGGGGATGGACACAGTGACCCGAAAGGGGGGACACAGGGCACGGCTATCGATGGCTGCTTTACTGACTCCACCCTTCCCCGCAAACCCTCCTCATCGCTGCGTTCCAGCCCGGTTGACATCGGCTCTGCGGGCAGCGAGGCTGCGGGAGCAGGGGACGTGCCGGCGCCGCAGCCCCAGCTGGGGCTCTGCCACCCACCGCCAGCCGCGCGCCGTGGGGGGCGAGGGCGGCTCCAGGGGACAGTGGTGGGGGCCGTTATTGCCAGCCCCTCGTTTCAGCCCCACAGTACCTGGGGTGAGTCTGTGATTCTGTGACTCCCCACGACTCAGCCCAGTGCTGGGGGCTGAGGGCTGTGGCCGCTGCCGTCTGCTCAACCAAATTCCCCAGCTTGCTGTCACCGCTGAGGGTTGGTGACTGCCAGGCCAGACCCAGCCATGCAGAGGGGTCCCCACCGTGGGGGACATCACTCCCACCTCGGGAGGACCCTGACCATGGGGCGGTTGAGCCAGGAGCACCCACTTGGCATCTCCCTGCCAGAGGCTCCGGGTGGTCCTGGGGTCCGTTTGCCGCTGACTCGTGCCAGGAGAGGATCTCCGGTCTACCCTGAGCATCCCCTCACGCGCACGGTGCGGGACGGCTCCCTGGCGCTCGCCGATGCCTGCGCAGAGTGACTCGACGTCTGTGACAAGCTCGCACACGCCCGGGCTGGGAGCGGAGATCCGGATTCCTGGGCTCCAGCCGTGGCTGCGCTGGAGCTGAAGCCGGGCGGGTTGGGGTGCTCCGGGGCGAAGGTGCTGGGTGGCGGCCCCCCAGCCCCCCCGGCGGGCTCAGCCCCAGCAGGCAGCGCCCGGCGCTGGCCTCCCGCTGCCTCCGCGCCGGCGCAGAGCGGGTGCGTGCCCAGCGGATGGACCCGGCGTGGCCGCCCTCCTTGAACCATCACCCTCCGGTGTGCCAAGGGGGAGGAATCACCCACGAGAGGAGATCTGGAGGACTGCGTGGGGACACGGTGACACGGTGACAGCTACCTTGGGGCATGGCATGGGGTGTCACCACGGGCAGCCGGTGCAGCGGGCAGGGACAGGGGTAATGGGCCTTTCCCAGCCGCCCGCAAAGGGGGTCTCTTGCCTGTTGGAAGTGGGGCACCCCCAGCCCCGGTGCCCCCCGGCACCGCCGCAGGGGCAGTCTGGGGAGGGCGGTGGTTGTCGGCGCCTTTCTGCAGCGTCAGACGAATCCACCCGGCTGAAACCCCGCGATTTATACAGTTAATCCGTCAGCGGGCAGGTCCCCACCCGCGCCCGGCCCGGCCGGGGTGCAGGGCTGAGCCCCGGCGGGCGCGGGGCCGAGGGGGACGGTCCCACCCCGCAGGGAGGGGACTGAGGTTATGAAATTTGTGAATGGGGAGTGTCCGGGGGGCTGGAGCAGCGGGAGCCCACGGGGCGCAGGGCACTCGCTGCAGGCAGCGCAGGCAGGACGGGGGCTGCGGCGCAGGCAGGGCCAGGCGCACCCCCAGCACCCAGCGCCCGCCAGCGCCAGCACGAACCCAGCACCTCCCCGCGCCGACAGACGATGCCGACCCGAGGGAAGAGGCAACCGGTGATGTCCTAAACTTTATTTCACCCATTACCGGTCTGGCTTGCTTTTGGCGTTTTATATTCCAAAGTTTTAAGGGGGAGACGTCTCCTGAGGCCACTCTCATCTCCTTATCACTTTTCCAGCCCAGCTTCTTCACTGTAACTGTTGGACGGAGAACTGATAAGGGTATGCGAGTGACATGAGCGACTGGGCGCGTTGTCCCCGTGCTGTCCCCACGCGCGTTGGGGTGCAGAGGGCGTGCTGCTGGCTCCGCTGCAGGTGGTGGCTCTGAGTAAAACCAGCTGCAGAGTGAACTCAAGGGTTAAAAAAATGTATTTTTTTTCACTGAGAGCTGGCAGGTTCTGTCATTCCTGGCTTTTTCTCTTTCAGCGTCTACAACAGGTCTCCAAGAGGAAAATGTGGGGTTTTTACAAAGGTCTTGAAATATTGTTTGTACAAGGGGTCCTGAAATGCTATTTTAGCGCATTACCGTTTGCGTGTGTTTCGGTGGAGTTGGCTTGAAATTCTTTGGAATCAGTATAAAGAGTAACTACAAAAGTAATTACAAAAACACAAAAGTGCTGCGTAAGTGTAGAACTCCTATGCTTTATATATGTCTGGAATTGTTTACATTAAAAGTTATTTATTCCAAATGTTTACTTTATTTTAAAGGTGAGTGCTGGCAATACGGCTCAAACTGCAGCTGATAAAAGGAACTGCATTGCCAGAAAAGCAAATACCCCCGTGAGCCGGAGGAGCAAAGCCAGGATTTAGTGAAGCAAAGCGAAGCGGGAGGTAAGGGGGTATTTGCTCGTATCCCCACCCAGCCGGCAATGCCGGGGTCCCCCAGGGGCTGGCCCCAGTGGCACAAACCGCTGCTCTAAAGCACTGGGGATTTGCTTCACATTTCCAGCCTCTTTTTTTCCAGTTTTCCAGCGATCCCAGTCCACGAGCTCTTCCATTTCTGCCCTGGAACGCTGTGCAGGAGCGGGGCACGGGGAAGGGCTGTGCGCGATGCGGGAGCCACGCCGGCGTTCCTGCGGGCTCACCCCACAGCACAGGGGCAGCGGAGAGGCAGGAGCTGGCACCGGGGGGGATCTGTGCAGGGGGGCGACAGCCCGGCCTGGCTGACACCCACCGGCCACACAGCCCTCGCCCCAGGGCTGCCCCAGCCCCCACAGCACAGACCCCCGCGGTCCCACGGGGCTCCCGGAGACGTCGGCATCCCCCCGTCACCAAGACGTGGGGAAGGGGCAATGCCAGCGTGGGCAGCCCTTGCCCGCAACTCCCTGCATTCCCCTCGTATCGACAGGGGCTCGGGGGGGGGTCCTGGAGCCGCCCTGGGGCGGGTGTCCCAAATCCCCTCCGTTTCCAGGGGCAGGGACGGAGGTGGACAAGGCAGCTCAATTCAGGCACCGCAATCAGCATCTGGCCTGGGGAGGGGCTGCACCCCCCAAACCCAGGTGCTGCCTTCAGGCACACTCCTGCCCACACCTTCCCCCTGCCACCGCCTGGGCCCAATCCTGACCCCTTAGGCCTGGCCCGGCCACGGAGAGGGAGTCGGAGGCACAGCACCAGTGTGGGGGGGTTGGCCCCCCAGGCCCGTTCTCCCATGGCCAGGGGAGCCAACAGCTCTCTGCACCTGCTGCGGCTGTTTGGGGAGCCCCAGGCTGCACCCTGGGTGCTCTCCCCCCATCGCAGGTGGCACAACGGCAGCCCCCGCCGCCAACGGGGGGACGGGGCATCGCTGCTGGCTTGTGCTCCTGCGGCAGCCGGCCCTCCCCGCAAAATTCGAGTGTCCCCTCGGAGCAGAGAGGGAAGTAGCAGTATTCGGGACAGGCTCCGTCACCCCTTGTTTTCGGCTTTGCCAGCCGGAGTCACGAGATGAAAACCTCGGAGCGCAACCCCCCCGCTGACTCAGAGCCCAGACACAGGGTGGCAGGATCGGCACCCCTCCCCAGCATGGCTCTGCAGAGCAGGGGAGGGGTTTGTGGCAATAGCGGCGAGCAGACATCCCAAGCAGGCTGGCACCAGCGGGCATGGAGCACTCGGGGGTCCCAGGACGTCCCCTCAGCCCACCCACCTGCCGGGGAGCAGGAGCGGCACTGCGCTGCTCTGCAAACGGCCCCTCCGCCGGGCAGGGCTGCTCCCCTCGCCCAGGGAGCTGGGAAGGTGGCGGTGAGCCCCGAAAACAAAATGGGGGCAGAGGAGGTTCCTCCTTAGCTTCCCCCCATGAGTTGGCCCAGGGGACCAAACCCGGGTCCTGCAGCATCCCTCGGCCTCGATGGGGTGGCCGGCGGTGCTGGGGTTTTCCTGGGGAGGCGGCAGCGACGCAGTGAGAGCTGAAAGCTGCCGGGAGCCACGAAGCGGCCGGGGGCGAGCGGCTGCATTCCCACGGCTGCTTCTGCATGAGGGGTTCAGCGGCGGGACGGGACCTCATCTGATCCCTCTCCAAACAGCCGCCAGCGAATTGTCAGTGTGCACTGGGATTTCACCCATGGCAGGTGGTGTGATTAGCCATGAAAAGCAGGCTTAGTGCGGGCTGGAAAACTACTGAGGCAGCCGAATTCCCTGTGCCGGCCCCAGCCCAGCCCCGGCGATGGGGAGCTGTGGCCGGCGGGTGTCAGAGCAGAGGGAGAGCGATGGCTGAGCCAGCACCGGCACCGCCGCCGTGCAGCCACTTCCCTCCCAGAGCACGTAGCCCTTATATTAAATCCATAAATAGGAAATTCCACTTCTTCAGAAGAAAACAGAATCCGGATATTTCATAAGTGTCCCAGCGGACATGAAAGCCGAATCAGGAAATTTCACTCAGCAGCGATATTAAAATTGCCGCAGACCTTCACGGCCATGGCAAAGCCCCCACGCCCGGGGTCCAGCACTGTGCGAGGGCTGGCTGCGGGACACGTGTGCCATGGCCCCTCGGCCACGGTGGCTGCGTGTGTCACCATCCCTCACATCCCCCCTCCCCACCAAGCCCCCACAGGTCACAGCTGCTATTTTCTCCGCAATAGGTGACCCCAGGTTTAGCAGAGCCGGGCTGCACCTCCGGGAGAGCTCCCATGGGAAAGCATCGCCTCCCACCCATGGCATTCCCGGCTGCAAAAGCGAGCCCCCCTCCCCTGCAGCCACAGCCCTGGCAGAGCGGGCGCTGCCATGCTGCCCGCACCGAGCCTGCCGTGGGCAGCACAGACCCCCAGCGCCCTGCCCGCGTCAGCTGGGCGTGCTGCACGACCACTGCCCGTCCGAGCCCCACGCACGGAGGGACCAGGCTGCCAGGGCAGGGACCAAAGTGGCCAAGAGGCGTTTCCCGACAGAGCCATGGGGCAGAGAGCAGAAATGCGATGTGGTGCTGCGGCACGGGGTGATGGGGCAGGCGGGAGGACGCCGGGAGGTGAGTGCCCATCTGTGCTGGAGAACGCACTGCTGCCGGAGGTGCAGCTGGCAGATGCCGTGGCAGAGCTCCGCCACGCAATACCCCGCACTGCCCCGCACCAGCCCCGTGACTCCCCCATGCCGTGGGGCCGCTCCTGTGCTGAGACGGGCAGGAGGGTCTTCCCCTGCATGGCTGGAGCAGAGCTGGTGCTGGAGGTGCACAGATGCCCCTGTCCTCCCCCTCTGCTCACAAACCACAAGTTTTCCAGAGCAAAGCCCGATGGCAAAACTCACTCTCCCGCCCCAGCGCTGGGGAGGCAGGATGGGGAGCCAGGATAATCACCCATGTGTTCCCACGTGGCGGTATGTCCATGGGTGGTGGTGGGAGCACGGGGAGACGCTGCCCTGGCACTGCTGCGGTGCGGTGCTGTGCCTGTGGTCACTGGCTGTGGGGCCCGTGTTCACACCATGCTCCACTCCCAGCCGGAGCACGCAGAGCTGGCAACCCCGTGGGACGCTCAGGAGGAGGCAGAGCCTCGTGGAGGTTCGCACCGGGGCTCCCCGGCACTGCTTGGGCCCAGCACCCAGCACACCTCCACCCACCCAACACAAAATATCCCTCTGATCGCCAAGAGGCCCAGGACACCCCCCTTGGAAAACCCCACTGCCTTGGGAAGGGCTGGGATGGGGCCGTCCTCAAAGGCAGAAGTGACAGCCACGCAGGCATCAGCCCCATGGCCACAGCCAGGGCACGCGGGTGAGGGGCTCAGGGGGACCCTGTAGGCATGAAAAGCAAAAGCAGCAGCCGCTGAGCGCCCCCCCCACAACACATGCCAGGATGGGCTCCTGTGGCTGGCTTCACCTGGTCCGTGGGGAGATGCCACCCCCGGGGTCTGGTGACTGGTGCCTGTGGGTCAGGCATGGAGGCTGGACTGCGGCTGCTCCTGGGCGACCCGCGCCATGCCCGCGCCATGCCCGCGCCCGAGCTGTCCTGCCCTGCCAGCGCTACTGCCCACCGCCCCAGCCCTGCCCACCCACGGCTCTCACCGCCCATCCTGCGGCCATCGGCGCTGGTGCTTGGCCATGCTCGGTGCACGCCAAGCATGAGCATGGTGCCCTGCGCCGGGCCCCAAGAGCACCGCGCCGAGGAGAGAGGACACGCGCTGGGAGCAGCCGCGTCCACGCTGGCAGCATCTGCAGCGCAGAAGCACTCACCCCTCTCCCTCTGCCAGGGAAAGAGCCGCCCCCACAGGCACCGCGCAGAGGTAATTGCAGGTTATTACACTGCTCTGTCGTTAAATACGGATCACTTCTCTTCCGACAAGCATTCTGTGTAATGCAAACTCAAATCATCTCCCTCCTCCACAGAGCACCTCTCCTCACCTGCCAGGAGCTGTGGCAAGGCATGGCAATGGCAGAGGATGCGATGTGCATCGTGTCACGGTGGTGGCAGAGGATGCGATGTGTGTTGAACACTTCATGGACACCTCAAACCACAAAGTTATATTCGCGATCCAGGGTACATTTGTCCCTAGGACCAGCCTGTGGGTGATTCTCAGGCAGGGGAAAAAGTTGTGCCTCTCCCACCATGTATTTTCCGTAGGTAATTCAGCCTGCAGTCTTTACAAAGCTCTCCCTGCCGTATCACCCCAGCTAAGTGGCTAAATTGTTATTTTATTGCCTTCTTGCAGAATCCCTGCTGCTTTCCATTTGAAGTTTACCCTGTGAAGTGCAGAGATAAGGTGCTGCAGCAGAGCCATCCTTTCCCCGGGCATCCACGCTAAGGTGCTGCTCACGTCCCTGGCAGCGAGACGTTTCGTTACAGCTGCCCCAATAATTCTTTCATTTACATGATTTCAAGAAAGAAAAATCTAAGTTAATCAAGCCCTGTGTTTAACCACTGAGGCTTGGCCCCTGTTCCACCACATCACAGGCCAAAGCGACTGCCACTGTAATTACACACACATAGCGATGAGGGAAAAAGGTCGGAGTCCTGGAAAGCCAAGGCCAAGGACGAGTCTGTCTGTCCTGTCCCCCTCGCTGGGTGCTCCTCCAGGTCCCCACCCGCCTGTCCGGGACGTGGTTGTCTTCTGCTTCCATGGAGAGTCATTTTGAGACAACAAGAGAAAATTTCATCCCAGATGGGCTCTGCTTTGGCAGAATCAGAAGCCAGCTGCCCAAATGCTGGGCTGTGTCTCCAAAACTAGCACGTCTGTGTGCTGATGGACTTACTGCAGGGGACAGGTTGACCTTGGCTGGCTGCCTGGCGCCCACCCAGCCGCTCGCCCTCAGGTGGGGTTCAGACACTCGGGTTGGAGCGACGCGCCGTCAGCCAGGTCCCTTTGGCAGAGCGGCACATCCAGCACCCGGCAGCCAGGGTGAGCCCTGCGCCGTCGAGGGCTGATGCTCTGCATGGCGTGTCCAGTGTCTCGCCCTGTCTCACCACAGCTGCCCTGCCGGCGGGGGGGCTCCTGCCACACGCGACGTTCAGAGCCTCCCGGAGCTGTCTGTCCCCAACTCGGTGGCACACATTGTACGGAGACACACAAGCAGCATTGGTGCAATCTGCATTCAAGAGACAAGGAGCGAGCTACAGGAAAGGGAAATAGGAAGAAGAAATCCTTACTAGTGACACTTGTATGGCGTATGGCACAGGAGATCCCGAACCCCTCCAAAATCTTTAACTTGCTGTGTGAGACCCCCGCAGCCCCAGCACAGCCGCAGCTGCTCTCCATCGGCAGTGGGTGACGGAGAGCCCCCGATCCGGGCAGTGGTGGCACAGAACCGCTGGCTGCCCACCATCCTGCACCACTGCCCTGCCCAGGACCCTCCATCCCCCCCACCCATCCGCTGCCCTTGGCCAGGGAATCGTGAAAATGAATGTTTCATCAGGCAGAACTGGTCTGAGGTCAAAGCAAGATTACTTTCCGTATAAACGAGCTTAAATCAAGATGATTTTTAGATGAAAGTCTGTTTGCCGTGATGGGTCTCAGCACTACATGCATAAGGCAGGAGTGCCAGAGCGGCAGGGCCAGTATTTACCCAACCCACCTGGAGCACAAAAAATGTCTGGAATGGGAATTCAGCAGAGGACACTGATGAAATGCGGCTGACAGCTCACGGCCTGGTCCCCGCAGAGCAGAAAGAACGAGCGTGGTGCGTTGGACACGCGTGCTCCGCGTGGTCCTCGGGCAGGGCAGCCCCCATGCTGCCAACCGCCACCCCGAGAAACAGGAAATTTGTCAGGGGGAGAAAACCCTCCTGTATTTTGTGGTTACTGTAACAGTAAGTTAAAACAAGCTGGTTTAAATTCTTAACCCTTTGCTCTGGCAAAACGAGGTTCCTGGGTGAGGAGCGCCGAGCCCCAGCGCTGCGGGACAGCGCAGCACCAGCAGCAGCCGATGCCAGAGTCCGTCGGCGGGGTCTCTCCCTGGCACAGCCACCCCAGCACTCACGGCACCGCACCATGCCTCACGCACACGCTGCTAAAATTCACCCGTCAGCTCCTCTTTGCCAAGGCTCAGGGTGGCAGACGGAGCCGGGAGGGTGAGCGGCACCGCGCGTGCCTCCCACGGCAGGGCAGTGAGCGAGCAGGGGGGCCAGGGAAGAGATCTTCTCCCTTGGTGTCACCCGTGAGCCTCGAGGAGCACCCCTTCGTGGTGCAGGGGGACACTGACCCTCGGGGTGCAGGTGGGCGCCCGCAGAGCCCCCCGAGGCAGTGGCTGCCGTCACGTCCCACCGGTGCTCCCCAGGGAGAGCTGGGGTGGGGGAGACGCGGGCTCCAGCCAGCCCCCCCCAGGCCCCCAGCTCAGCCGCGGGGTCTTCTCGGTTCCTGTTGGAAAGCGCTGTCCTGTGCTCCGTCGTATTTCACCTGTCAGTCTGCAGCCCCGCGCCCCTGTGTGCCCCGGGGCTGAGGGGCTGGGGGTTCGCTGTTGCTGCCCGTGCGCTGGTTTGCCTTTCACTTCTCACCTTACAGGGTGAGAAGTGAAATACAACCCAAAGAGCATTGTAATCACTTCTCAAGAGAAAACGAGTTTCTAAAATTAAACCAGTGAAATGAGAGAATGGAATATTTTTGCATTGATTTCATTGCCATGAACATTTGTAAAATGTAGTTTAATAATATTAAATAGAATAAAAAAAGAGCAGCGGGTGAGAACTACTACCTGCGTCTCTCTGTTCCCATCAAATCGCAAAGTGCACGTGAGAAAACACCTCAACGATGGCCACTCCTGCGCCCCAGCGATGGCACACACACTGCAGGGTCAGAGCTGCAGCAGCAAATCCATTCCAGCAGCTCGGGGCAGGGACCCACCAGGTTAGAAACAGGTAAAATCCCCAGAAAGACCCACAAAACCCCGTGGAGGCTATTGCCCACTGCCCAGCTCACTCCCTGGAGAGGCGCCCTGAGCCCCTGGGCACCCATGTGTCTCGCCAGCCCCAGCGCGATTCACCATGGCCACGCAGGCGTCTCGGGGGTGACCAGCGGGCTCATGGCCCTGCCGGACACAGGCAGAGCGGGACAGAAAGATGGAGCAGGGGTTTGAGCGCTGGGCACGGCTGCAGACGTGCCGTGTCTCAGACACGGGGTGCCGGCAGCACCAGCCCCATCCCTTCCCCTGCTCGCCTTCACGCTCCCAGCTTCCCCTCCGCCTTTCCAACCCCCGTCCTCAGACCACGCGGCTTTTTTCTCCCATCCCAGACACTGCCTGTGCTCGGCTTAATTGGCAAATAATTGCTACAAATTGAATTGCCACTCAGCTCCTCCTACGCCTGCCTATTAACTCGGGAGTCAGTGGGTTCGAAAGCCCCCGTGTGAAAGCGCTCTCCATCACAGGCTGCAGCCCGATTCCAAGCTCCATCCCCAGCCTTGCCCAGGTACTCCCAAACCCGCTGCAGGGACCTGCCACCCGCCCCAGCCCCAGGACACCCCGGGGGGGCTATGGCTTCGCGGAGCGGGTGACATCACTGTGACAGCCCGCGGCGTGGGAAGGACACAGGACACCGCTCACCGGGGTGAGACGGAGCCGACCCACCCCACTCAGCTGCAGGGCGAGGGTCCTCACCTCCCAGCGCTGCCTCCCTCCGCCCGCCTCCGCGGCCCCAGCCTGGCCCAGGCAGCGATTCCACGGCTCTCGACCCAAAGGGATTCTCTGCGGATCCTCCAGAGCGCAGCCCAGACGAAGCAAACCACAACGTGGAGGTGCGAAAAAAGAGAGATTCCAAAGGAAAAGGGATGAAAAAGTGCACGGAGAGGCATACGTTGCCAAGGCAACCACCGACCGTGGGGATGAGAGAGGGAAGCTGGGGGGGGAGGAGCGGGCAGAGGGGAGCAGGAGCACCCAGGGCTGGTGGTGGCCCAGGGGAGATGGGCAAGAGGCCGGAGGAAATGCAGTTCCCCAGCTCCAAACGGGCAGGAGCCAGCTTAGAAATGCTTTTCCAGCCGCTTTCAAAATACATTTCTCAGCCCACCCGTGGCCTTTGTGTGAGAGGAGAGGGGAGGGAAAAGGAAGGTTTTCCCGGAGTGACCCTTCTCTGGAGCCCAGGGCTCCGCTGATGGAGACAGCGGGGCCAGAAAGCCCAGGGGCAAGAATGGGACGGAGAAGGGTTGCCCCCAGCCCCTCTGCCACCGGGTCAGCTCCCGGGGCCGCTCCGAGCAAGGGGGGAGGACTCCCGGCACAGCAGCATCCCCTGAGCCCATCACCCTGTGTCCCGCCTGGTCCCGCAGCCCGGCTCCCTGGAGCCGAGTGGTCAGGATCCAAGGGATGGAAATTGCAGTTCTCTGAGGGCCAGCACATTGAGTTAATTGTGAAAAATGTCAACCGGTAATTAGAAAATGAGAAGCACTCGCTGTTCAGTGATACATAGCAGTGGCATTTCTATTTTCAGACCTTAACACAACTTATTAGAGTCAAAGTCTAATTAATGCACCACACTGTCAAGCAGAGATGGAGAGTGACCCAGACCTCACCCATCTCCAAATAATCCCCGCTTACAGGAAGGTTTTAAACTTTGTTCACGCCTCAGACATGGATCAGGAGGAGACAGGCACCGAAGTGCCCAGAGCAGGGCGAAGTGCTGGCGGGGCACGGGGGCTCGCTCCCAGGCTCCTCCTCTCTCTGTGCAGGTGCCGTTTGGGGCCTCATTTACAATTGGAAAATGAAGCAATGCCAGACCCATCCTGCCGGGGAGCAGCTGGCAGAGCCAGGCCCACGGAAGCGCTGGCCAAGGGGAACAAGTGGATTTCCACATGTTGTCTCCATCCCCACAGCAGCGAGTGATGCCGTGAAGCCGCTGGCCCCCAGCCGGGCACGTGGAGGAGGCCACCAGTGCCCCCAAGGTCCCCAGGTCTCAGTGCGATCCTGTGCAGAGGACGCTGCACCCAGTTGCCCAGCCCTGGTCCCAGTGAGCGTCGCGGAGCTGGGCCACCAATGGGACGGCCACAGCCCTGGCGCACGTGGCAGCATGTGGCATTGGAGCGAGTGGGTCTGTGCGGAATGGGCAGAGCCTGCGCCTGCCACATGTCCCCATCTCTGGGGAACAACCACGGAGGGTCCCCAAAGCGTGGGGAGTCCTGGGAAACAGCACAGCCCACCTGTGCCTGGGGACAGCCCTGCCTCAGTCACCACAGCACCCTGGGACCACAGCGAAGCCCCGGGTCTCCTGTGCCCCCCTCTGCAAACCACTGGGGGTGACAGATGGCCCCCCCAACCTGCCCCAAACCTGGGCTGAGCCCAAGCTGGCTGCAGTGTAGCTGGAGATCACCATCTCTGACACTCAGGGTTAAGCCCCAAAACCCCCCTGGGGCCCCTCAGGCTGGCCCCGAAAACCACTGCCCCCCCCAGGGCCTCCCGTGGGATTTGGGCTGCTTCTGTTCTCACCTGAAGCCAGAGCTTTGATGGCCCCCAGCCTCCGCAGGGTGGGCAGCCAGCGCTGCTGTGCAGAGCCCAGAGGGGCTGAGCCCAGCCCCTGCCCAGGGGGCACAGCCGAGGGCCGGGGTACGGCTCCTGCAGAAGCCCCAGGTGTGGGGAGGGGGGCAGCGAGGCACAGCCCCCGGGGGGCCCATGGTGGCCGAGGCGGCTGCAGAGTTGCCCGTCCAACACAGACGGCGGCAAGGAGGGCAGCCTTGAATCCACGCTGAGCAAGACAGCAGTGACCGTGCGCGTGTGCTCCGGGCACGGCAAATCCTTGGCGCCCGGCCACCTAAGAGTGTGCAAACGCCCATCACCGTGCCTTCGCCGGGCAAGCCTGGGCGCTGCGGGGCCAAGGGGACAGACAGGGGCTCTGCGCTGCCATGCTCAGCATCCTGAGCCCCACGTCCTGCTCCCCTCGGCCACCTGGAGCATCCCTGGGACAGCCAGCAGCACGCAGCAGCACGGCGAGCCCTGCCCGGCGGGTGAACGCCTGCTCCCCTGAGCACTGCATCCCCGGAGCTCTCCCTGCCGGGGCTGACAGCTCCGAAAAGCTGCTGCACTATTTTTACCCCACGGTTGCTATAGAGATGTGAGACCCGCTCGCAGTGATGCAGCCACTTTCGGAAGCGCTGCATCACCCGCTGCCTCCTGCCTCTGACAACGCACAGGGCAGGAGGCCACTGGTTTGGGCAGAGCCCCGCCATAGCTGGAGATAACGCAGCCCTGCAGGACAGCCGGGCCTGGGGAGACCGAGGGGTCCAGCAGAGTGAGGGAGATGGGGATGAAGGAGAGGAGCCTGTCGCTGCAGCCCCTTCACCCTGCCCGCCCCATCCAGCCCCGCTGCTCTTTATCCCCTGGGCAGGGGGGGCTTAGACCTTTTAAAAGCAAGAAGGGAAACATTGAGGTTGACGTACCCCAAGTCAGACAGGAAGGGTTTGGGCCCAGGAGTTCCCAGAGCCCAAGATGAGAGACCATGGGCGCAGGATTCATCCCCTCTGCCGAGCTGTGCCCAGCCCTGCCATACGCATTCCTGCAGATGCGAGAAGGGCTCAGTTGCAGCCGTGCTGTAGCAGGAGTGGGGTGCGGGTCCCCCTGGACCCCCCCTCCAGCCCTGGAGAGCTTTGCCAGCTCCCCCTGCCCTGCCGAGGGGCGATGCCGCAGGACACGGGAGCAAACAGCCGCCTGCTCCATCGCTCCTGGTCCCCCCGCGTTGAGGGCGAGCTGCTGCCCCCCCAGCCCGGCCAGGGTGCAGCTGTGCCCACGCCACGTCCCTGTGCCCGGGCTGTTCTTTCCCGGCACCACAGCCTGCTCGACCCTCTGGCTAAAGCTGCGGACGGGAGGGGACGTGGAGGCAGCTGTACACAGCACGGGTGCAGCACTGCGTGGCCACACAAGGTGTTAGGGACAGGGCTGTCACCAGCAGAGGCCATCACGGATATTATCTCATTCGTCTCCATCACACCCTGGGAGCTGGTGCTTGCTTGCTTAATTTTTCCAGCAGGAGAAATCAGGGTCAAGGTTAAAGCAGACACAAACCTGCACCGGGCTTTGGCCCCAGTCGAGTCTGTGGGGAAACGTCGGATGCCGCCGGAATGGCCGGTCCCCCTCACCCGTGAGACCGCCTGAGGAGCACGGCTGGGCCGGGACATGGCAGGGACCTGCTGCCCCCCCAGGGAGCGTGGGCAGGGCTGAGGGCCTGGCCCTGAACTTCATAAACTTGCCATCCTTCCTAATTAGCACCACACACCTGCAGCACCCTCCGGGAGCAGCACCAGCCCACCACGGGGGCAAAGCACAGACTGCTGCGAGTTATGAGCACACTGAAGGGCTGGGACCCCTGGCTGTCCCGTGGCGGGCACGCGGACCCCCCTGTGCCCTGCTGTGCCCTCTGGGCCAGGAGACACGGCCCGTGCCCCTGGCAGGGCGGCAGCAGTGCTGGCGGCAGAGCTGGCGGTCCCCTCCGAAATGCCAGCACTGGCAGCCCCCCGTCACCTGTGCTCGTCCCTCCGGGGAAGCGTGTTTATAAAAAGCGGCTGTGCGTGGATGAGCTGGCAGAAATAGCCGCACGCAGCCCTCCCCGCGGTGGGGGGGATGATCACCAGCTGTTCTGCAAAACACCCAAAATAGAACCAGCGCCGCGCAGCCCCCGGGGAGACTGTCCCTATTTAGCCCAGGCAGCCGGAGCGGCAAGGCTGGGCTGGCATCCCACCGCGTCTGCGTCCTCCCCTGCTGCTGCCAGGGCACCGCTGCTCCCAGGGGAGCCTTCGGGAGAAGCCCCTTCCCCAGGAGCCGGACCAGGCTCTGACAAGCCATGGGCTGAGCTGCAGCCCCTCCCGGGGCTTTCGAAGCACAAAGAGCCGTGATGGCCACGCGCCACCCCGTCCCTGCGCCCACAGCCTCAGCCCCCTGTGGCATCACTGTAGCCCCTGCAGGTCACAGCTGCAGGACACACAAACCAGACAGGCCCATTACAGTCCCAGCAAGCAGCTGAAAGCAGCTCACTCCTCCTCTGGGCTGGACCAGACTCTAATTATAACTTTGGAAAGCTGTAATAAACGGATGAGAGCTGCCTGACAGCTCGTCTGTGGTGAGATATTGCTGGAGCGGCCCAAGGAAGCACTTGACATCTCTGCAATTCTGTTTGGTGTCACGGTTGTGTCACCTCTGCCTCTCTCTGCCCTGCCTGGGAGGAAGGCACCATGGGGGAGAAGGAGCCTCTCTGCCGGGACAACGGTTCTGGGTACCGGTATCCCCCGTGCTGCTGCCCCAGGGCTGCTCGGGCAGAGCAGGGCCCAGAGCACACACGGGATGGCACCCCAGGCACCTGCAAAACCGCCTCCATCCTCGTCTTGCCCCAAACTGGCCGGGTCTGGCCACCCCCCCACAGTCCCTGAGCCTGCCCAGGGCACTCTGCAGCGTCAAGGATCAAACCGAGCACTCGCAGCCCTGGCACCAGAGCTGCAGCTTCTCCTCCGGCAGCCATCCCTGCCAGCCCCGTTGCCATGGCATCCGCAGGGATGGCACGGATGCCGGTGAGGAGGATGAAGGTAGGTGGACATGTTGGCTCTGCATAGCCAGGATGGGGCAGATCCAGAGGCCGCCCTGCAGCAGGCAGGGACCATATTCCCATTCTCTCCTCAGAGGTACCAGCTCTCCGGGATAACTGCAGCAGCGGTTCCTGGAGAGCCCTGTGCTCACTGGGCTCACCAGCGGCCGCGGGAGGTGCTGGGCTGGCCTTGGCAGCACAGGCATCGCCCTGCCCCGGGCTCCGCCGCTGCCTCCCCAGTGCCGGGAGAGCTTCTCCTCTCCCTGCGGATTGACGCAGGAAGGAATTGGCCCCTGCGGACACCTTGCACCGGGTTATAAACAGCAAATGAGCTGAGGGCTGCTGCCCGCAGGCCCACCCCTGCTCTGTCTCCCGTGCTCTCCTCTGGTCGTCTTTGGGAGGCCTCAGACAGCACCGAGGTCTGCACCTGGGCTGGCAGCGACCAAAGAGCGAGCCACGCTGCTGCTGCTCCCACAGCAGAGGTGACGTAGAGATGCTCAGTCCGGCAGGATGGCGGGGTTAAAGCTGAGACGACAATTTCCAGGTGTCTCTACACGTCCCTGGGCTCAGCCGAGCCCCCTTCCTGACCCCTATCCTAGTAAACCAGGGAGGGAGCAGAGATACTTAGCCCAAATCTCCTATTTAACCTATCACCCATCTAACCAAAAGCTCCCATTTTAGGCACATCCCATCTTATTTTCACAGCAACTGAACTTCATGGTCAGAGCCTGGCGAGGTGGCCCTGGGTGCCCCGAGCCCTGGTACCTGGGCAGGGAGCGGGAACGGTTCCCCGGATCCCCCAGTGAATCACCAGGGAGTTAAACCGCAGCCCAAGGAGCAGCGCAGACATTACTCAGCAAATCATTATGAATAACTAATAGCTCTGAAAAAAACACAACCTGTGATCATGTGCGAAGAGGAAGGGGCGGGGGTGGAAGGGCATCTCCATTAATCACTCATTATGAATTATTCAGCAAAAAAGGAAGCAGAAGGCAAACGCACCAGCGATTTGTGTAGAAAAGGGCCAGGAGGGTATCATCAGCGCTCAGCCCCCTCCGCAGCCACCCCCGGGCCGTGGTCCCAGCAGCGCAGCCCCGGCAGGGCTCCCCCCAGCTGGCACATGGTGGCCTGCATCCAGCCCTGACACCGGAGCCAAGCACAGGCAGCCCGGACACGGCAGCCCCTCTCCAGCCAGGCGGCCGCTGGGGAGCTGGAGCCAGCATCGCCGCGCTCATCCCTCCCTGCTGGGAGCCGGGGCATCTCCCACCCCACCGACACCGGGAAGCTGGTGAGTTCAGGCTGGTGGAGCAGGAAAGCAAACCCTCAGGTCTGAACACGGGCAAGGAGAGGTTATTCCTGCTCTCCAGCCAGGCCCAGCAGGAGATCCCGGCGCTGCGGCGGGGATCTGTCTGGGACTCTGACCGAGGGACCATAACTCATGGGAACAGCAAAGTTCACAGATGATGGAGGGCTGCTTGCAGGTCAGGGGGTGTCAGCTCCCCTTCACTTGTTGCCGACACTCCTAATTAAGAGGAGAGCAACCAGGAGGGGTAATTGGAGCCTGGAGAAGGTTGTGTGTGACTCACGGTGCCTCGGCAGCCCTCTGCCTCCAGTCACGGCCACCCCTCTTCGTGCCGCAGCTCACGCTGCACGCTGGGAACAAGCGACCCCCCTGTTTTGAAACAGCCCCGACAAACCTTTCCACGAAGCCGCTGGCAGATCTCCCACCCTCCGGGACGCGGCCAGCCCAGGTGCTGCAGGGAGAACACATGGTGGGAGATGGGGCCCCTCAGCACCCACCCGAGGGGCCGGTTTCCACCTGCTCGGGGCCATTTCTGCCATCTCAGCCTGTGCCGGGGCTGCAGCTTCTCCCCGTGATGACCCAACCGTGAGTCCTAAGGCAAAAGCAGAACAGAGAGACCGCTTTTTGGTATTTCATAAATTAATTATAAATTGCCAAGCATTTATGTAAATCCCACATTACAGAAGTGTATTGGTTCTAAATTTGTTTTGGGTTTGTTTTTTTTTGTCCAGCTTTTCTACAAATAATCTGGTGTGCGTGCATGCATCTGAAAATGAATGGACAAGTATATGCATTTTCAGGGCTTCTACGGCCAATTTAGCAAGCTACTGAGAAGTCTCTGCCTTACTGGAGGTAACAAAGAAGCTACCATAAGGTTTTCCTAAATGTTTGCTAATGTAACAAAACCTACTTCATTTCTCTGCGAGCTCTGATTATTATTGTTATTATCATCTTTTATCAAAGAAGGTTGCAATTTTAGATCGTATTTTTGTAATTACAAGAGAAATTTCCCCTAATGTTAATCTAATCTAAGAGAGTGCTATGAGAAATACCATTACAGCCAGCAGTAGTTGGATAAATTACAGAGCCATGTGTAACTGTGTGTTTATTGTGCATTTATGACCATTTCCCCACCTTCCACCTAATTACCTGTTTCTACTGGGACTGGTCCTAAAGAACCAATCTTCCCAGCAGACGTGGAGTAAAATGGGCTGGAGACTGCAGAAAAGTGGTTTTCTGCCTGGATGAGGGATTCGGGGACCGGAGAGGTCTGCGCAGGGAGAGCAGAAGAGCACTGGTCCCAGTAACTTCCTACCGCCATCAAGGGGAGGTTTGTGCCCCAGAGAGCAACACGCAGGGACTCCGGCTTCCCCCCGCACAGCACCAAGCACTCAGGTACCCCGGACACACACTCGGACCACAGGGTCACTGACATTGCAGGGGACCTCAGGGGGTCTCCAAGCAGTGGACTCAGACCACTTTGCTCACAGCTGGGTGCCACTGAGTCCGGAAACCCTCTGCTGGCAGAGACAGCGCAGCCACCCTGAGGAGCCCCCACCAGTACTGGGGGGTCCTCGCAGTGACACCTGGGCACTGTAACACCCACAGGGCACGCAGCACAGCGGCGTGCACAGGGGCACTGGCAGCACACGTGTACCAGCGTGCATCCACCCTCAGTGCCTGGGCACACATGGCATCAGGGAACACGTGTGGCACAGCTCCCCCCCCGCAGATGGGCACAGAGACACATGGGGACACGGGCACCCCCCGCACATGCACACACCCTTGTGCATGGGCGCAAATGCACATGTGCAAGGACATACGGACCTGGACGCACAGACGCGAGGATGCCACCCACAGAGGGACGCGCGCCCACAGCACACCCCCGCAGAGAGGCGCCCGGCACACCCCCGCGTGTACACACAGCAGCACAGGCACGGCTCTGCGCCCATCACCCCCACGCACAGGGACACACCTGGCACACGCATGGGGACAGACACACGCACCCCCCCCCGCACACCGGCATGGACAGACACCTCCGACGTGTGCGCACACCCGCCCCCCTGCACACACACACTCACCCCCACGGACCCACAGCCTGCACACGGACACCCACGCACGGGTGGGCACGGACA
>VYZM01007444.1:542000-552485 GCA_013398915.1 Dromas ardeola
GCCCCCCACTCACCTTCCTGCGCTCAGCCGCGGGCAGCGAGGGGCCGCGGGGGTCCCGCCCGCCCCGTCGCCATCGAGGCACCCAGGACTGCGCCCTGCCCGTGCCCTGCCTGCGCCCTGCCTGCGCCCTGCCTGCGCCCGGTGCCGGTCTCTCCGCTCCCAGCTCAGCCGCCAGCGGGAGGAAACTTCCCTCCTAAAGCCCCGAGGGAAGTAACCCGAACCTCCTCGCCCCCTTAACCCCTGGGCTGCTGGCCGGGACGGGGGCCGAGGGGCACGGCCCGGGCCGGGGGGACAGCGGGGGGCAGAGCCCAGCTCGGGCTCCCGCACACCCGCCGCAGGAGCAGGGCGAGGGGTCTCTGCTGGGGGGAGGCGCCTCCAGTCCCTGGCAGAGCGGGACCCCCCCCGGAGCTGCGGGAGCCCCCGGGGCTGTGGGACACCCCCCCGGGGCTGCGGGACCCCCCCAGGGCTGCAAGACCCCCCACCGCCGCAGCTGGGAGGCGTTGGTCAGGGATGTGCGCCGGAGGCTGCCTGCACGCCACACGCAGCCTGGGGACCGCGGTGCCCCACTGCTGCGGACAAAAAGCCCCCACCCGCTCAACCCCTACTCCCCAGAGCCCCCCCGGGGTCCTGCTTAGGGTCCCCTCCCTCACACCAGCCTTGGCCAGCACACTCCTGAGAGGTGGCAGGAAAGGGGACAAACCATCACCCAGCAGCAACCAAACTGGGCTGTGCCACCCCCCCACAGCACCCGCAGCACCCCGGCACGCCGGGAATGCTGTCCCTGTTGGGGGGGTGTCCCCCGTCCAGCTCCCCAGCCCAGCACCCTGCGCCCCAGCCCCACCTGGCACCCCTTGCCCGGGCAGCAGCGGGTTCAGAGACGTCCCGGTCCTTGTCACAACCTGCAGGGCTGCGGTCGGGGCGCGGATGGGTTTGCGGGTGCAGCACCCCGAGGCAGCCGGTCTGCAGGGTCCCCCCGCTCAGGGAGTGACCCAGCAGAGCCTGGGCGCGGGGCCGGGACTCGGGCTCGCCCGGTGCTTGGCAGGGCGAGGGTAAACATTTGTCGACTGTACTGCAGGCACCTGTGGAGGGTCTGGGCCGGTGCCAGGCTCCATCGCTGGCTCCCCTCCGCCTCGCCACCGGGGAGGGGGCCTGGGGTCGGGGGACACGCTCCGGCAAGCACCCCTGGCTGAGTTCAGCACAATCAAGCAGCCTTCAGTGCCAAAGCAGAGTCTGGCCGGGGACAGGCCACAGGGCCGGGAGCTGGGAGCCGGGAGCCAGCCCCAAGACCCAGCCACGTCTCCCACCTCCAGACCACACCAGCAGCTCGGATGGGAGAGCACTGACCCCCACGTCCCTGCACATGCTGCGTCCCCCCAGCTCGCCTCGGGGTGCAGGAGGGCTCCGGTGACCCGGCCGCAGTCCCTTGGGACACACAGGGTCATTGCCAGCGCCCCATGCCTCACAGCCCTGCCCTGGGCAGGAACGCTGCTGCCCGCAGCAGACAGGTCTCACCTTCTTCCCTCTGCTCTGCCAGGTGACTCAGGGCTCCCGTCCCTGGGCAGGACCCAGGGGTCCCTGGGCGGCTGAGGAGCCAGGGCTTGCAGGGCCACCTCTGCCCAGGCCAGGCTGGGGCTGCTCCCCGTGGCCACCAGGGTCAGGGCTGCAGCCCTCCTGGGTGGGGAAACGGGGGTCCCGGGGTTTGGCCCCGCTCATCCTGGAGTGAACCACCCCATCGTCTCTGCCCACGGGCAAGGGGAGAGCGGGCGGCCGGGAGCAGCAGAGGGACTCACCCTGCCCCAGCCCGGTCCTCGCTCCTTGGCCTCCCGCAGACCTGCGGCTCCAGCGGGACGTGGGAAGGGGCAGTGAGAGAGCCATTACCAGAGGCGGCCAAGCACAAACATCTCCTCGCCGCAGAGGAAGCACGTGTGGCCGCACACGTCCTGCACCGGAGAGTGCCATGCCACCGCGCAGGGCTGGACGCAGGCATGGCCCGTTGCAGCCAGGGCCACTTGCCCCAGACCAACCCTCCCAGCACCCCCTGCATCCCAGGCCTGGAGCAGAGCAGGACGAGGGCACCACACCGAGTTCCTCACCGTGGTGCAAGCTGGACTTTTCCCCTCTGCCTGTCCCAGTGCCTGTCAGAACCCGTGTCCCAGCCCCAGGACACAGCCCGCAGCACCGCGCACCTGGTCCATCCACCACGCTGCTCTGGCAGCTGACAGCAGGAGGAGGAGGAGAAGGAGGGCTGGCGGAGAAGAGGAAGAAGCAGGTTGCCTGGCTCCTTGACCTCCACTAGCCGCTGGTGGTGGCTCATGGCCAGTTGGGGAAGGGTTAAGCTGCAGGGAGGGGAGACGGCAGGAAAATTCCTTCCAGGCAGAGTCACGGTTTCCCTGCCAGGGGAAGTGGAGGCAGAGCCGGCGGGAGTACAGCTGGACCGGCCGGCCGTGGAGGGGAAGCAGAGGAAGGGGCCCCCTGAGCTAGCCTGGAGGCTGGTGGCCAGATGGAGCCATGGCAGAGCCAGGGGCACAGGGCATCCAGCTCGAGGAGCCCCCTGCTCAGAGACCTCGCTGCCTGGCCTATCCCCTGCAGCCACGCTCAGTTTGACCCCCAGGACTAGCTCCACTCCCCCCAGGCCTCAGAGGGCGACACTATCCCCAGCCCCACAGCCCCCACGTGCCCCGCTGGGCCGTACGGGGCTCACAGCTACCCTGAGGGCGGACCAGGGATGCTCCAAGGCAGAGAGAAAGCAGGGAAGCTGGCAGGAGGGCAGGGGGCACTGGCAGACAGGCTGCTGCCCCTGCCTCCAAAGGCCCAGAGCAGGGGACGCCGCTCTCACAGCCCAAGTGGGGTCATTGCAGTCCCCCCCCCAACTCCGTGGAGCAGGGCAGGCTGAAGCCAAGGACCCTGCCCTGCAGCCCACGCTGTGGCAACCCCAGCCCTCCCCCAGGTGGGGTCCAGGACCCATTTCATCCCCTGGGCCCCAGCCTCCCCACCAGCCGAGAGCCCCCCAGGGCTGCAGCCACCCTGCAAGAGCCGCGCAGAGCCCCCGGCCCCCACAGCCCCCTCCTGGTGCTCCCCCTGGGACCGGGGCCAGCAGCACCCACGGCAGACACAGAGGCAGGTTCACACGGTGGTTTATTAGGACACAGGGACGTGCTCCAGGAGACCCCAGCCTGGCCCCAGCCCTGCCAGCCCAGGCAGGGCAGCCGGCGGCCCCCCCTCGCTGCCGGCACCCCCGGCTCCAGCAGGTTCCACCCACGCTGGCCCCAGCTCCAGCCCTCGCAGCTGCCCCATGAGCAGCCCCGACCAGGCTGGTTCCACCCCCAGCCCGGGGAGCCAGACCCTGCGAGCAGGACCAGGGCGGGCACAGGGGTGCGAGGCAGGGGACAGTCTGTCCCGGGGAGGATGGAGGAGGTGACAACCTGTGGCTCCTGCAGGAACCATCAGCTACAGGTGCATTTTTACAGCCGGGAATCCCAAGACGTGCTGGGAGAGGCAGGAACTGCCTCTTCCCCTGTGAGGACAGATGCTGGGCATCCACAGGGAAGGCAGGAGGGAGGGGAAGAAAGGCCACCCTTGTTGGGAGACCAGAGAGCGGAGCCAAGCCCAGGTCCAAGGTGACAGACAGGCAGCACCACCACCTCAGCTCCCACTGAGCCCCATCACCACTCCCTACCCTCTGCCAGCCAGCCTGGCGCCCCGGCAGCACACCGGGCTCTCCATGTGCCACGGGGGCAGAGACCCAGAGCGGGCAGAGGAATCCCAGCAGAGCCCAGCCCCTCTCCCCAGCCAGCCCAGGCCACAGCCCGCGCCCGGGCAGCCCTCCCCGCCGCGGGACGCTCACATGAACTGCGACAGGTTGGGCACTTTGATGTTGATGTCTCCGATGTTGATGTTACGAGGGATCTCTGGCAGGTTGATGTTCTTCACAGCCGAGACGGCGCGGGAAGGAGCGGCCGATAGGCCTCCCTGCAATGGGAGGGACCAGTGACGACTGGCCCCTTGCCCCCCACAGCCCCCCTGTCAGGGGCTCCCGGCTGTTCCTGGCTCAGCCCCACGCTTTGCAGCGGGAGCATCCCCAAAGCGAGCCCTGCTTCGTGCTGCCCTGCCTCCCCCGAGCCCCTGGGCCCGGCCACATCCCCCCAGGTGCGGCTCGGCGCGGGTGCACCGGGGAGCAGCCCCCGCGTCCACCTCCCACCCTGCGATGGACCCCCTCCCATGAACAGCGCAGGATCGGGAGCGGCAGGGGCAGCGCGGTGCTTCACTGCAACCGGAGCAACGCTGCGTCTTTGCAACGACAGGACAAACAAGGGCAATAAACCTTTCACTGCCTCAGATTATAAACCTTGATGGGAACAGCCGTTGCCATGCTCCTAAACAGCTGGGAAGGGGTGCCCCCAGCCCTCCCCCCGCAGACTCAGGCAGAGACTGGGGATACTGTGGATACCCCACACGCGGCAGCTCCCGACCCCCGCGGGGAGCCGCAGCATCGCCACTCACCTCCACCTTCTCCAGCTTGCTCTGGGCCTCCACCTGCGCCACAATCTCGTTCATGTTGGTCTCCAGCACCATGCCGCCGATCACCACCTCCTGCAAGATGTGGTGAACCTGCGAGGGAAGGCACGGAAGGGAAGGCTGCGAACGCAGCCCAGCGCAGGGACCGGCCAGGAGCAGCCACAGCACCTGCAGGCTGGTCTGGAAGTGCGCTGGGTGCTGGCATTTCCCCCAAGAGACGCAAATCCAGCCCCAAATCCAGCCCTGTCCTGCCCTCAGCCCCACAGCCCCGGCAGCCCAGACACCAAGAGGGTGGCCACGGTCCCCAGCACAGGGGACTCCAGCAGCCCCGTTCAGCCCTGTTCACTGCTTGTACCTCTGCTCTGGGGGACACCTACCACAGGGGCTGGAGCAAATGTCACCCGCCGGGCCGGCAGGCACAGGGCAGCCCCCGGCGAGGCCAGGCCCGTCCCGTCCTGCTGGCACACCCTGCCTGCCCATCTCCGACACCTCAGCTGGAGTCTGATGCCCCCTGGGCCGGGGACAGGCAGGAACCCTGCGTGCTGGAGGGGAGCCCAGGGGCAGCAGAGACGCCAGGGCCTCCTGGAGCCATCGGGCAGGACGCTTCTTCCCAGAAGCAGTTTCTTCTACCCAGAAAGCCAGGACGGAGCCCAAGTTCTTTGCTTTCTCTTAGGAAAGGCGGGACTGCAACACACGCACAGAAAAAGCACGACACCGCTAAGAGAGTCTGCTGCCTTGCCCGTGTCCCAGCATGAAGCGGAGCAGCCTCAAGGCCTCGAGCTGCTACCTCCTGCCGGCGCCGGCCGGGCAGGACCAGCCGTGCCCCGCGGCCACCGCAGAAGAGCGCCCATCGCGGTCACTGCCAGGCACGCCGGGCTCCGCCGCCTGCAGGGCCCCACTCGCCCTGCTGAGCCAGCAGCTCCCGACCCCCACCCAGCGCAGATAACCCGTTTATGGGTCTCCGCTTACTTCCGTGTAACAGGCTATTACTGGAAGACAGTTATTATCTTGTTTTATGGTTTCATGAGAGCAGGTTGCACTGTGTGGCAAGTACCACCAGGGCAATGCTGTGAAAAATAAAGCACGCTAGAGAACCTGCTAGAAGGGGGAAGGCATCTGAGTGCGAGCGGGGAGCCTGGTGTCCTGCAGGGCTCCCCACGGGGCCCGTCCTGCTCCCACAGCACCAGCGGCGGCACGGCGTGCGGGGGCAGCAATGCCCGGGGCGAGCTGCGGGCGACACCGCACCTTCCCGGCAGCCGCAGCGCTGTGCCCGCTCTCCCTCCGCTCGGCCCAGCCCCGACAAACGCCGCACCAGACGGCGCTACCAGCTCCCCGCAACCGGAGAGCATCCGGGCTGCAGGAAATGCTGCTCCTTCCAGATCTGGCTTCAGTCCAAGTTGGACCAAAACCAAGAGGGCAGACATCCCAAGCAAGCTTTTGTTTTCCAACCCAAAACACAGCACTTCCTGAACAAACCATGTCCTCTCCAGGACCTCACGGCTGCCTTAGCGAAACTCACGTTCTCCTCCAAGATAGGAAGCACAACCAGGGGCTGGGCCAGAGCCTCCCCGCGGCTTCATGGCTCCAGCCTCCCCTTGCGAAAGAGGGATCCCTGCAGCCCTGCGGCTGCTGCTCCCAAAGCTGATAGCCTGGAAGCACTGGTGTCGCTGGTGCCTGAGAACCACAGACCCAACCGCCCCATCCAGCTGCCCGCTGCAAGACGAGGGACCCGCAACCCGCAGCAGCTCCCATTTCAGGGACAACAGAGCGTAAGGTGTATCTTAAGGCAGTAAGAGAAAATCACAGGACCCAGACAAGGCTGCACCCAAATCCCAGCCAGAACTCGCTGGGCTGGGGATGTTCACAGCCAACGTCTCCGCTCGACACATCAGTGCTCTCCCGTTGACGCTGGCCTCATTCCCGCTGTTCCAGTCGGGAACTCGGGAGCTCTGCAGTCCATGTGAGAGCGGAGGGCAGCACCGAGCCCCGCGGGGCTCCTGACACACTGACGTCGGGAGGCAGGGCTCTATGGGAGCATTGCAGCCACATGACGCCCTGCCCAGGAATCCGAGGGGCAAGACCCGGGGACCAGCAGGACACACCTGTATTCCCAGCACCCCTTACACTGCCCATCTGTAACCAAGCTCTTGGGAGCACCAGCACTCAACACGAACACATCTGAGAAATAAATAAAAGCCAAATATAGAAAGAGAGATAAAAGGACCAACTGATAGCCGCCAAGGACTGAAGTCACAGCTGATAAGCAGCGGGAGCACAGGATGGGAAGTAAACAACCTGACTGGTAGCACAGCCCCGGGGTGAGGAGCCCAGGGCCTCCCCTATCCGAACCCTCCGACTCCCGTCTCCTTCCAGCCCCCGGCTGGCAGGAGAGGTCGGAGGAAGGGAGATCCGTGCTACTGCTGGCGAAACAGACACCAGCAGGGTAATCTCTTCTGCCTGTGGGCTGCGGACAGAGTGTAAAGCTGCCGGGCCTTGGCCACACCACAAGATAATTAACTGAGAGCACATCCTCCGCCAGATGTGGGCAGAGGTGAGCTGGGCGGCTGCCATGCCCCCTCCGGCAGGTACGCCTCCCTCCACCTCACTTCCTCCTTCCTCACCTTTGGCTTGCTCTGATAAGAATGCTTTTGCTGACGAGATAATCAACCTTGTAACATTCCTTGAGGTTTACATTCGGGCAAATTATGAAATAAAAGTTGCGAGTACATTCAGCTGATGCGGCTCGCCTTCTAAGAAGATTTGCTAACTCCACTCCTCTGCCAGAATTCCTAAGTTGGAATCGCCAACAGAAAGGGAACATTTTACAGCCTTATTGATTTTTTTTCCCCACTCCTCTTTTTGTTGGCATGTTTTGTTCTTCAACAAAGCAAGAAAACCCTTATCAACAGCAACACAAGTCCCGCACACGTCAGCTAAGCCTCTCTCCCCACGTCCCGGCTGTCTTCAGCCCCATCTCTGAGATAATCAGAGGATAGGTTTCCGCCCAGAAAATCTGCCCAGCTATAGAGGAAGCATCAAAGGCTGTGGCTCAAACAAAAGTTTACCAAACACTTTGTATTCCAAACACTCCCATTGTTCCTTCCCTTTTTTTTTTTTTTCCTGCTGCTCTAGTCAAATGTTAACAGGAGTCCCAGTGGGTCCCCCAGCACAGGGGAAGAGGCGAAACGCCCCTGCACGAGGCCAGAGCCTGCCCAGCTCCACCGGCGCCAGCCCCTGCGGAAGAGCAAGAGCAAAGCCTCAGCGCAGGTCCCTGTCACTAGACGGCGGGGTTACCCAGCGTCGGTGGCAGCCCCCAGGACAGCCCCCTGTCCCCCCAGGGCTGTGCTGCAGCAGAGAGCGCAGCCCCGCAGCAGCAATGCAATGAGAGCCAGCGTACCCGAGGGCTCGGAACAGAGCCTAATGGCTCGCATCTCTTGGGGGACACAATGTGAGCGGCTTAAGAAGCCCCCACACTGCCAACAGCCAGGATTTCAATCTCTCCCAAAAAGGTGACCCCTAACGCACCACCGGCCTCTCCTAAAGAGCTCCAGAGATCAAGGCCTGGCAGCTCCTGTCCACGAGAGCACGGGCTCCAGGGAGGGCTCCGGGGCAGGCAGGCAGGCACTGGGAGGAGCACACAGAGCCTACAACCCACCTTGTCCATGTGGAAGATGAGGTCCAGCTCACAGACATTCTCAAAGCACTTGTCCAGCGTCTCCACAAACACCTGAGGAGGCAGAAAGGGCGGGTCAGTACAGAAGACACAGCAGGACGCTGCCCGCACGCAGCCCCAGGGCCCGCAGGCACAAAACCCTGCAGCCCCGACCAGAAACTGCGAGTGCGGCCGCTGCGCCCCAGGCTGGCACCGGAGCGGGGACAAACCCCTCTCAACACCCCCATCCCCCCTCCACGGCAGGGAAGTGCCAGTTCCCAGAGCAAACAGGCAGGTCCAGCCCAGGGGCTGCCCAGGACCCCCAGCGCTGCGGCAGCAGCCGGAGGCAGCGCGGGTCAGGAATTGCCACACAGGCACCGGTGCCAGTCCCTGCTGCACCACAGAAACCGGAGCGAGAAGCACAGAGCTGCTCCGGGAGAGAGTCTGTCCTGGGAAGGGGCCGCGGATGGAGTGGGAGCCCGGCCCCAGCTGGGCCGGCTGCCAAGGTGGGGCATGGTGGGTCCGGGCTGGGCAGCGGGGAGGGCTCGTCCCCCGGCCCTGGGCGGGCTCCCTCCCAGCAGTGGCATGTGCCCACCCGCTGGTGCCATCAGGCACTGCCTGCGCCCCCGGACCCACTCGCTGCGGGGACCTGGTCAAGCCCCAGCACAAGGGGCCCGGCACAAGGTCAAGGGCACCGAAACACAGGACTCGGCCATTCCGGGGGGAATCCCAGGTGTCGATGTCCTGATCAGCTGCAGCGCTGGGACAACAGCTGTCACCGTGTCCGGGGCAGGGCTGCAGCCACACCAACAGCCCGAGTTACGGGAACTGCGTGACCACAGGGCGGGTGACCCGAGGAGGGCAGGTGGCTTCTGCCAACTCCTGCGCCAACACTCACGCCTGCCCTCAGGCGGATCTAGCAAAAGTCCCTTCACAAGTCCACAGCATTTGAACACAATTTTAAAAATGCACTTGTAGTTTTAGGCCCCTCACAACAAGACAGATATTGAGGTACTGGAGCGGGCCCAGAGAAGGGCAACGGAGCTGGGGAGGGGTCTGGAGCAGGAGTCTGGTGAGGAGCGGCTGAGGGAGCTGGCGGTGTGCAGCCTGGAGAACAGGAGGCTGAGGGGAGACCTTCTCGCTCTCTGCAACTGCCTGAAAGGAGGCTGTAGCCAGGGGGGGTCGGGCTCTTCTCCCAAGGAACAGGTGATGGGACAAGAGGAAACGGCCTCAAGTTGCACCAGGGGAGGTTTAGGATGGATATTAGGAAAAATTTGCCCACTGAAAGGGTTGTCAAGCATTGGAACAGGCTGCCCAGGGCAGTGGTGGAGTCACCATCCCTGGAAGTATTTAAAAGCCAGGCAGACGTGGAGCTAAGGGACACGGGTCAATGGTGGGCTTGGTACTGTTAGGTTTACAGTTGGATTCGATGATCTTAAGGGTCTTTTCCAGCCTAACTGATTCTATGATTCTATTGTTTAAAAAAAATCATTTGGATCGAGCTCCCCCGGTGCTCCCAGGTGGAGGAGCTGTGTATCGGCTGACACGCTGCAGCATCCCCTGCCCGTGGCAGCCCCCAGCTTCAGTCACCTCCAGAAGGTCCGGCACAGGGATGCCACAGACATGAAGTACACTGGAACGCTTCGGGGGAAGGCACCCGCCGGCCGCCCCAGGGCACCGAACGCGGCTGCGGAGAGACTGACCTGGATGAGGTCCAGGATGCCCAGCTCGCTCTCCGAGGAGTCCACGCAGAAGACGAAGTACAGCGTGGCATAGTGGCGGTAGATCAGCTTGTAGTCTGAGCCACCGAACAGGCTGCGGAGACACAAGGAGGGGTGATGGGCTTCGGTGGAGACACACGCTGCCGCGGGGATCCCCCGGCCACGGGGACGGCCCTGCACGGCCCCCCATCGCTGGAGGGGACGTGCGTTACCTGCCACACTCCAGGAAATTGCAGATGTGGTCATCCCGCTTCAGCACCAGGTGGAAAGTCTCCCGGATTATCTGCTGCTGGACCTCCTCTGCCTGCCGGAAGGCGAGGGCAAGCACCCATGGGTGCACGGCCTGCAGGACCTGCAGCCCCTGCTGCCCCTGCCCCCAGCTCCGGGTGACAGCAGGTCCCGGCTCCTCGCCAGCCCTGCCACCACAGGCACAGCCATGGGGGTGACCCGGCCACAGGGTACCCCGAGGGACCAGCACCCCCTGAACACAGGGACCCCCGGCACCCCCAGCCCCACACCGGGCTCAGGGACCCGCTGCCACCAGCCCCACGGGCAGCCCGGTCCCCATCCGCGTCCCGGTCCCCATCCGCGTCCCGG
>VYZM01007444.1:557267-570511 GCA_013398915.1 Dromas ardeola
GGCGGGGGGGTGAAGTGAAATGGGTGGGTGACTCCGGGGGGGCCCACGCCGCACCGTCCCACACCGGGCACGGAGGCGCCCCGAGGTTTCCCGGTGTCGGGACCCCCGATGGCCCCGCGCGAGGGTCCCGGGCCGGGGGCTCTGCTGCTGCCGGGCCGGGGGCTGCTTTGTCTCTTGCTGCCCTGCCGGGGCCGGCCACTCGTCCCAGGCTCCATTTGTGCAGCCTTTTGATAGCTCCCTGTTAATCAACAGGATGCGGTGGTTAAATTAGTTATAATTAATTAATTAATTAGTCAATCATTAGTAGTTTCTTTGTAAGCAGCCTGTGTGGGCAGAGGAGGGGGAGTGATGGGAGTGCAAGGCTGCATCCCAGATCCCGACCTCCCGATGGGCCCGGACCCGGCAGCACCACGAGCTCCACCGGGCTCTGCCGGGGGGTTCCCACTCCGCTCCGCGCTCCCGACCTCAGCTCGGTGGCTTCTCACGCCGCTGGCTCAGCCCAGCCTCCCGAGGCCGCACGCCGCGGTCCCAGGCTTCTGCAGGTGCTCAGGGCCGGCCTCAGCCTTTGTACCAGCACGTCCCCGGCTGGAGGGAGCCCCCAGACCCACGGCTTTCCCAGGGAGACCCCCAAGAGGTCACAACAGGGACCCTCGCCTCAGCATCCCTTTGGAGCTGGGGGTCCCTGGCTCCTGACGGGTGGCTGGGGGGCCGCAGCTTTGGCAGCAAACACGGTTTGGGCAGCAGGACGCAGGGCTGTGACCAGTCCCCAGCTCCCGCCCCCGAGAGAGCAGAGCCCGGGTCACCCCCGGCTGGGCCAGGCTCCTCTCTGCCAGTGGGCTTCCATTAACGCCCCCTTTGAATAGCGATCACGTTATATCCCCCTAAAATGGTAAATTAGATCACAGTAACCTGAGCTCTGCTACGCGCCGAGAAACGTTCCCAACCTGAGCTTGGGAGGTGGTTGGGAGGATCAGACTTGGGTACCTGCAGCAAGGGGAGCGGGAGCATCTTCCACGGTGCCCAAGCAGCATGTCACCTCTTGTTCCTTTGGACGCTGGCAGGGTTTGGTTTAATCCTGAGAAAGTGTTTTTAGCTGGTTTTGTTGGGCCACAATGCAAGGAAGGTTTTTCATTTATAAACTAGTTGAGGAAAGGCAGTGTAGAGACGGAGGAGCGCAAACGTTTTCCTGCTCTACTGTGCAGCTTGAAATGTTAGGGAATAAGCCAAACGGTGGGTTTGTACCGCAAAGAACGTGCCAGCATAAAGTCCTGTGAGCGAGTGTCACCTACACTCCTTACGTTTATTTTATGTTTATTCTTTGTTGAGAATTAGGCTCCAATTCAGCGTCTGCTGGAGCACGGTCACCTTAGCATCAGCTGAGCAAATCACGTCCTCGGTGTCCGGCCAGTGCCGAGGTGAGGGGACAGCCCAGTGCCGTCCCTGACGGGCCGGGAGCAGGGGGTTCCTGCCGGTTTTATTGCCGTGGCTCCCTCCCTCCGCTGCCCACCACGGCGTTGGGTTTCCCTCGGCCCATGACGTCCCCTCCCATGGGAGGGTGAGCGCTGGCAGCTCCTGTCCTCGGCACGGCCCGTGGTGCACCCACACCCGGGAGATGTCCCCGATACCTGCTGGGGCTGTGCTCGCTGTGGAGACCGCGGGGGTCTGGTGGCAGAATGATGCTGGGCTGCCGACATGTGCCGGGATCTTTGTGCCTGCCCTGGGCAAGGAGCCCTTGGGATGAGTCACGGTCCCTGCTGAGGTCCCTGAGCCTTCCCGCAGGGCTTGACCTTGGGGACAGAGGACTGTGATCCCCTGATGAGTGTTTTCCCTTTGTCCCGCTGTCCCACATTTCCTCCTGCAGCCCGAGCACCGCTCTGCTCCTCCCGTGGTCCTTCCCACAAACGGCAGCACATCGTGGTGACATTCGCGCTGGGACAGGGATGCGGCTCAGCCCACCTGTGTCCAGGCACGGCGTTCCCTAAAAAACGCATTTCTGTCAAAAAAAGCGTGGTGCAGTGGAGTGAAACGCGTGAAGTCAGCCAGGAATGGTGCTTTTGCTGGAGTGGGCGGGGGGAGAGGTCTGTGCTGGAAAAGCCCTTGGAGCCACCACTGTCCTCTGCCTGGGTTTCAGTGGAGGAGCGGGATTCTCCCCACTGGGAGAACACGCATCTAATGGAGTTTCTGTCCCAGACTTTAAATTAAGGGTCAGGGGAAACATGGTTTTAAATTTTCCTTATGGTGGTCTTTACTCTCAACTCTCTGTCCGTCATCCCGGTGACAGTAAAGTATTCCTAACGAAAACAAATAGAAACAACATGTAAGCACCCTGCGTAACAATCTCCTGGCAAGAGCATGGATGCCTTTGTGCTACCGCCGTCCTCCCGCTTCTCTGAATGTTCTCCACAAAGTAGCATAGGTTTTTTAGCAAAGGAGAAGTGACCGGGGAGGGGAAGGCTTCTTGTTTGCTAGATGCCAGGTCTCCTGGGTCGCTGTGAACATTCTCAAGTGGGAAGAAAAGCCTCATCTCCCACCCTTCCTTCCTTCCACCCTTCCGTCCTTCCTTCTCCGTCCAGGGCTGATTTCTCAGCAGAGGAACAGAGGGAGAAGGGCCGTGTCCGGGTCACCCTTTTGTGCAGGGCAAGGAAAAACCTGTAGGAAGTTGCTGTGAAACTTGGCAAGGCGCTGCTGGGGTAAAACAGAGAGAAGGGGGTGACGGGGAGCAGCAGAGGCCGGGCAGGGGCAGGACGCTGCGTTAGACCCAGGTCCATCCTCAGCCCTGGGGTCTGTCCAGGAGTCTCCGGGGGCATCCCGTGTACAAAGGGTTTTAAAAAAAACCAAGGCACGTTATTTTTCATTTGAAAGGGACAATGTCCTGCTCAAGGCTGGGGAGCCGCACAAGCTACACGGGGTTTGTGAGGGTCTGTGGGAGTGAGACGGTGGGTTGGGAGCCGGGGGTCTCAAGCGCTGGGGTTTTTCCCCAGTGCCCTGCACGGCTCAGCAGTACACAGCTCACGTGGGAAATCAGCGAAATCCCGCTTTACCTCCAAAAGTGGTAGTTGCTTTCCAGGAGAGGCTCAGAGGAGGGAAAGGGCAGCACAGTGCAGAGTGCGGTGACAGTGACATTTCCTGTGGGTAGCTGAGTAGTAAGCTACAAAGGAGGAAAATTTGTGATTGTTCCTCACCTTAGAAGGTTAAAAATTAACTGGATCAACCAAGAATTGGACTTGAGCGTTGCTGCCGGCAGCTCAGCTGAAGAGCTTTGGGATGCAGCTATGAGTGGCAGTGCAGATGGATGGGATGCTGCTCCCCAGGGAAAGCAGGAGGGACGATGCCACTGGAAATCCCACAGAGTTTTCAGGCAGGGGGTGGCACTGAGGTGGTCACAGCGTGAGCAATGGGGAAGGGTCTGACAGACCGTCCCCGGAGGTGGCGGCAGGTCGGGGTCACAGGAATGGAAATCCATCTGATGTACTGGGAGTGTGCCACGTGGAAAATGCTGGTGAGGACAGACGTGCAAGCAGAGAGATTTTGGTGGGGAACATTTAACAACGGGGATCCTTACGGCTCTGGGGGAGCAGCAGTCATGGGAGCAGGAGCGATGGCCGGGACAAGAACCCGGCGGGAGATTGGGGCTGCGGGCACTGCACGGGGCTGTCGGCACCCGGAGGTGGCTCCGTGGGCTGAGGACCCCCTGGCCAAGGCTGGAGGGGGTGAGCACCAAACCCCACCCGCGGAGCAGGGGGCTGGAAAGGGACGGGAAAGGGTTATTGATGCTGAACACGCGGCACAGCTCTGGCCTGAAAACGGCCTGAAAATGGCCCAAAAATGGCCCTGCTCAACAGTTCCCGCTGCTGCCCGTGTGTGCACATGTGTGCTGGTGTGTTTGCCCCTCGGAAGCGCCCACGGGGCAGGGGTCTCGGTGCTGCAGCGAGAAAAGCAACTTCCAGTGCAAGTGTGTTTTACATGGATCCTGTGACACCGAGCGACCGAAATGCATGAATTTAGTTAAAATCAAGACTCTGTTCTTCATCTGTTCCTCTTTGCTCTTCAGCACATTCTGCGGGCCCCTGACGAGCACGCTTCCCTCTGGCATGCAAACCCGTGGGTACCTCCAGCGCAGCCAGCGAATGACAGACACAAAGAGGTTTTGACTAAGAAGGAAATATCAGTCAGTCCTTTAGAGGCTTTATCTCCGCACGTCAGTTTGGGGAAGAATGTGTTTTAACTGGGAAGCAGCACGTGGACGTGTTCATTGTTTTACTTCCACGTCTTGTGGATGTGAAACCGTATTTCTGCATCGGCGTTGCGCTCCCAGGTGCGCTTTGCTGGGCGGCATGGGAGCTGCCGTGGCTAGAAAGGGGAATTTCGTGGGGGATCGCAGGCTGAGGCCACAAACAGTGGGTGCAGAAGTGAAATCTCTAGGGCTCGCTGTCCATCTGAAGTCTTCGATGTCCTTCCCTAGGAGCCACGGCGCCAGGGCTGGGCTTGTCCCCGGGTCACCGGGCCGCGGGGAGCCGGGCTTTACCCCAAGCAAGCAGAAGCCACCCTGGGCTGGAGCCCGTGTCCTGCCCCTGGTCATGAGGGAGTGGAGGGGGAGGAAGGACAGGCAGAGCTGCAGGAGGAAGAGCGCTCGCTGGCTGCCTCTAAATTTATCTTTCCTGTTTCTCGGTAGCAGCCGTGTCTCGTGTCCATGCTCTGTGGTGCCGGGTCACTTCTCCCCTCGCTGCCCTTTCTCCTGACATCCCTCGTCCATATTATCCAGCTTGTAACGAGCTCTCTGTCCTTCCCCTGATTTTTCTTTCAGATTTTTAATGCTGTAAGTACTCCCTGGTTGGTTTTCCCTTCCTTCACCCTCGGTCTGTTCTCACACCCTGCGACCTGCCACCACTTTGGCACTTTCTCTCCCCCCTTGCTGAGTCCCTCTCTCCCGCACACCTTGCCGGCGTCACACCCCAGTCCCCGCCGACGCGACTCTGGTTTGAATGCTCGGGACACTCCGAGCGGAGGTTTCGGCCATAACGTGCCCATCGGCGCGGAGCCGGCAGGGGATGCAGGGAGGTGCCAGCCCACGGCAGCTCGACCGTGCTCGTCCTGGACCCCGCTGGGGAGATGCTGAGCCCGACCGGCAGGACCAGAGATGGCCGGGACTGGCCGGGCGGGTCCGAGGTGTCCGGGACTGGCCTGGCCAGTGGCTGCTCTTGGGAAGGGAAGCGTTAGTTGTTGTTGTAAGGATGGGGATTGCGGGGAGCTGGATCCTGTTCCCAGCCAGGACACGAATCCATGGGGATTGTGGGACTCGCTCTCCACAGAATCATAGAATCACAGACTGGTTTGGGTTGGGAGGGACCTTAAAGCCCACCCAGTGCCCCCCCCTGCCCTGGGCAGGGACACCTCCCACCAGCCCAGATTGCTCCAAGCCCCGTCCCTGGCCTTGAACCTCTCCAGGGATGGGGCAGCCACAGCTTCTCTGGGCAACCTGGGCCAGGGACTCACTGCCCTCACAGCAAAGAATTTCTTCCCGCTATCTCATCTAAATCTCCACTCTTTCAGTGTAAAGCCGTTCCCCCTCGTCCTATCGCTGCATGCCCTTGTGAAAAGAGGGCATGCCCTTCCTCACAAAGAAGTTCCCCTCTCGAGTCCTGAAACAGGGGCACCACAAAACCTGAACTTTAATATCTCCCAACTCTGTGCCAATTGCAATCTTTTTTGGTTTTTTTTGGGTCCATCTGAGAGTTACTGTTTTCAGGCAGGGATCAAGCTGCCCTCCTGGGTTTGCCCTGGGCTGTGCCCCGGCGATGCGGGTGTACCTCCTCCCTGGCTACTCCACGCTCCCCGTGCGGGGGGTTCACCCCTCGGCCCCCAGCACTGCCCTGGGCAGAGCAGCTCCGGCCGCACGCCTGGGTTCGTGGCACGGCTGCCCTCCGGGGAAACAGCGACTTTCTGGAAGAACAGAACTGTAGGCAGAACTGAAAGAGCCTTTTCCGTCAGTGGTGCTAAGCCTTTTCGCAGAATTTCTTCTCGTCCTTCCCCATTTTACGCCTTGGCCGTTCAGCGCGCGCTTGTGAAGCCCGTCAGGGTAATTGCAGAACTCGTCTGCAGAGAGCGAGCCTTGATTTATAGGGGCTTGAGTGGTTTGGTTTCATTTTATGATTATCAACAAGGGACACATATAAGCAAATTATTTCAACAGCTGAATATTCTGTATATTTATAGGACTTTCTTGCTGTAAGAAGAAAGCATGCAGAATGCAGCAATTATGCAGATTGTGATGAAAATGGGGACGAGGGTGGTTCGAGCCGACCCAAGTGTGAGCTGGCCCTTGGTGCTGCCAAAGCAAAGGCAAAACTATAGACAAACCCAGCCCTGTAGATACGTTATGAAATATTTATTAAGATGAGTAAAAAGTACAAACATCCCCACCCCCCTCAGTCCCGGCCAGTGTTTGTCCGCTGCGTTTTCCATTATATTTGGCAATAAGCTCTTTCCGAGCGCATCACGCCGGTGGGTGTCTCATTCCCTTGGTGCCCACGGCAGCTCCCAGCCCCGCGTTTGCCCCGCACCAGCCCCGGTTTCGGGAGCGAAGTGGCCACAGGGCAAGCTCCAGGCTGTGCCCGTGCCCGACGCTCCGGCAGCGCGACACCCTCCGGACAGCGGCGCCAGCCTCTGCCCTTCAAGCGCCATTTGAAAACATCGATAAATACAAAATTTTGTGTAAAATTTCAGCCCCCACTGGGAGTGAGGGGGGCTGGGTGAACGCTCAGGACGTGATAACATACACAAGAACAGAAGCACAATAAAAGGAAATTTCTTTTTAGCTTGGCCCTGTGGACCCTACAGGAGTTTGCCTTTAACGCCGTGTTCCTCCGGACGGGCAACCGCCTTTGCCTTCCCCTGTGACAAAAGCAGCCATGGTCCTCTCCTGCCGGAGTTTTAAAAGACATTTGCTGTGCAGGAAAAATGCCTTTATGGTTTGCAGGCAGACGGTGGCAAAGATATAAATCCAATGGCAGGCGCCGTGCACCCCGTCCTCGGTGAGAGGGTGCCGAGAACTGCACCCACCCCAGGGACCCAGCTGCCAGACGCCCCTCCTGGAGCTCCGGGAGAGCGGAGGTGTCACCGGGCACCGCTCTTCCCTCTGCCGCTCCGATCTCACGCGTTTCAGGACACGGATTCCAAAATCTCAGTTTCTGCTGCCCTGAAGTCACCAGGAGCGCGAGGGACTGCAGATGCAGGGCCCTTTACGCAGGGAGCCCCGGCTGTGTTCTCACTGATGCCTCTGAAGTGGAAGAAAAAGTAGCTCAACTTAAAAAAAAAAAACAACAAAAAAACCCCAAACGTCACTCTTTCATAGACTCTCAAATAGTCTGAAGTTACATACACAGCCTTTATTCTCTGAAGCACCCATCCTGTGGCTGCCGTACATTCATTATCCTTCTTGCCGTACATTGATTATCCTTCGTTAGGGCAGACGCGGTGCCTCCTGGCTTGACGAGGCGCTTTCCATATCACTCACTGCCTTCACTGCCTTGACTTTTACCTGTCGCTGTCTCAGCCTTTTCATCTGTGCTGGGTTAGGCTCTGTGCCAGAGGATTTTTTCCTTTAATGCCAAAATCCAGTATTTTGGAACAGGCTGTTTGTGTTCCTGCAGTGCTGCTGCTCGGGGTTGGGGGGTTGGGGACACCGTCCCTGGCCCCACAGGGTGTCCGGGGGCTGGGTGGTGGACGGGGATGGTGTGTCTGCACCGGTGCTTGGAAGCCCATTTGCTGAGGGTTGAGAAATGGCAGCGATGCGGGGCATTATCCATGTTCCCAGCTGAGCCCCGGCGCGGGCGGGCGCAGAACCGGCCTCATGCTGCCGGGTACTGTCAGGATGGAGCCGGGCAGCGCCATGGGCTGCGATGGCCCCGTTTGCCAGGATGAGGTTTTGGCTACCAAAGCCCTCCGTGCTGGCGGGCACCAGGCAGCCACGCTGCTGTTTGTCACCGCGTGCTCGCTGTCCCCCACGGGTGGCCGCGCGGCAGGGGGTCCTGGTGGTGGGTGGGGATGGAGCTGGGCGCCGCGGGGCTGGGGAGGGGTCTCAGCCCGAGTCCCGTGGCCGTCAGTCTCCGACTCCTGTTCCTCCTCTCGCCCCGAGTTTCCACTTGGGGTGTCACCAGAGACCCTCTGCAGTGCCCGGAGCCACAGCCGCCAGGGTGGGTGCTGAGGCCGGCGGGGCTCTGGGGGGACGCTCTGGGGGTGCCCCTCATTCCTCCGACTCCCCTCTCACCCCCCCGGGGTGTGCACCCTGCGGAGCGCTGCAGAGGAGCGCTGGGGGCTCCGGAGGGGACAGGGCAGGGGGAGCAGCACCCACAGCCCGTGCGATGCCCCCACAATGGCTCTGCGTCTCCGTGGCCGCCAGAGAGCATCGGGACCACGGGAGCGGAGCGGGCAGGGCTGGCTTCGGTTCAACCCCGAAAGCCCGGGGGAGGAAAGAGAAGGTTCTGCTCAGAAAAGGATCTGAAACATTTTTCGCCTTGTGGATCTGAAAGCAATGTGGGGTTTGCAGCTGAGCGGTCAGGTTTGCTCCTAAAAGTGTGCAACATGTGCAAAAACGCTGTTATCCGAGAAATCAGAAGTGGGACCTTCCCAGGGGTCCCAGGTCCCCAGCCCCTGCCCGCTGCGGGAAAGCTCCGATTCTCCCTCCTCCTTTCACCTGCGGCCGCAGAAAAGCGCACTCCATGTGTTCGTTATTTAACATTTCCCCCCCAGGGCTGGCGTCACCTGGGAGCTCCGGTGGGAGATTCCGCGTGGTGGGGGTAATTCCCCGAGGTGTCGGGCTGGGAGGTGCTGCCTCCTCCACGCTGCCCTGGCTGTACGTCACCTCGCAAAGGCTCATCGTGGATCTTTTCCCCTGGCTGTGGGCAAACCGCTGTCGCGGTGTGCTCAGGGACCTGCCCATGGCCAATGGCCCGCAGGGGCTGGTGCGGTCGGTAGCAGTTTTCTCCAAAAAACTGCTTTTCTCGGAAAAATTGAGGTTCACAGAGGAGACACAGAGTGAAATGTGCCCTCACCCCCTCTTCACACCAGCTTCTGTGCCGGCAGCGGGACCCGGCTCCGCTTACCACTAAGAGTGGGCTTCAGAAGCTCTGAGGAGTTTTACATGTGAAAGATTATCCGGTTGAGTATTAACACGCTCAAATTAGAACCCCTTGGCTATGATTGTCATATCACCTGGCCCAGCCGCGGTGACGGCAGACGCAGTGAGCGCCACGGCACGAAGCAGCCCCGACTCCGCAAGCGCGTGACGCGGCCACCAGCGCTGCTGCCGCGTCCAGCGTCTGTCCGTGTGCCGCGGCATGGTGTGCGGCACCGGTGGCCGAGTGTGGCCCATGCCCGGTGGCGGAGGAGCGGGCAGAGGAGGGGGTGCAGCCCTGGCAGGGCTTTGGGACCCCCCTGCCTCCAGCACCGAGAGCGGCTGTTTGAAGAGCAGAAGGGGTTTGCGTGCCGGTCCCACAGCCTGTGCTGAGATTCCCGTCCATGCTCATCCCGGGACCATGGGTTGCCCTCTCCCCTTTCCCTGCAGAGAGAGAGGTAAGGTCTGCCCGGGCATGGGGGCTTGGGGGGAGCGTTTTCCAGCACAGGGGAAGATTGAACTTGGCAGCAAAATCCCATGCTGTCTGGAGCATTCACCTTCCTCACAGCCTTTAACTCTCCGGTTGGAGATTTGTGGCTGCCGCGAATGGACCCGGGCAGTCCCGGGGTCCCCGTTTCTCCGTTCTGGCAGCCCAGCGCAGGACGGAGCCTGGGGGGGACGGGGGGGACAGGCCCAGCGGCTGCCATCCTGTGCACGGGCAAGCTCCACACACGGGGAATAGAAAAAATAGATTAGAATTGTTCCTAAGGGTAAGGGCAGCAATGGTCTTGAAAGTGAGACCATCTTTCTGCTGCGGGGGGGTCTCTTCCCTCGGTCCTCTCCCCCCCGCGAGGCGGTTTCACATCCCATCGCACAGCTCCGGTTCCCTCTGGGCTGGCACACACCTCACCACATTTATAATGTTTTGGTTGTCTTTCCCCTTTTACAGCCAGGGTTACAGATACGGGGGTGCTCGAGCTCCTGCGCGTGCCTCGGCTCCTCGGACCTCCCGCCACTTTTACTGTCCTGCTTTGAGCTCCCGCCGTTGATGATTAACCCCCGGCCCCGGGGGTGCTGCGTGGGGGGTGCTGCCCCGGGTGCCTGCTGCCCCCCTCCCCGGGGCACCCCACTTCCCGCTGGGCTCCATCTTCACCACGTTCCTCTCACGGTGTTTCCACTCCCGCTTTGTCCCACGTCCCCATGCCTCCCTCCTCCCTGCTTTTTTTGGTTCCTCTTCACGCGTGAGGGTCTGTTACCCCCACCCCCCACCCCGCTGAAGGTGCTGAGCAGAGCGGGACGGTGCTGGGCTTTGCAGACCCACGGAAAAAGCCCCATGTGGCCTCTCCCGCTGCTGCTTTCCTCTGCTGTGGGGTCTGGGGGGCTGCCCTGGGCACCCACCCACCCTTTGCCCCCGGCACCCCCAGCGCCTGGCCCAGAATCGGGCCCCCGGTTTTGCGTCCGTCACGGCCATCCCGTGTCAGTCTTTGCAAGGTTTGGGGGTTGACCTAAATCTCTGGCGCCCATTGCTTTTCCCGGCCGCGTTCGTTCCAGCAGGTCTGTTTTCCCCGGCTGTTTGCTCCATGGTTTTTCCAAGGGACGGCACGGTGGCTTTTCATCCCCGGGACCTTCTGCACAAGGACAGTCCTGCCCAGAGCCGCGCTCTGACGCATTTCATTTACTTTTTTTTAACATATTTGCATGTGTGATTACGGGGAGAGGTATTTTTAAAAGTAGCTCGGCATCTCTTTCAGGGAGTTAGCAAAGAGCAGATTTATTTTCTGCTATGCTGAGAATTAACTCCCCTTTCTTCCTCTTCCCTCTGCCCCCGCTGGAAAGAGAGAGAATGCAGAAAAGAAGAAAGGATTTACATTGTGGTGGTGATTGGCACAGGCTGTGAATGAGAGGTCATTTCATCTGGCTGTTTCTTTTCAAGCGCTCTTTTTTTCATGCACACTGTATTCAGGCTGGGAGCATTCTTTCTTTTCAAAGCTTCTCTGTCTGTCTCTCTCTTCCCCCTCCTTTATTTTTCATCCCTTTTCTTTACTTTTGCTGTCTTTTCATTCTGTTTTTCTCCACCCCCTTGGGGCTCCATTTTTTCTTTCCCTTTTCCTCTATTCAGTTCCTTTTTTCTTCTCGCATCTTTTTTGAATAGCTCTTCTATTTTAGGAGAGGAAAGGGAGTATGTCGGAGAGAAGTCGTTGCAGCAAGGAGGAACTTGAAAGTCTTTCTTTCCCTGTTTATTTCACTTAAAAGCAAAAATTGTTTTCCAAGGGAGAGCGAGGATTCTGGGCGCAGGCTTTGAAGCCAGGCTGGGACGGCAGCAGGGTGGGATTTCTCCCTGCTCCTGGCCATGCCATGGGTCCCCAACAGCTGACAAACGCCCAGCGCCCTGTAGAGCGCTGGGAGGTCGGTGGGTCGGGGCTGTTTCGGCTGTTCTGGGGTGTGGGTGCTCATGCCGCGAGAGGGGGGTCCAGGCAGGAGCAGCCCCTCTCCCTTGCCCCTGGCCGCTACTCACCCCGGACCTCCGGACACCAATTACCCGTATTTAATGGCCATTTCCATCGCTGGTGCTCCAGTGCAAGTCAACAGGAGCATTTTGAGGTGTGACGTGACAACAAGCTCTGAAAGCAGATCCCGAGAGCTCTCGGTGGCGGCCGGTGTCCCCGGGCGGCGCTGGGAGGAGGTGGGTGGATGGGGATGGAGAGGCCACCTTTGGCTTGTTCTGAAGGGGCAACGTCATGCTCGCACAAGTAGCCCATGGGAATCAGAATCACAGAGTGGTTTGGGTTGGGAGGGACCTTAAAGCCCACCCAGTGCCACCCCCTGCCCCGGGCAGGGACACCTCCCACCAGCCCAGGTTGCTCCAAGCCCCGTCCAGCCTGGCCTTGAACCCCTCCAGGGATGGGGCAGCCACAGCTTCTCCGGGCAACCTGGGCCAGGGGCTCACCAGCCTCAGAGTAAATAACTTCTAATATCTCATCTAAATCTCCCCTCTTTCAATGTTAAACCCTTCCCCCTCATCCCATGGCTCCCCTCCCTGATCCAGAGTCCCTCCCCAGCTTTCCTGGGGCCCCTTGAGGGACTGGAAGGGGCTGGAAGGTCTCCCTGGAGCCAGGCTGAACCCCCCCCAGCTCTCTCAGCATGTCCCCACAGCAGAGGGGCTCCAGCCCTCCCAGCATCTCCGTGGCCCCGCATGGAGAGCACGGGATGTGCTGGAGCACTGTGCCAGGGAGCGGTGCCAGGGCCCTGGGGCACGGGGTGGCCATTGGCCATGGAGAGACACTCAGGTCTGATGGACACGGGGCTTTGGGGTGCCGGGGTTCTGTGGGTTCGCGCTCTTACACAGCAGAAGAGCAGGAAGGGTCTCGTACACGTCCATAGGACCCCAGCGATTCCAGCCGGGTCCAAGGGAAACGTCCTCGCACAGCGGGACGAGGCTGCTCCCTGAGCCCCTGCTCCCCAGGCGCATTTGGTGCCAGCAGCAGCTCACCATCGGAGCTCTCCTGGCAGCCCTTGCCTCGAGAAGAGCTGCCCAGGCAGGGCTGAGAGGTGGCTAACAGTGGCTAAGGCTGAGAGGGCTAAAGAAGAGGCGGTGGTGTGCTGAGAGGCAAAGCGACAGCAGTTCCTTGAGGAAGACATCTGTGGGGGCGAGGGGACCCCCTCCCCTGGCACCCCCATTCCGAGCGCTGGTCCAGGCATCAGCCATCAGCGGGGTTTGGTGCAGATTTGGCGGCTTGAGGAGGTTTCGCGGTCCCTTGGCAGAAGCAGGGCGCCGGGTCCAGCGTTTGCTTTGGCTGGGTCGGTCCGTGCACAGCAGTTTTCTGAGGAGACCTCCCTGGGGAAAGCCCTGGTGGTAAAGAACCTGCTCCCGTGGGCTCCCCAGGGGCTGCACACCACAAAACGGGGGTCCCCTGGAAGTGACCCCGCGCTGCCAAGTCAGACCCGGGCCTCCCCCGCTCCTTCCCACCTCCCCAGACCCCGGAGGAGCCTGTCCCCCCCCGGGCGGCTCTCGTCCTCCCGTCACCCCCGTGGCCAAACTGATGCAGTCGGGACTCTGATTTTCAGAAAGCATCTTCTGCCCATCCATTTTAGTCTCCCCTGGTTGCCTTGAAATAAAGTGGAAGTTGGGGGC
>VYZM01007444.1:615271-626895 GCA_013398915.1 Dromas ardeola
CCCCCCCCCAACATCTGCATTCACCATACACCTGCTAAAATTGGTGAGAAGGGGCTAGTTAGGGGCAGTTACAATGCAAAACTGGTACCTGTGCTTGGGGAAATGATGTGAGAGCTCTCAACTGTTGAGCATAAAGCCGGTGATGGAATGGACAGGATCTGTACCCGGAACCTCTCCCTTTGCTGTCCATCCCCAGTGACGTGCTCCAAGGAGCTGGTCCCCTCTCCTGTGCTGCTACAAGCTGTATCTTAAAAGAACTGACTCCTAGCTTTTGATGGCTATTAGCCAATTTGCTAATGACTATTCTAGCAGTGCAACCACATGTGTGCTGTTAAAGGTCACAGCCTGGTCAGCTGTGCAAGGAATGCAGTTTTTATCCAGAGGGCTGGGTGCTGCGTGTTTGGCCTGTGGCAGTTTGGTGACGGGAGGTGGATGGGGACCCACAGCAGGAGGTGGTGTGGCAGCACGGGTGACACAGGAACCAGACACATTTCACAACAGTTCCTAGCATGCATTGACCTTCATCGCCTCCCCAGCCCCGTGAGAGGCCAAATTCAGAACTGGCACGAACACAAACCATCCCAGCAGCAACCTTCTGCTCCAGAGCTTGTGTGTTCTGCTGCCAAATAGCTTTTGATTTGGAAGATGAAACTAATACCTTCAGAAGACTTGTATCTGCCCGTGTGGTGTCAGACTCACGGTGGATTCAAGCCTGCTGTAGTTCAGGAGGTGCTCTGGGACCCCAAGGCACGTGGACTTAAGGGGCTGGTAGCTCCCAGTATACCTGCAGCCAGCGGCTGGGGTGAGTTTAGCTGGGTAAAGCTTGTGTTTCTGACACCTCCCTGAAGGGTCCTTTGCATCTCTGAGAGTGGAACTGCAGCCTGGAGAGGTTTGTCCCACGCTCCATCCCAGGTTACTTTGGGGATTGAACAGTCCCTGGTATGTGTATCCTCTGCCCCTTGTCATATGCTTGCTCTGGTGCAGTGCGGCGGGCGGCACGGTACTGCGGGCTGAAAGAAGCAGGAGAAAACGAGGAGTGGACAGTGTACTGGACAGACTACTCGGTCTCTCTGGAGCGCGTCATGAAAATGAAGCGGTTTCAGGTAAATACCCCCCATGTAAAGGCTGCCCAGCAGGAAAAGCTCAGGAAGGAGGGCGAGATGGGGGCTGTTAGCGGAACAACACCTTGCAGAATGATACAAAAGTGTCCGAACTAGCACCCGTGCCCCCTTCTCTGCATCAATTCCAGAGGGCGCAGGTTCACAAGCCTTTACTTCTGTTCTATCACTGGTACAGTGCCATCAGCAACACTTTGGCAGTTAGTAGTGTGAACTGGAAAGCTGCCAGCCCCTTTAATGTGGCATGAAATAAATGGTTCTTGATGACAAACGGCTCCCTTCCTGGAGCTGTGATATTCCAGGGAGGGTGAGCCTCGGGGCTGCGATGGAATGAGCAGATAAATCACACTGGTGAAGTTCAGATAAAGCAGTTGTAGCGTAATCCTGTCCCTCAGCAGACGGTCAAGGCAACCGCAGGCCCCGCTTCCTGCTCTGCGTGCTGGTTTCCCAGCACCCGGGCTTTCCTCGTGTCTTGAGAAGGAGCCCTGCTGTTCCTGTGCTGATTCTGTTTCTCATCTGCACCTCTTTCAGAAAATCAACCATTTTCCAGGCATGATAGAGATCTGCCGTAAGGACTTACTGGCTCGCAACCTTAACCGCATGCTCAGGCTCTTCCCCAAGGAGTACAATATATTTCCCCGCACTTGGTGCCTGCCAGCTGAGTGAGTGATACGCATTAATGCAGCCAAGAACAGGGCTACGAAATTAGAAAGTGGGAACCACTATGTTTGACAGCCAGGGCTGGGATGGGGGCGCCTCTCTGAGATCTCATGTCTTGGTCTGGGCCTTCGTAACCTTCCCTGGAACTGAATGGGGGGGTTGACAAGTGTTTCTAGTTTCACACATCTTTAATTCCTATTTGGCTGAATTAGCCTGTAGAATGGCGTCTTCTGTGATGTGTGCCTTGCTGGGCAGACTGCATGCCGGAGGGTTAAATCTGGGGAGAGGGACCCACCCGGAAAGGCAAAGGGCAGTGGGTGAGTGGGAAGCGTCGATCCGTGTTTTGGTGGAAGGTCTCTCTGCAGCTCAGGGTGAAGGGGAGAGGCAACCACAGGGCAGCGTGGCAGGCTCCTTCCCCACCGGCTGAGTCAGTGCCCATCACTGGCCCGGGAAGGGCACGGGACCAGGATACGAGGCGGTTCTGCCCCACGACTGCGATGGCTGCCTTCACAGCCCCCCTGCACCTCTGCCGTCTGCTGCAGAAGAGCACACCAATGGTGGAGGGTCGTGGGAGAGTGCAGGGCACTATGCTAATACGTATACAGTTAGATGTAAACCTTCACCAAATTACTCAAGCTTTGGGGCAGAAGGCCTGGCTGCTCTGATCATATACAGGCAAGCAATGTTAGAAACGTGACTGAAAGAGACCAAGGAGCACTTGAAGTTTGGGTGATTGTAAGGAGACAAGATACCCATTCTTAGACGGATTTTATTCTTACCGTTTCCTGAAAACCTCGAAGTAGGGCTCCCGTCACCTATTCTGTAGCTGAACTCTCCTCATGGTTGGAATGGTTTTCTTAATGTCTAACCTAAAGCATCGTTGATGAAATATCAGCACTTTAGTACTTCTCTCGTTTGCGCTGGAGAACAGTGGTTTGCTGTGTTTTGCTAATAGTGTGTCACGTCCAGGAAAGCTATTGCCACTTGATCTTCCCATTTCTGGAGAAGACGGACCTTGTTCTCTCATCTTTCTTTCCAGGATGCATTTCCTGGCCTCTCATTGTTCTTGGTGCTGTTTTACAGATTTGTCCTGTTTGCGCCTCTCTTTCCCAAAATGTGGTGCCCACTAGAGAGATGGTGCTTCTCCATCTACAGCAAAATAATTAATTGGCACATGGGCTTGACTCTTCAAAGCACCACACTCCCACTGGAGTTGCTCTTGAAGATCAGCCACGTAACGTGATACCGGAGCTCAGCTCGTGAGCCTCTGTGCCCTGCACAGAATGCTCTGGCCATGGCCTCCTGCCTGCTTGCTGATGAGCTGGCATAAAAGGGGATGCAAAGACTTGTGACTCCCTTCTCCTTTGTAGCCAGGGCTTACTTATTTTTTCCTGCTCTCCCTGTGGCAGCAGAGCCAAAATCTTACTGGCTCCTGCATGCATAGAGGTGACCGCTTCCTATGAGCCTGCGGGCAGAGGTGGAGATGTGTGCAAATAGAAGGTGGAACCAGGAGAGATTTGTCAGGTCACGCAAGGACCAATTTGTAACTGAGGTAGATCGGGACTGCAGAAGTTTGGTCTGTACTGGCCCGCGGCACCACAGTTGGAGTACCTAGCTGTTATGAGAGAATTCAGGAGCTGATTTTTTGCAGCTTTTAACAGTCACCCCTTCCTTGCACAGCTATGGAGATTTCCAGGCCTACAGGCGCACAAGGAAACACAGAACATTCATCTGCAAACCAGACAGTGGCTGCCAAGGGAGAGGTATCTTCATAACACGCAATCCAGAGGAGATCAAACATGGAGAGCATATGATCTGTCAGCAGTATATCGCTAAGGTAACAGGGACAGTTTTGAAATACAGGTGGAGGACTGCAACCTCCTAGCTCTTCCAGCATCCCCCTTGTGTCCTTTGCCCCACGTCTTCCTGGTCTTCCAGGGGCACCGGGGTGGCTGCAGCACAGCAGAGGCATGGCAAAAGCTTGCCTTTCTCCTCGCTGCCGAGGAGCGGCACAAGCAGTGCGGGTAGAGCAGCCAACCCCAAGGAGTCGGCAGCTCATGCTTGCTCCTGCCTTTTTTTCTCACAGCCTTTCCTGATTGATGGCTTCAAATTCGACATGCGTATCTATGTGCTGGTCACATCTTGTGACCCGCTGAGGATTTTTGTCTACAAGGAGGGTCTGGCCCGTTTTGCCACCATGAGGTACATCGACCCCAGCAGCAGAAACCTGGTAAAAAAAGGGAAGTTTCCAAAACCACTCGTAGACTTCTTTTAGGTTTTAGTCCCCAGTTTGTCCTAGTGGCATTACAGACCCTGAAAAGGCAGGGGCTGGTGGGTTTCATGGGACCCAGCTCTCTCTTTTCCTGTTCTCCCCTCCCTCTCTACCTCCTTTTCATGGGAGGCATTTCAGGAGTGCCTGCAGTAGATCTGCTCCTAGGCCCCACGTTTGGGCTGTTTACTGGCATTCTCACAGAATCATGGAGTTGTGTTGCTTGGAAGGAACCTTGGAAGGTCTCAAGTCCAACCTTCTGCTCAAAACTGGGCCAACAATAAATTCAGATCTGGTTACTTGGGGTTTCACCCTGTCAGATGTTGAAAACCTGCAAGGACAGAGACCCCGCGGCATTTCTGGGCAACACTCCTACTGCTTCTTGCCTTTATGAGCATTCTCAGGTCCGCACCATTCCTTGTCTGCCTGTGCTTCAGGTGGAAAAGAGGGACCTGGGGATTATCTGGTGGTACTGAACAGCCTAGGAGAGACAGGGAGGGGAACTGGGAAGGCAAGGTGCAGAGTATGGCCGTGCCCATCTCCAAGCAGGGGTCTGTAACCTGTAAAATCCCAGCAGAAGATGGACTGTGGTGTTGAATTGCTGTGCTCTGGTCATGGGCTGCCCTGAGATACCCTGGGCTTTGGCTGGCTGCCCACTTGTCCCAGAGCTGCGTATTGTATATGCTCTCCCTTGCTCCAATACGTGCATGTCTTGGAGGGGTCTTCTGCTCTGGGTGAATAAAGGAAGAGGAGGAATATGCAGAAATTTGGTGCAGTTTCTGTCCTGAGGAGCCCCTGGTTTACTGTTGGGGCCGGGACTGGAATGGCATTTGTGGAGCTGACCCCTCTGCTCTCCCCCAGAGATAAGGCCAGAGCGGTGGAGAGGGTAGAGCTCCGTTAGCTCTAACTTCTGGCTAGGGAGGGAATAACCAGTGCAATTAACTCCTTGCTGCAGGTCACCGCCACAGAGAAGAGAGAGAAGTGGGCAAAGTTGGTGGCTAGATTAGTGCTAATAGGGCTGTTTCTGTTTACGCTTTGTGGTTAAGAGTAAATGAAAGTCTCTTGTTGTTCCTCTCTCAGGGTGATATCTGCATGCATTTGACCAATTATGCTATCAACAAACGTAATGAAAACTTCATCCAGGATGACACGGTGGGCAGTAAGAGGTATTGTCCTGTCCGGGTACCGCAATGCCCTGTGCACAGCCTGCAGGAAAGCTGCATTTGGGATGCTGGTTTACTTCCATCTTTCTTGGGGCAAACGTGGTATCACAGGTCAGCCCTTACCATCTCCTGTCCTCTACACAGGAAACTGTCCACCCTGAATGCCTGGATGATGGATAACAGCTATAACACCACAAAAGTCTGGGAAGATATTGAAGATATTATTATAAAGACTCTTATTTCAGCTCACCCTGTTGTGAAGCACAATTACCAAAGCTGCTTCCCGAACCACACCGCTGGCTGTGCCTGCTTTGAGATACTGGGGTTTGATATTTTGCTAGACAGAAAGTTGAAGCCGTGGCTGCTAGAGGTGAGGACGGAGTCTCCTGCTGTGCTGAAGCAACTCTGGAAGCAGCAGATAGCCAAGCGCTGGCTTGTCTGGGGGAAGCTCCAGAACAAAGGTGGTGGGGTGAACAGAACTCGTTTGATTAAGAAGGGCCACCTTGTTTGCAAAATTAATCAGGCTATAAAGCTAAACAACCTGCTGTACGCTAGACAGCCTCAGCTCACAGGATCCAAGTGCCTGTTCCCTGTACACCCTTTCCTGAACCTTAGGACTCCTTGACCTGTGACAGCATCCCGAGTCCATGATAGCTGCCCCACGGCTGTAGTCCTGCGGGGTGTGGGGTCTGAGTGACCTGCAGCACGCATGGGTGTTATGCTGCAGGGCAGAACCAGCCGCTGCGTGCAGCCCCCTGCTTTCTGTTGGTGTTACAGGGAAGAACATCCATGGAAGGTGTGCAGTGGGGCAGACTGGGGCTGCTGGCGGTGCTTTCTGGGAGCTGGGAGTTGCCAGGTTAAATTATCTGCTTGTTTTGGCAGGTGAACCACTCTCCCAGCTTCACCACAGACTCTCGCCTGGACTGTGAGGTGAAGGATGCTCTTCTCTGTGATACCATCAAGCTGATAAATGTGGATGCCTGTAACAAAAGGAAGGTGCTGGAGGAGGACAAACAGTGGGCAAAGGAACGGCTCCTCCAGGGCCATCAGGCTTTCCGTGCATCCAGGTATTGCTCTTCCCCATAGTGCTGCACTTCCCTAGTGAGAAAAGATGGGGCGTGGTGGAACAGGATAAAACCAAGGCTGGCTGTCTCCAAATTTAAGCTCCCAGAGGCCATGGCACTATATGGCCTCTGAGAAGAGATCGCCCAAGCCATCTGCATCCTGCAGGAGGAGCCAGGGCTCGTCTCTGGGCACTGGAGACCTGAGATGCCTGGTGCTCTGGGCCCTGTACAGAGTCATCCCCATCCATCTGTACCTCCTTGTCACATCCTTCAGTGCTGATGGGCTGTGCCAGCATCCCTGGGCTCACAGTGGCGCTCGACAGACTGCAGCACTTCTTCAGGGACCAAGAGAACCCAGGGGGAACGGGGCCCTTCTCCAGAGCAGGGATTCTTTCCCAGAGTTAAGGGTTTTCCACCCACTCTCCATCTGCATGTCCTTTCATGATTAATTAACCCACATGGCCTCTCGAGGCTGTGATGAGCCTGCTGCCCGGGCTTTTCCTGCCACTCAGGGTGAGGCCGGAACTCCCTCCAGCTCCCATTTCAATTAGGCCTGAGATAACTCCGGGCTGGAGACGTGGAGCATGTTAGCCCTGCACTCTGCATGCCCTGCAGCCTCGGCTGCTCCAAGCTCCCCGCTAGCGAGGAAAGCTCCCAGCAGCATCAGGGTGGCAGATTCTCCTGGAATAGGCCCATTTTAACTGAACTTCTCTTGTAAGTGGGTTAGTTGGGTGAAAAGGCTGTGGGTTAGTTGGGTGGTAAGGACGAGATCTGAGAAAGCTTCACCAGCACTCTGCAGGTAGAGGATGAAGAAGTGTGGGTTGCTTTGGTTCCCTGCAGTGCACCCATGTGAAACAGGCTCCCAAACGGGGAAAGACGGGGGAAAGTGCCAGCTATGCCCTTGCCCCTCAGCCAGGGCAGCACCTGGAGCCTCCTATCGCAGCTCCCTGCCCGTGCTTTCTCCTGGTTTGCAGACGTGAGGAGTTAGAGAGCAACCAGGCTGCCTGGCTGTCTCAGGCAGAGCAGTATGAGGACTCGCACCTGGGCGGTTACCGACGCATTTATCCGGCATGTGGAACAGAGAAGTATGAGCCGTTTTTCAAGCAGAGCAGCTCCCTCTTCCAGGAAACGGTGTCATCCAAGGCACGAGAGGAGTGTGCCAGGTACGCTTCTCCTGCAGGAAACCCGCTCCTCACAGGGGTGGCACAGAGACCGCTTGCTTCTCATCCATTCTTGGGCATGACTCTGCTGCTTAACAGATGTAAGCGAGCTGGTGAGAGCTGGAGGGGAGGAGGCTGCATGTGCTGTGTCACTGTAGCAAAGCAACTTCCTTTCGCAGGTACCCTTGAGAGGCAAATGCAATGTTCCATTGACTTTTGGACTCCGGAGGCACCATGGTGCAAGTGTCCTCCACCCTTCTGGCAGGCACAGCCTAATTCAAGGGCATTTCTTACAGCAGCAAGAGCCTTTTTTAAAAGCACTCCCGACCCATTTGGCACACTTCTGTTATGGTCTGTTCACTACAGAACTTCTGACTGCAGTAAAATGTCCTTAAATTGAAGGCTTCATAATAGCCTTTTGCTATTATGCCTCTTACCGAACCAGTGACCAAGACTGTTGTTCCATGGCAGGTATCAACTGGAGGAAATTCGCCTGAAAAAAGAAAAGTTGGAAGCTGTTACCAGGAAGAAGAAAATGGAGAGGAAAGAAGACCTGCGCGGAGAGTCAGCTGGGGACAAATCCCAGATCCATAACAAAGCCGCAGCTCCTACAACCCGCCTCACCTATAGAAGCACCAGGATGTGGGATAGAAAGGTACCTTGCTCCTGTCAGTGGTTGTCCATGGGGCTCTCAAAGGCTCTAACATGGCTCTGGGTTCACAGTGCTGGGCTGTGGGTGTCCCCCAAGGAACAGAACTATGAGGCTGGACTCCCTTTCATGAAGTCCAGAAAGCTGACAGCTTGTGCTGGGAGATACTTGCAAGCACCAGTGTTGTCCCTTCCCTGTTGTGGCTCCCACTGGAATCTTTGTCCCACTCCACCTCCAAGTCTGTAATTCTCTTTAGGGCATGGAGCACCCTGAAGCTTCATCTCTCTTGCGCATTACTGGGGCTTCAGCTTTGCTGTAACTAGGGTCTGTCTTTCCTAAGATACAGTGCATGCAGTACAACTCTATGCAACCCCAGGATATTGTGGAAAATGAGGAGAAGAAAAGAGTAAATGCTCTTCTGCAGCGTGAGAAGCTTATCCGAGGCCTGGGCATCATAGATCAGCTCTACCAGCTGCTCTCCACAACCGACAGACCAGCTGACACCCAGGGATCCTACACTGTTCTCTCCAAGAGCCAGGTAACTGAAGATTGCTCAGATCCGTCCTGCAAGGCCGACACGGGAGACAGCCAGTTGCGGGAGGATTGTGAGGAATGAATCACAGGCATTGAGTATCTCTGGTGTGGCTCAGTTAAATGAGATCCAATGTAGCGTCTGGGTCCATGGGTTTTCATACAGTTATTGACGTTGTCCCTTTGCAAAGGGGCGTGCTGGGAGTGTGCCAGTCTGCACAGAGCCCCCAAGCACCCTTCCCCAGAAGACCCCTCTCCCCAGTATTTCAAAGAACAGACCACCATGATATTGCTTTTTGGACACTGCTGCCCCCAGCACACAGCTTAGCATGAGGTGCTGCGCAGTGGGCTTCTCCCAGCTGGAGGAAGTGAATTCCCGGGTAGGCTAGGAGCGCTGACATGCTGGGAGAGTGCTAAAGGAGCGCACACAGCAAAGGGGACTGAAGGAAGTGTAGGGATGTCTGGGGACGGGGGGGGAAGTCTTTAGGTGAATTCTGCACTGCAAACAATGCCTTTCCATAAACATCTCGCCTTCTACATTAGACCATTCCCCACACAGGGAAGGTGATGAGTTAGTGCGTGTGCCTAAACCCCGCAAGGCTCAGCCCTCGGTCTGGGGCTCCCTCTTCAGAGTCACCCTCGCTCTGCAAGAGTATGGTGTAAACCCTGGGCGTTGCTGCTGCCGCGTCCCAGACTGTCTCGAGGTGCGCAGCTGAAGAAAGCTGGGCTTTGCAGAGGATTGCACCAGCGAACCGGGGTTTGGACCTTGAGTTAAAGGAGGTCTGCGTGGTTGTCTCACACTGAGTCTTGGCTGCCGCACCAATTCCCAAACCAGGCACCGGTCTAAAACCAGATGAGAACGAAGCCCGCAGTCTGTTGCCTGTGAGCTCCATTAGGCTACAAGGGCTGTTCTGGAGCACTGATGGTGGCTGTCACCTGCTGTGTCAGGGAAGGGCTAGTTCTGGACCTGCAATTAATGAAAAACCTTGCAAGGTCCATGGCCTCTTCCAGTGGCACCGTCTGTTTCCAGAAGGCCCTCCTACTCCTGGCCATTTAATTTAACAAAAGAAGTCTAATAAGGGATTTGATCTGTAAGAACTAGTGGTAGCTGCCTTTTCCTCTACCAGACACAGCAGAATGGAACCTGAAACCCAAACTCTGCCTAAAATCTGGATAATTTTTTCAGCAGCAAAGGATTATCTGGGGGTGGATCATATCCTTCATTGCTGAGTCTTCCTAGCCCATTCTGGCATTTTTTTTCACAAACCCTGCTACAGCTCAGCCCAGGGTTACGGGCAGAGGACGGGAGTCTCGGTGCTGCTGCAGGCAGGTCAGGCAGCGGCCGTGACCCATAGATGATTTGTATCTGGGACGGTGAGTATGGCGTGCCTGGGGGAAAGCGCAGGCTGATGCTTTAGTGAGCACCTGTAGAGGACTAGAGAAGACATTTCCTTCCCATCTCTTGCCAAGGCCTCTGGAGCTGAGCTGCAGCCGCTTTCTTTCCTTCCAGCCACAGTTTCTCTGGGATGTGCTCAGGGGCCAGGACACCCACCGCTTCATGACGCTCATCCCCCTCTCTCTCCTGGGAGGTCCAGCCTGGCCTTCGGAACAACCCTTCGTTTACAAGCCCAGAGCCAGTGCTGAGTTGCCAGCCAGCCCGGGCTCAGACCCTGCCGCCACAGGCACCCTCTTGATTCAAGGCCAGAGCATCCCTTACCATAAGCAGCACAAGGTGCAGCAGGGCCTCTGGGCGCAGGACACGGGCAGGCTGCGTGGCCAGGCAGCGGGGATGGCAGCGGTTCCCCAGCCCTGCACTGAGCCCAAGGGGCTGCAGGTGAGAGGCCAGCGGCTCCCCGGCGCCGGGAACATGGCTGAAGGCTGTGAGTACACATTACCTTCCTTTGGCTCTGAGCGTCTGCATTGTGGAGGCTCAAGTCGGTGTACGGGACCTGTGGGCAGGCGCTTGGGAGCTGTGGATGTTCCTGGGGCTGCTGGGGTGGGAGGAGAGGGGGGGCTGGATGGAGCTCTGAGTCCTTGGGGTGCTCAGACCCTGCGGAGGGGACTCTAGGAACTGCTGACCGCTGGAAGTTGCTGCCTGAGGCTGGTAGCGTCCCATTTGCAGGGGCAAGGAGGAAAGTGGGTGATTTCCTAGGACCAAGGGTTGATGTGCTGGGCAGGGGGAGTGTGAGAAGCCCTGAAGTACTCGAGAGTAGGGTCAGAAGTGCAGAGATGAGACAGCCAAAGGGGCGCGTTAGCTGTGGGAAGTGCGGAGGACGCACTCGGTGACACAGTGTGACCCCAGCCCCTTCTCAGGCCTCGCTCCTGCCACGCTGCTCCCGGTTGCCCACGGCCCCTCCTGCCAGCCCTGTCCAGGGGCTGCACCCATGCTCCCACCACCCACACCTTCACTCTGCCCTCCCTGGCTCCCCTGCCATCGGCTCCGGCCGTTTGTAGCCTGAGGAGCCGGGGGGAGCCAGGGCAGAGGGGGGTCTGCCAGGGCCTCACAGGGCTGAGCACCATCACGGAGGGCAGCAGCGTGCTGCCGATCTGCAGAGCTGCCAGTGTCTGCCTGCCCGCCATGTCTGCCTGTGCTCTTCCAGGTGAAGCTGGCAGGCTGTCCTTCTGCACGGGCAGCGGTCACCCGGCGTCCCCAGCCAGCGTTGGGAAGGGCACAGGCAATGGCACCTTCAGCCCTGCCGCCGCCCAGGCGCTCCCCATCGCCTCCGCCACCCTCGTGCAGCACACGTGTGCCCCGCACCGCAGCCTGAGGAGCAGAGGTAAGGTGGCAGAGGGGACACCCACGCTCGACCTTCCTCCCGGGGGTGCTCGCCAAGAACCAGGGCTGCTGGGCAGGGAGGGTCGCCCCATCCGAGTCCGGGCCCGGGGGTCTGCGCCCCCTGACCGGAGCCCGACCCCAGCACGGTCCCAGGGCCGCGCACCCCGAGCAGCTTCCCTTCCGCCGGGCGCTGGGCTGGCAGCCGGGCCTCGGGAAGGCTGCGCCCTCCCCGCC
>VYZM01007445.1:0-16745 GCA_013398915.1 Dromas ardeola
CTCCAAGGAGACATTATAGCAGCTTTACAGTACTTAAAAGGGGCCCACAGAAAAGATGCAGAGGGACTCTTTATCAGTGAGTGTAATGATAGGACAAGGGGTTCAGTTTTAAACTGAAAGAGGGTAGATTTAGATTAGATATTGGGAAGAAATTCTTTACTGTGAGGGTGGTGAGGCACTGGAACATGTTGCCCAGAGAAGTTGTGGATGCCCCATGCCTGGCAGTGTTCAAGGCCAGGCTGGATGGGGCTTTGAGCAGCCTGGTCTAGTGGGAGGTGTCCCTGCCCATGGCAGGGGGTTTGGAATTAGATGATCTTCAAGGACCCTTCCAACTCTGACCATTCTCTGTTTCTATGATTCTATGATTTTTGGATCATCACAGTTAATCACCTGGTCCTCCCCTACCCTGCATCTTGTGCTGGCTCTCTGGTCTTAGACCTGCAGGTTGGAAGAGCTCATATTTATCTTTTGCTGCCTAATTTCCTCTTTTCCTCTACCAAATCAAAACTCAAGATCTTTGCTGGTTGCTTTCTGGAGGTCACTCTGTGTTATGAGTAGGTCTAACCACTTTGTCTGGTCTGGTTGCTGACTTTCCCACTAAGAGCTTCAAGCAGTCAAAGACCCTTAGAGCATTTTACCCTGTCTGGATATAGAACTGCTTTGGAAACTGAGGATTTTGAAGACAGTATCTTGTAACATAGAGGTTTTCAGATGTTATGGAAGCCTGCAAGTAATCCTTGTGGAACATTAGGAATTAAGGATATTTTTGATGCTGGAAGATTGCTTAGTTTTTGAGCAGGATTAATTTTGTAATCTTTGAGGTTGTTGTAAAACATGTGCCTAACGTGTGTTATTTTTTTCTTTGCACACATATGCTTGTCTGAACATAAAACTTTAGTAACAATAAACAAGAGAAGAGAAAAATTCTTCAGCAGTTTGTATCCTTTGGGAACAGAAGAGTATTTTACCAATAAATGGCTTAGCATAAGATTATGTCAAATCCACCAAACCTCTCTTTTCTTAGCACCTGTAATTTATAAAATTCTTTTCATTTAGGAAAGCAATTTAGCTGCAATATTTTCATTCAACTGTAACAAAATATGCACAAGTTCTCACCCATGCAAGTTATACCTTTTTCTCCAAGTCTGTCCTGTAACATTGATATATTACAGCATATTTAATGGAAACAGAAATTTGCCACAAAACTAATGAAGCTGCACAGTCTTTAATTAGTGCCTGCAATACGTGACAGTGCTCTCAGAGATACAATCAGCCTTGCAGGTTAGAATACAGCCGTGTAAGACATTGCCGTATGAATTCAGACTCACATAATCAGATTGGATGAGATCCACGTATGTATGCTAGGCAGCAAAGTTTAAAAATTCATAAAGCTTCCTGTATCAAAGCCAAATTATTCAAAAGGCTGTTGACTTCCAGGTTTTCAACAATGCAGATAAGACTACAAAAACAGTAGGAGAGAAAAATCCAGTGTCAGAAGTTCATTAAAGAGAAACAGTAACAAAGCTCCCTTTTACCAAAATCAAATACGACACAGAGACCATGTTCAGGTACAGGGGTCTAAGAAAATAAAGGTATTTCATTGTGTCTGATTGCTCCTAAGTCTGAAAGAGGACAACAGACATTGCAGAAAAGGGTTGGGGAGAAGCATATTTTATGAGGTTTCAGGAGAGCACAGTTTTCACATGTGGTCTTATCAAACCAGTTCCCTCAAGGGATGTTTCCAGGTGGTCTATGGCACAGGTGACTGGGAGCAAGAGAACAATTAGCAGTTATTTTCCTTTGAAATTATCACACGTAGCTCTCACCTTCTTCATTTCCCAAAGCTCCAGCATGTTGTTTTCTTGTGTGCAGTCAAGGTTTTAGTGCAGATACATACAGAAGAGGGCCTGACCACTAAAACAAATTATGAAGAATGCAGTTTTTGTACACATTCTTTTGATATCAGGCGAGTAATTTATGGCTGTTCCAGTGTGCAAATATTTAGGACAATTCAGAAAGCAAATTGAGGGCCTGAGTCTATAAACATAAAGATAAATAATTGTTTAGGTAATTGCAGGAAGGGCTATGGTCACAAATGTCTCCCTCCCTAAGCAGATTTGGAATACTTAGTCCATTTGGATGAACTCACTGCCCAAACTCAATGGGACTAATTACCCATTCTGATGTGCTTTTATGACCTACAGCTTTGATTGCGGCTGGGAAAATATGACTCCTATTGACAGATGCAGGAATCACTTCTAATAAGATATAATGAAAGCACAATTACATATACCCCTGAAAACATTATGTAATGCTGCAGTCTGGCTGTTTCTGCAATTTTGTTTCATCACAGTAATGTTTAAGTAGGGTTTTGTGGCTGTGCTTCAGCTAGATGAAATACCGATATTTCTTAAGACCCCAAACCGAATTGAAACCGGTGGAGACATATAACAATGTCTGTCTTTCTTATATATATATTTAATCAGTGCCTTAAATGTCTGGCACCAGCTATTGGAACTTCTAGAACATTAAATATTGTGGTAGTATCAAGTTTTCCTGTTCCTGCTTCCCTCCTCATTCCTGAGCTTTTCCTCTGGAAGCTGCCGCCCTTCTCTCTGGTGCGGTCATTGGGAAGATGAGCCAAGCGTCGCACCTTGTGCAGTGACTTCATGCACCCAGGCAATCTGGGTGCTGCACTAGCAGAATGGAGGGCAAATTTACCCACTCCGAATGTAATAGCAGTGTCCAGCATAACCCTCTGCTGGTCATTTTAAAAGCATTAAAGAAGGCCGCACTTCATTAGCACCTATAATATTAATCACAAATGCTGTAACATCAAAAAGAATAACTGTTGTGTAAAGATAATCCAATACACCCTAAAGGCTGTAATCTTGCTGATTAAATGCATACCATCTTTCATATTTTGCTTTTTTGTAATTGCTTGAGCTGTGGCAATAGTTTCATATGAACAAGCACCTGCAGCTTTTACTATGTGAAATTACTTGCACATTGAGTACATTTTTCTTTTGTGGAGCAAATAAGCTTGTCTTCTGTATATTTTTCTGAGAGGAACAGAAGAAACAACTGTGCAGAAGGGTCTCTAGTTGATGCTGCAGTGGAAATGGAAGCTATGTTGTGAAGGAAGGAAAAGCTCTCTGGTAAGTGGTGAGATATTGATCTTATCTTTAGCAGGGCAGATTAAACACTGATATTTTGTAAGGGTTTTTTTTCTGTAGTTTCTTTGGGGGCATGGGTGAAACCTCTTATATGTCCCTTTTTTGCTTCAATCCAAAGTGAATTTTTGGCTGTCAGAATCAAAACCCTGAAGCCTTCCTCTATTTGCCTGTCTCCTTTTTCTGACGGTGAATTCAATGGAATCAAGTTAAAAACATTATGCTTTGGTTTTTTTAATTTCTTCATCATGAAACAGCATGAAACTTATAGCTCATGAATGTATTGGCATTTTTACCATGACTCTGATAATTCCAGAAACTGAAAATTTAGGCAAATATTGTCTGCAGAATGCCCTAATGGTGGGAATGAGAGCTGAGTGTCATCCCAAAATATTTAAGTGACATTCATGGCAACATTCAAATAATATTAATAGACAAGACAACATGGAAACTTATGGTGTCATATTTGGTTCTTTATTACTCCAATTTATTCCTTCAACATTTTTTTCATCTTTCCTGAGAAAAAAGTAATGGAAGATGTCCTGTCAATGGTCATCAAAATTGCAACAAACATAATGTCAGTCAAAATCTGTAATATTTTTAGGGGATATTGCTTTCAGGCAGACCAACAGATGAATGTTTCTTCTCCATTCCTTCCCTACGTACTTTATTCCAGCAAGGCTGGGGCCAAACTGCTGTATTTCCAGCTGTGGACTATGAAATAGAAAGTGTTAGAGGCATTAGGGCTGGTGATTGTGCGTGAGTGAATTGTCCTTCCTAAGAGAACCTTTAGCTCTTTTTCTTTGTTATTATTGTTATAAAAAATTACTAGTGTCCATCAGAAGAAAAAAGAGACTAGTCCTATTTTTTTAATGTGGATTTTAATATTTTTTCTAAAATTGACATAACCAAGTTGAGCAGCCATTGAATATATTATAAATATCTCCATTTTCTTGGTCAGTGTAGTTTATCCATGCAAGCAATGCAAGGTTTATGTTAACTAGTCCAGCATGACTCCTGAGTTGGAATCCTAATGAGTCAAGTGTTCACTCCCAAATGTACCCTGCATGAATTGCATTTTTTGCTAACTTGCTCCATTGCAGGAAATTACGTGCCTTGGATCATTTGATTTCAGCATTAGCGTATTGCTCATCTACCCTGAGGTCAGGACATACACCTTTTTGGTCCAGGTTGATACCTGTGGTTGTGACTTAAAGAAGAAAATTGAGGATCCTTTTCAAAAAAAGACAACTGGCATTAAAATTGTTGTGCAGCTATCACTGTATTTTTAAGTGGTGGCTTATACCAACAGTGTATCACCTTGGAAGGATACATTTCTTCTGGAAGAAAGTTTGACATTTCTAGAAATGCTGTATTACTGACATCTCCAAGAATGCTTCCCCACTCTAAGCTTGACACTGCTGTGTCTCTTTGATTAACTTCACTCATTTCAGTGTTGTGCAATGACTGTATTATATGTGATTACATAAACTTTTGTTAAGGAAGCTTTTACAGATTCTTAAGTCATTTATTTATAGTCCAATTAAAAATGATGATTGGAGAGTATCACAGGAGCTATTTGAAAAGTATATTTCAGTGGAAAAAAAGTCCCCCTCCCTTAGAATAAAAGCGTTTTCTTACAAAAGTAATGAGAGCAGTGAGCACAGACTGTTGTTTGATCAGAACTCCAATTGTCACCATATCTGTCATCCCCAGGTATATTTCCTTGTCCTTTACAGACAGACGTGTACGGTTGTCCTGATATGGTCTGTTTAGACTGCAGAAACAGAGGAGTGAAGAAGAGCTGAAGACGAAGACAGGAGCAACTAATGGGCAAATAGAAATGACTGAAAAATATTCTGAATGCATTTTTTTCTTCAGAAAATTCCACTTGGATATAATCAAAACATTTCTAGGAAACACGATTTTTTTCAAGTGCTTTGTCAAAGAATATCCTGGGAACTTGCTCCTTGCTTCCTCTAGCACATCCATTGCCACTGCAGTCCACCACCACGATGTTCAGCTTGGTACCACAGGGATGTGTTTTTATAGTATTAATTAGGCGTAAGGTGAGAGAAGGGCAAATCTGGAAAACATGGGTGGTGAAGTCAGAGGAAAGGGGGTGGCAGGGACTGGAGAGATGGAACTGTGTGCCTCATTAATGTTGCATTGCACAACCTTCAGGAGGAAAGATATCAGTGATCAGAAACGGAGTTTGCTGGAGGCCTTTTCTGACAGCTGTTGCAAATTGCTGTCTAGGATTGAACAAGCAGGAAGGGCTGTATAGTGCCTTTAAGCACTGTTTACCTGCAATTGCTAATTAAACTGATTCTCAGAGTAAATCCTCACACCAAAGCAAATTTGCTTGGGCTAAATTATTTAGTAATAAAGATCCTCTGTTTAAAGAGCTTAAGCCTAAACAGCTTATTTTGACTGAAACAAGTCAAGGATCAGCCGCCCAAAGAATTCAGCTGGTAGACCTGAGCAGCGCTGACCTCTCACAAGAACAAGCAAAGGTTTGGCAGCACAACCATGGCCAGGAGCAGATAGCTACCTACCTTATCATTACCATTCATTTCACAAAGTGATACTCAGAAAAGGCACAGAGGTTTTGGATGGGGACTTCCCTTAGAGCTGTGAGTGCACTGAGATTAATGCAGTTAATTCTGGTATATGGTCCCGAGAATTGATCCTTGTATGAGTATCAGTGGGGTTCTTTCCCTGTGCGCTGTTGAGGGATGGTTGTGTAGTGAAAGGTCCCTGCAAAATTATTGCATGTCACCAAGAAAATCTTTGGGGAAGGATACAAAAATATCAAAACTAGTGAAAAAGTTTTTAGTGAAAAACTTCGCATGCAGGAAATTTAGCATGGTGTTAGTGGGAAGAAAGGAACCATGGTTATAATAACATACATTAAAAACCAAAACACAGCTTTAAGTATTTGCAGAGGGGCTGCTGGTCCTTTAGAAACCCAGGCACATAATCATCTCAAGGACAGCTACAGAAGGGAGTCATGCAGTCACTGCTGTTCATTATAATTACAGGTACTGGGAAAATCTCTAATTCCTTTACTTATCCTGATGAGTTAGTAATAGGTTAAAGGAAAAAAGTGATACTGTAGGTGGAGACGGGATATATAGTGGAAGCCATTAGAGGATACTTGTATAATACCGTTTTATTTTTATCCCTGTTAATAAGAATCAGCAACAGAGTCATTTTCTTTTTCTTCTTGTTTGTTAGATTAGGTTTGTGCAAGGCTCTACTTTTGGCACATTCTCATTGGTACAAAAGCTATCATTATGCTTATATTTTACTATATTCTTACAGCATTTTAAAAGTAATTATTGCCCTTATGGTTAAAAATTAGCTACAGTCGTGTAGTAAGGCTATGTAGTATTTACTATACAACATACTTATAGCCTATGTTACTGACAAGGACTTTATTAGAACTACTGGAAGAAGCTATATAAATATGACTAGTTCCAGACTACTGTTCTTTTCCCAGATACTAACCAAATGAATATTCAGGAAAAAAAAAGATGACAAGAGCTAATAGCTAAAAGCCTATCCAATCTCTGCTGTACCTAGGTTACTAACATCTAGGTTACTGACATCTTTAACACTGTCACTGATTTCACCTGCAAGATCGGCAATCACCTTCATCTGTCAGAATGCACCTGAAATACTCCGATACTCAACCATCCAGATGCCAGGATCAACATAAAAATGGCACTAGTACATAGCAAAAATCCAAAGCCCAATGAATCTTGTTCTGCAAATCTTGCCACATTCATAGCACACCCAAAAGCTGTGAAACAACCAAGTCCTAAATAAAACCATATGAGGACAAAAGATCTTTCTTTACAATGTTTATGTTATCAATTAAAAAAATAACTTTAACCAAATGAGGGCAGTCCTCTACCAAAATAGATTAAATCTCTAAAGATGCCACCAAAGTATTACATGCAAACTAATCCAACGCAAAAACTAACCTCTCAGTAATGGTAAGCCACATTTCAGAATATGCTACCTCATACACCACATATACTAAAACCTTATAGAGAGGCATTTAAGAATCACTAGCTGCTTTGAAATAAAATTAGACTATGCAAAATTTTTCTCTTTCTGAAGTTTCAAGCAGAAATGCAAACTCTTCAAACAAGCCACAGGAAGCAAGTGCCCCATGGACCAACATATCCCAAACAGACCAGGACTGGAACTTAAAAAAACCTCTCCACAACAGCAAACCAATCAAAATCAGTGCATCTTTGTGATAAAAATCTACTGGCAAAAGTCCTGGGCATATTTAAGGACTAAAAAGACAAGTAAGATGGGGGGGAACCTTCAGGCAGTAGGAATCACCTACAGGGTTTACGAACAAGGCAGGAGAAGGCCTGGGAAATGAGATCTGCAGTAATAATGTCAATGACGGAGAGCAGCTCAGACTTCATATGGGTGCTTAAACACAGAGACTCAGTGCAGGTAATGGTTTGATGACATACAAAAACTTTCACTTACCTCAAGTAACCTTTCCCTGAAATGATAATTTAGCATTATAAGCAATAATTCTTTGTCAACTTTTCTCCAGAAAGACAGAATAACTTACTGCTTCTCCTTTGCTAACAGGACTAACCATGCATTTTATCTTGTCTAATTGATAAACATAATTAAGCTACACATCATTAAGTTAAAGTCAGAACAAGTGCTCCCAAAGACTAATTATTTTAAAGTTTGCTGTTCTGGTTCAGACCTGAAAAAAGGTACTGAGATACTCTGGGGTTTTTTTCCAACTCTCTGGTTTATTCTACAAAGAGGTAGTATTCTCTGCAGACATGGCCTCCCCCATGCCCTTAGGTTATCAAATCCTCCTCAACACAAGAATAAAAATAAAAACATGTATGGCTGAATCAGCATAACCAGGAGGAAGGCTGCATTCCACTATGTTGTCCAGGGAAGAAAAATGGAAAAAATTGCAATGAATTAACCGATGGAGTCTGATTATGGTATTAACAAAACAGAGGAACAGAAAAAAACATTGACATAGCTGAAAGGGATATAGAAAACCTTTATACTGTCATTTGCTCTGGTTTTATATCGCTATAGTTCATTGATTTGAAACATCTTATAGGCTGTACCACTGGGGATGAGATTAGAATGGCACAGACAGGATTAAGCATCATTAAGTTTGCAATGTCTGCAGAGACTGTAGCAAGGACAAGAATCGATTCCACTGGAGACATCAAATGCACTTCTCAAAGCCAGGCTACTTTCATTGATTAGTGTCTCTATAGTTTTAGTATTTTAATTTGAGCAACAAGATGTGTAAATTTAGCCTATAGGTGATCCTTGAATGCAGCAACTAAACAAAAGAAAGTATTCCGCTGAATATTGATTGTGACATTACATTATACACAACAAGTTCAAAGGAGAATAAAAATATAGTAAAAAAAAAAAAGTTTTTGAAAAATGAAATGAAACTCAGTAAAGGAAGTAAAAGACAAAAAAACTAGAAGCTGTGTTTGTCAAAGCCATCCAGTCAGAGGGAGATTCCCACCAGCCTGCAGCCTTCAGTTCACCGCAGCTGCTATAACATCCACTTCTGCCCCTTCTACCCTTTTTGTAACTCAGTAGTATAAAACCAATATGAGGCCAAAACGAGACCTCTCAGTTTTAGTTAAGAACCAAACTGAAAGGATTCTATTTAAAAGTTTCTACTCAGTCCATAAACCAAAATCTGACAGGAGGATGTCACATCATACCCTGCGTGCATTTCACAATGCAACAAACTCCAAGTGCTCTTCTGTATAAAACAAAACGCATGTTATCCGACACGCGTATATATTGGAAGTATATATTCATCCCTAGCATTCATACATGCACAAATATACACACGCTTATACAACTTCGTTCTTACATCCAGGGTTTGCAAAAAACATAGAATATTCCTGTGAGTGTATGAGGGGCATGTGCTTTCATAGACCTGAGGCCAACTTTTACAGGGCTTGGTTAATCACATGTGACAGAAGGACGACCACAATTTTCACAGTGTAATCTGGGCATGGCACCGCTCATGAAGACTCCATTGCAGAGGAGAACAAATAATGCAGCTTTAAAGGTTTTAATGTGATATTTGTGAGGGAGCAGAGGTCCCACTGAAAATCAATCAGCCCTGCCCTCCTAGGTCATTTACATGACTTTGAAAAATTGCAGCTTTCTGCTGAGTCTATTATCAATCTATTTCTCACCGAGCATTTGCTGGTTTTAGTAATAATGTAGCAGTGGTGCACATTTTAAAGAACTACTGCAGAGGCCAAGGGAAAATAATTGAAGACTAGAAATGATCAAAACCAACCTTTATTTCAGAAAGCTTTGCAGTGCCTATTTCCTGACCTTCCCTGTGTCCTGGCACAGTAGTTGGTATTTAGAGCTCAGGATACATCTCCCCTCTCCCACCCAAAGGGAGTCTGGACCCATACAGAGCTGGTACTATGTGCTGGGAAGTACTCTGCATCCTGCTAGTGACTGCTGGCCAGAATAAGCAAAGGAAGTAATACAGTCCCTCTGGATTTACTAAGCCTCTTCTTCAGGTTGAACTGTCTATTTTTTTCTTTCTTTCTTTTTTTAATAGAGGAATACCTGTGGGGAGGGTGGCAGGAATGTGATATCCTGGGAAAAGATTTGGTGGAGGAAGGCTAGGGTTTGGTGGCAAAGATGAGTAAAAGTCCTCTCTATGGTTTTGTCAATTTCCATTCTACCTTTCAGAGAGTAAAACTGAGCTGTATCATGGTACCAAGCACTTGGAAGAGAGTTATTTGTTCCTCACCACTCTTTCCTTTTCGCAGCATTCAAAACTAGCTCTGGACTCATACCACTTTCACACTTATCACCTCATTCTTTTCCATTACTCTTTCTTCACTGTTCCTCTCCTTCAGAGCCACTTATGTACCTCAGCTCCAGCCTCCAGATCAGCATCCTCTCCATCCTCCACGACTTTCTCCAACAGCTTCAAATGCTGCCTGTGCAGAATAACCCCAAGCTATCCATTCAGTTCACAACATCCTTAATGCAGAAACATCTCTCTATGCCTCTAAATCAAGACTCTACATTCCTGCCTGACTCCCCTATTTGTCTGCTAATGAAGAAAGGGAGTTATTTTTTAAATTATTATTGTTTTAACCAGCAGCCTGCTTTGTCTTCTACCAAAACGTCTAATAGAGGATGAGTGAGAGAAAGCATGTTCATAAGCTTCAAAGAGAGTCAAGGGGGACTCGCTATTATCCAGTGTAAGCTGGACTAATATATCAGTTTTCTATTAGAAAAAGATAAACAAGTAGTAGGGCACTGAGAAAATATCGATTCATTGCCTAGAATGCGTGTGCCTGAGTAATTCCACCCTCCATCCAAGGACACTACTCTACAGAACTGTCTCTATTCAGCAAATGAGAAAACTTTGCAGCTAAGACCATGCATTTCCAATTATTCTATAAAAAAAATCTGAACCTGAAAAACTGAAACTTGTAGAAAGTTTCAATTAATGATCAGGTTGTGGCTGAAGAAGTTAAAAAATGGGGAATTACATTTAAACTCTTTCAACCACTTGTTAATGGTGATAAAATTACTAGCATTGACTTTACTAGGTGGGACACTCTGATACTGTAAGGTGGCAAAGAGCTCAGTGGAATCAATTTTGAGGGGTCTTGCAGCCTGCACTAATGTCCATACTTTCAATAATGGAATTTAAAGGCAAGAGAACAGTCAACCAGCTATTTGAAAATGTGCCACTGAACTAGACTTTGGTAGAACTGAGTGATCACAGTGTCATTAAGGGAATCAGTTTGAAGGGATAAAAATAAACATACTAATCCTTCAAGCACAATGGGTCACTGTTCTTCACCTTTAAGATAGGTGTGTCTAATCTTTGTGTCCAGCAAGAATCCCGCAGAATCTTAGTATGGAGTAGGAAACAGTATGGGAAACACTATATTCACTTTTGGACATTCATTGCTGGTAATATATTTGCAAACTAGAGGAATTTTAAGAGGAGTTCAACAAAAATGATGAAACTAGAGAAATTAATAATGGAGAAACATTAATGGATGAACAAGGCTCCTATTTTAGTGGATGGAAAGTTACATGCACAGTGTTCAAGAACGACTCTTCAGCTTCTACCTTTGCTGTGCTTCAGACTTCACCTAGTGACTGCCTGCCATTGGATTCAAAGAGATTGGTTACACTTAATTATTTATCTCCTTATTGGCACTGCCCTCAAGTATGCTGATTACTGCTGGATGTGTTTTTTCTTGACCTGTGTGGACTTTTCTTCCTCTTGTGTGGAAGAACTAGGCATTCCTGAAACATGAAGTAGGTATTGCTCAAAACACTTCAGTACACTGCTGGATTTGGGTATAATTTTTTGCAGGTTGCGTAATTCTTTAACAACTCATTAATACATGCTTCTGTTTATAAGGTGAGTTGTCAACAGCTTACATGGAATTATTTGGATAAATCAATGACTGTCTGTCTCTAAATTATGGCATTCTGATGTGGTAACAAGCCATATAATAATAATTACATAATACATATTTTTCTTAAATTTCGTCTGGACTCACAGCTCAAGTGAGGGTAAGCAGCACGGCTGGAGTGAGGCCACCCTTGGTTCACCTTGGAAGTGGAATGAAGCTGAAGAGTGCAGCCATTCTCCAGCTCAGCAATGCCCAGGGGCTCATCAGTTTAGATGTAGCCTTGCTCCAGCCACGTCACTTCACCTGCCTTGAGCTGCTGGACTAAAGTATTGCATAAGAAATGTAATGGTAATTAAAAAAAAAAAAAAGTGTCACACTGTCTCTGGCCCTAATAAACTCTCATCTTGAAAGACCCTAGTAGCATTTCAACATGCAAATGTAAGAAGTCTAGAGCAAGGCTGCAGTGATGAGTAAACATGCAGGAATTGCATGGGTTTCGCTACTACAGGTTCCTTGTAGTTCCAATGGAGAAAGGACAGTTCCCTTTAGAGGGTCATTTAGAGACAGAGCGAGACTGCTGGCTACGGTGGCAGTTGATCCTCACTGAGGTACATTTTGCCCTAATCAGAGATCTTGTTGGACTCAAAGATGATCTACCTTCTACCTCTATAGCCTTGCATCTTGAGGAGCACAATGATGTTGTCATCCTCGTAATCATGGTATCCATCTGTGGTATAGCCAGAGTCTTTCATGAGAATATGTGTGTGGGGGGGTTTCAGTTCCTAATGATGAAAGATCTGGGAGCAATTATGGAAAGGACAGTCAGTGCACGTCACAATGACAGACTAGGACAATCTCAGCTGAGAAAGTCCCTTGTCAAAACTGATGTAATGGTTGTTTTTTACAAGGAGTATGTTGCCACTTTGCTTTAGATCCCTCCATAGCCCTAATGGAATTATAAACAGAACATAAAGTTTCCAGATCACCTCCTGTACTGGATTCCAAGCTTACCGCAGGGATGTACTATGCAGGTTTCTAATGCTGCCACCCTGAGACACCTCCATTGCATGGCTTTAGCACATGCCTGCTGTTCTGTGGCCAGTGACCATAGCAGAAGATGTGGTGTCAGTTGTACAGTGGGGACACACACATACATTTGATAACAATGCAATTAAATTGTTTTGTGGTCCCCACCCAGAGAACGTGTACAGTTCCTCATTATTGCTGACAGTTTTCAAGCCTCTTTCAGGGTAAAATATAGCTAAGTTAAAAAGTAAGTAGCAAGACAGGAACAGTATAGTGCATTATCAGTGAAATTTAACTATTGAGAAAAATGAAGAGTGACAAAAACTGTCTTTCCTGTTCAAGTGAGTTTGACTACACTTCTGCTACATGTGAGGTCAGCAGGATTTTATTTCTAAATTATTCATCAGGATCTTTCTAGTAGCAGGAGGTACGCAGCTGTAGGCTTATAAATAGCTATTCAAATCAACGAAACCAGGACTTAAATGTATCCAGTACTGGTTTCTGTTTTGTTTGGGGTTTTTTTTTTGCTTTGTTTGTTTTTTATCTTTTCTTTTCTTTTCTTTTCTTTTCTTTTCTTTTCTTTTCTTTTCTTTTCTTTTCTTTTCTTTTCTTTTCTTTTCTTTTCTTTTCTTTTCTTTTCTTTTCTTTTCTTTTCTTTTCTTTTCTTTTCTTTTCTAAATGATTGTTGATAATAGACAAAAAACATGGGGGAAGAAAGCACTGGACAATAATACTACAATGAAAATTAATAGATGTAGAACATTTCTTTGCCTACTGCTATGGTAACTTATAAAAGTTCATTGTTTTTAAACATTGGGAATGATAGTTTCACAGAAATCACCTTTCTCTTTTTTTCCCCCAGCTGCTCTAGTGGTCCTTTTCTCTGTGCTGGCAAATATTAAAAATTCAAAGGTGGTTCATGACTATAACAATGAATTTCTGTAGGACTTATAAAATCAATGTTCTGTTTGGCAAAATAAAAATGCTTGCGATCTGCATTTTCTCATTGCCTATTTGCTATCACATAAAGAAAACTTGATTATTGGAGTCAAGTATTGCAATCCTGTGAGTTTTCTTTCTTTTCTGCTATTATGTTTTCTGCAGACAATTTCAAGAATAAAAAAAATCACTTTAATTAAAAAAAAAAGCAGCTCGTTTGTATTACTTAACTCACAGGCTAGCAGATTTTAAACTTTCCTTGAGAAAGAAAAACAACTAAAAATTGAATCATCTATTTTCTTCTCTTCTTTGCACCTCTTGATTTAAGGGAGTGTTGTAAACCAACTTTTAACATACTTTACATCATTGGTACAAATCCAGTGGAAGTACTGATGTAGGGACACAAAAATTTCCATCAGAAAAGAAGAAAATAAATAAAAAAAGAGAAAAAGATCAGTTCTTCTAAACAAATAATCTCCTTGGCCCTTCAAAAATTGAGAGTCAGATGTTCCAGATGGGCCCTTAATAATTCTCACTTTTAATGAAGAAAGGCAAGTAGTAATAGTCAGTTATGGTAATTTGAGCCAGTCAGAAATTTTCACCAGGAAAAAAGATTTTTTTTTCAGATTTGGCATTTTGCCTAGGTAAGTCTATTTCAACGATATTTTCTGTGGACACTTCTCTGTGCAGATGTCCCCTGCCAGCAGCTTCCCATTTGTTAATTAACCTGCCAGCTGAAGAGCCCAAGTTTCAGAATATTCTGAGATTTTAGTCTCATAAGCACCAAATCCTCCATTCTCCAGAAATTTGTACTGTGAAAGTTGCAGATCATTATCAAAACCTTCTATTTTTTCACAAAAAAAGTAGAAGTTTCAGCCTTGCCCATCTGTAATGGTAACAGAAAGCAAGATCTGGGTGAATGAAATAAAAGTGGTCGTAGTGGTGCAGGAGTGTGCTACTGGCACAGGTTATTATAAAATGCCATTAACATGGCAATACCTTTCTGAACGATACACAAAGCATTTTAAGTGTGACATTTTTGTTGTAAGGTTTCATTTTCTTCTGTTTGAAGATCTTCATGAATCTGTAAAAATTGTTCAAGAAGAACTTTAAAAAAGCCTGAAAGCTAAAAGCCCAGATTTGTAAACACAATGAGCTGCATTAGGGCATGGGTCTGTTGGACTTGGTTGCCTCCATTGCATTATGGAACCCCCATCCTTGAAGATATTCAAAATTTGACGGGACAAGTCTCTGTGCAACCCAGAGCATCAAAGTAAGGCCTGCTTTGAGCAGGAGGAGGGGGTTGGTGTCTTCGTGAGTTCCCTTCAAACCTATTTCAGTCCATTATCCTGTGATTTTGTTTTCACTTGGTGCTTTTCTAGTGTCCTCCTTTAGGGATTGGGATGATTTTCTTTTGTATCATCTCCATTGTTAATCAAAGGTAATCAGACGACCAAGTCAGAACCTCTTGCTCTTTCTTTTGCCCCCTTATTTGTCACTATTTATTTAAGTTTTTAACGTACCCACCCACAATTTGATATCTTGGTTCTTACACTTTTTTCTATTTTGCGTGTTCCAAAGTCATACACACAGGACACAGCAGTAGTAATGTTATTTTAAAACTGTAGCCAGATAGCTTGGCATTTAAGCACTTTCTGGTGAGATAGCCAGGTGATAAAAAAGCCAGGAATTGGATCTGTCTGCAGCAGTCTTTGCCATGTTTCACATTTCTACTCTAGTGTCAAACAAGGTACCAACACTTGCATCTTAGATGTAATCGTGATGTTTTCTTTTGATCTGAAAGGCAGGAAGAGGTGTCAGCATTTGCAAGTTGAATGATTCACTAAGCATTATAATTCCATTTATCTTTTCTTTGCCAGTTCTGTAGTATTTGGTGACATAATGCTGGGCTGTCAATCTACTGCCAGCTCTTGCATTGAAAATCTTCGGAGTAATCAGTCTGTTGGATATTAGACAAATTAATTTTTCTAAGTTTCTGAAATTATTTCTTGTTATTCTCAGTGTAGTTCATGACTGGAGCATAAGTAGCGATAAACAAAGTGTGAGGTTTGTGTTTCAGTGGTTGCCATAGGAATATCAGATGATCTTGTGGATACATCTACCTATTGTTTTTAATTTCAAAATTAGCATTCCATTAACCTCTGTCAGAGACTGAGTGACCACATGAGAGGAATACTTAATCTATAGTGGCTCAATAGGCTGATTTCTACCAGAATATTAGTTTCCCTTACAATCTAGAATTACTGCCCCTTATATCTCTTGTTCTTGCTAATGCAGCAACAGTTCATGGTATTTTTGGTCAGTGGTATTTTTGGTCAGTGTGAACCAATTGGAATCCAACACATATTGGACCTATAGTGCCATATCAGTGAAAATATACAGGGTTGCTGAAGCATCCTGTCGCAAAGAATTTTCACTACTGGAAGCCTCTACTACGCTGAAAGATATTTTGGGACATGTGCACACTGCCTTCTACTTTGATCACTAAACAATCGGGAATTTAGTGAGAAATAACCACATTATTTCAGTGTTTTTCAGGCAATTAGAATTATTAAAAATAGAATTAATAGTAATACAATTATTAATTATTATGAATAAAATAATAATATAAAATTATAATAGATTATGAAATTACTACAATACCAACTGTATGCTACATAAGCTTCCCTGCAGTTCACGGAATCACGGAATCATGGAATCTTCAGAGTTGTAAGGGACCTCTAGAGATCATCTAGTCCAACTCCCCTGCTAAAGCAGAATTGCCTACAGCACATTACTCAGGACTGCATCCAGACGGGTCTTGAAAGTCTCCAGAGAAGGGGACTCCACAACCTCCCTGGGCAGCCTCTTCCAGTGCTCTGTCACCCTCACCATAAAGAAGTCTTTCCTCATATTTGATCGGAACTTCCTATGTTCCAGCTTGTGCCCATTACCCCTCATCCTGTTACTGGGAACCACTGAAAAGAGCCTGGCTCCATCCTCCTTAAACCCACCCTTTAGATACTTGTAAACATTAATAAGGTCTCCCCTCCGCCTTCTCTTCTCCAGGCTAAAGAGTCCCAGCTCTCTCAGCCTTTCCTCATAAGGGAGATGCTCCAATCCCTCAGTCATCTTTGTTGCCCTA
>VYZM01007445.1:17023-58903 GCA_013398915.1 Dromas ardeola
CTCTGCCCAGCTCTCCAGCCTGTCTAGGTCACGCTGGATGGCAGCACGGCTCTCTGGTGTGTCAGCCACCCCATCCAGTTTGGTATCATCAGCGAACTTGATGAGGACGCACTCTGTCCCCTCGTCCAGGTCGTTGATGAATATGTTAAACAATACTGGTCCAAGTATTGACCCCTGGGGGACACCACTGGTTACAGGCCTCCAACTCGACCCTGCTCCATTAATCACAACCCTCTGAGTCCTGTCACACAGCCAGCTCTCAATCCACCTCACTGTCCCCTCGTCTTCTCCATACTTCCTCAGTTTCCTAAGGAGGATGTTATGAGAGACAGTGTCAAAACCCTTGCTGAAGTCAAGGTAGATGACATCTGCTGCTCTGCCCTCATCCAGCCAACAAGTTATAACATCATAGAAGGCTATGAGTTTGGTCAAGCATGATTTACCCTTGGTAAATCCATGTTGACCACTTCCAATAACTTCCTGCTCCTGAACGTGCTTGGATATGACATCCAGAAGGAGTCGCTCCAAGTTCAGTCCTAAAGCAAGTCTAAGTGACATGATATTCAGTACAGTAACTGCTACAGTTACTCAGACCAAAAGGGAGACTGTCCACTGTCTTCATTGATCCTATGGAAGTTGACAGGATGTGTCAACACTACCACTTTGATCTCTCCTTGCTTATCTCCAGGGTCCTCGTTCCACATCACACATGTGCCGGTTTACTCTTGGGCATCTTGCTGAAGCAAGCCAAGTACTTGTGTTTAAGAGGAAGCCAGGGCAGAATTCAACCCAAGGTGTGCTCCAGATAGACACTATGTACAGCCTGTACCATCTTCATCTCTGGCAGGGCTCACACTCTTGGACTGTTTATTATGTTGATGGGTTCATGATATCCTCCCTCAGTGCCACGTTATAAGACCAGTAGGCTTTGTGATAACTCTTCCATTATCTGCAGCATCTTGAAAAAAGACACAGCATTTTGAAAAAAGACAGCCCCATAAAAGAATGATGTCTGCAAATTATATCTTGTCACCTGTTGTACAACAACGTGTGCAGATAGTTCAGGTGAAATGGGTCTGGCAGCCAAGCTATCATTGCTTGCAAGTTCATGTTTTATATGCATTCATCAAATAGGGCCCTGAAGAGACCCTGTTTGAGTACAATGCAGTGGGATCATGGCCATTCCCCTCTGTGAACTCCTGGCCATTAGAAGCTGCATGGATCAGACTGCATGAAATGGTTGAAGGGCCATGATATCTCCCTGGTGCAATTCAGGGGCTCCATAGACCTTGCCACTGGGAAATACTGTGTGAATCTGGTAAACCGAAGAAATTAATGAATATTATTATCTATTCCATGATGGGATGGATGGTAGAATCCATGCAGATACCATTCTGTTTCTACCCTCTCCACGTGGTGAGTTTTGAGGCTAATACCTGTCAGACTTTGTAAATCACTTGTAAATTGCCTATTTTGTGGAAATATGCTGTCATCAAAATAGAGATGATAATTCAAAGCTAGTGAATTAAGTATTATTCAGCAAAGGGAGGCCCAAAAGCTGAAGGTCAGAGACGTAGAGAGCTCTTCGATGAGGCACAAGCTGTGTGATTCACCGGTCTTCCACTTGCCAATGTAGCCCGGCTTACCCGCAGAGCAGCTCATCAACAGCTACGCTCTGACTGATGTCCTTGCAAAGCATCAAGCACAGAGTTAACACTGAGGTGGCACAAAAGCCCTACAGCAATCTTTAATGAAAATGTCCTGTGACTTATAGGAGGGATGATTCCTCTCAATCTGCTGGCATTTTGTTCTGCTGTTGCACAGACATCCAGTTCCTTCCCTTCCAGCACCTACCTATATTAGAAAGAAGCTTAGATAAAGGTGGAATCAGACTGTATGCTGTGCATTTATTAGTTGATCTATTTTAACTTCTTCTCTATCTAAGTCAATGTGTTAATATTGCATTAATCTGAAATTAAATACACAAACTCGGTCACCCAATTAATCACATTAGTGATTGTGACCTTATTTTGCCATGGAAGTTACTTGCATAGGAAGCAAACAATGAGTCTACTGATGACTTTTTTATTTATTAAACACCGGTAAGTTTTGCTGTTTAAAGGCCACTTATTGATCTTTGCATTTAGCCTTTTGAGCCTCCCTTTGCCTTCATTAATCAGTCTGAAACAAAATTATTCTGAACTGCAGGAAAACAGAAGACAGAAAAAATTACCAACAACTGACTTATGATTTGCTCATCATTTTTAAGTGTCTTCATTATGGTCATTTCTTAAAGAATTTACAAGAAAAAGTGTAGCAAATGACATCTTATATTAGCTATTTGAATATTTTTGGAGTCAGTAAGTAGAACTGCATGACTCCAGCTTCTACAAATTTCTCAAGAAAATGATGCATTGACTACTATTTTCACATTTAAAATATAACTAATAATGCAGTAGTGATTAGTCTACCTGATTCTCAAGTAAGATATAAATTGTATTATGACTGAACATTTTGATGGAGTTATAATACCTTAATACCAGCATGTTGCATGTAGAAAGTAGGAAAATCTCTTTTGTTACTTTGTTGACTAATCTTTCCACTTTGCTACACGGGATTATTTTGGAGGCTGGGGATCTGGTAATTGAGGTCTCTCGTTCCTGGTAGGGTAGGTAAAATGGTCATGACAGTTCAGGTTTCCTTCCAAGTATTGACATATTCTTACTCCCCACTAATCAGTAGGCATTTATGAAGCAAGTTATGCAGAGTTTTAGTGAGGAAGCCCATGGACACTTATTGTAGGAAATGTTAGTGACACCCACCTCGATGCTGCCTTTTCACCATTCCTCTTTAGGATAACTTTGTAGCTCCATGAAGGAAGGTAGAGGACAAGTGGAACTTAAAGTGGTGTTTAGTGTAGCAAGCAAAAAACAAAAACTGTCATAAATTGAACTATTTTATTTTATATTTTTTTTTTATTTCTCATTGAAGAGGAGAATTTGTGATTACTATTCATAATCTATAAATTTATGATTTTATATCCCATTGTAAATCCATCCTAAATGGTAAATGACGGGTAGTTTAAAACCAAACAAATAGCACAAAAGCAGAAGTAAATAATAATCTACATTTAATTATGAAAATCTAATTCATCTGTTCCTTGCAACACGAAACTCCATCTCCAGGGTACTTCATTATCTCTGAGAGCTGAGCTGAAGCTGGAGCAGCACAGCTGAATTACAGCTCTGCTTATTGAGGTCATGCAGAAATCATCAGCATTACAATACCCTGCATATTGGAGTAACAGCAAGTAAATTGCTTGTTAAAGGTGTTGATATTTAATTTACCAAATTGTCTTAATTTAAAAGTGAATACATTGGTTTATTTATGCCCCCAGATCATTTGAGTTTGGTAAACAATCTGCAGTTCACATTGTGCAGCAGGAAGGTTTTTGTGTGTTTGTTTATCGATTGCTTAGGAACGAAAATCACAACATTCACAAAAGGATTAGTTAATTCAAAATTTACCAAATTATTTCTGGAAATTAATAGTGAGCAGATCTTCTCCCTTTCCACTCATCCAGTAATAGGGTAAATCCAGGGACTAAATCAAGGCTATATTCTTGACATTAATAAGCCATATTAAGCAAAGAATGGTAGAAAAGGAGCAAAGCTTGAAAATGCAATCATATCAGCATCAGTTTTTCTCCATAGTGTGGTAATGGTTATATGACACTGTCTTTTTCAAATCAGAACCTTCTTTTTACACTGTGCTGGTTCCTAGACTGTTAAAGAATATTCTCTGATGCGTCCTTCACTAGGCTCTAGGATCATAATGTATATTTTCTCCAAAGAAAAACCAATAGAAATATTTTAATGAAAAAAAATCTTTGAAGGATTTTTACCTTCTAGAAAGTATTTATTTTTCTTAATCTGTAATTCTGCATTGTAAACATAAACAATGCACTGAAAAAACTGTTTTCTTCCCTACATTTAATCTCTTGTGATATATAATATCATTGGTGTTGCATCGTTAATATGCCACAGAATTAATCACATTTGCAGTATGGATTAGTTATGAAAAATTCATACTAGAAGTTGAAAACCTTTTTCTACTGCAAAAACCCCCATTTTCATCCCAGACACATTCGTGGAACATTATTTTTTTCATCAGGAGCTAGAAATAAAACACTTGAATAAAATTAGTTCTACAATTTTGAAGATGTTTAAAAACGCATATTTAATTACAACTGTGCCCAAAATTTGGTATCAGATATTCTAGTTTAAACCAAGGGAAATCTGATGGAAACTGATGACATTACTTCTGCTTCACTTCATTGTAACCAGCAGAATAATCTTTCCCCTCCAGGAAAAGGATCTGGGTTTCTCAGAAGGCTTACTGAGATCTTCTGTGAAAACCAATAACCTTATTGAAAGAAAAAAAAAAACAGGGAGAGTCAGATAGATTATACAAGTCAAAGTAGTATTCATTATCATTTTTACTGATGTTGCCTAACTGGAACTGAGTTATAAATAGATGATGAGCCTATTACCATGGATAAGCTGGCACGTAGGTTTATGTCATGACATGTCATAGTGTCCTTCTTCCCCAGGCACCCATAGAATCATAGAATCATAGAATGTGTTGTGTTGGAAGGGACCTTTAAAGGTCATCGAGTCCAACTCCCCTGCAGTAAGCAGGGAATCCAGATGTGTGAACTGCTGGTGACCCAGTTTAGATGTAGCACTTTTACTGTGACATGTCCTGCTTGACAGAGTCTGGGACAAGGTGTCAGTCCAACAGGCTCGTGTTGAAGAAGTAGGCTGATGTCTGATTTGATTCAAATCCTAGAACTTTTCCTAGCTGTGAAGATTTCCCAGCTTTTTCCATATCCATCCTCACTAATGCATGCTCATCCACCTGAACGACTCATCTCCATGACCTATCAGCTGAATAGTGGCTGATCACTTCTCACAGGTCCTGGTGTTTAAGGTGTACTATTTAAAGCCATCCCAGCTCAAACACCAGGCAAAAGAGGTTTTGACTGAATGTGATAGGAAAATCTGTGATTAAGGGCATGGCTCTGTTGCCTACGCTTGGTTGTCTGTATAGTGGCACTTGAGAAGCTCTGGGGTGGTATCCCACCTGCTGCTAGCCCCATCAAGATGGAGGCAGCCAACAGGGGTCTGGTGTCACAATGGCCAGCCCCATGAAGATTTTTGAGTAGCTCAGGGGCATGTGAGTGCCATTCAAGTAGCACTTGACTCTGGTGTGTAGGCAGTGGATTTGAAATATTCCTGTCAATGAAGGGATTGGATGTGGTCCCTCTGAAACTTTATTTCATCAATTTCCTGCTAAGACAGCGGAGATGATCAAGAAAGGTTCACGAGAAATGTTTCCAAATCTTCCTACTTCTCCTGCAGCCTTTGAATCTGTATCCATTTTTATGCATATTTCTGCATCAGAACTGGTCCTTGGTTGAGAAAGGCGTGGACTAGTTTGTCCTGAGGTAGAAATTGATGAAAACATATGAATCTGAAGAAATATCTAAAATAAATATCATTTAGAACTCTATGTGTTTGCTTACAGCAGCTATGCAGAAGGCTTTAAATACCTTCAAAAGTTCACAGCGGTTTCTCCTTTCTACCTTTGAAGTTAGAGTATCCAGATTACTGTATCACAGTATAACCCTCCTGCCCCCGCCCCAAACTTCTCAGGTAGAAAAGTTGCTATCAATTTAATATCTTGACAAGAAATAGAGAATTCCTGTGTGACATACAATAAAGGATTTGTCATGAATCAAACTATGCACAATTGAGAATAAAAAGTCTTTTTAAACTTCTATTAAATCATTTAAAATTAAATGTCTCTAATTCAGGGCAATTATGCAAATATTTCTTCAATGAATGAAGACCATGGTATGTTTAGTGTATTCCATTAATGCAAACTTCACTCAGTTTTTGTCTGGTATGATTGAGGCTGTCACTTAGAAAAAGGAAGGTATTCAATAAAACCAGAGTATTGGTACAGAATGCTAAGTATATTCCACTACCTGGTGAAGCTAGAAGTAAAAAAGTATGAAAAAGGGTAGGTATTCAAATCTGGTTCTACTTAACAAAGAACAGCATTAATATAGTTTTTAAAAGTATCCTTTTTTTTTGTGGAAAAGTTTAATTTTTAAAAAAATTAGGGGCTAAGCATATTATTGTGCATGTGTGCTTTTCATGTTTTTCCTTTAAGTGTCATCAATACATGTTAATCTTTTTTGCTGTATTTTTTCTGTTTCACTTACTTGTCATTCATTAGTTATTAGTTACATCACTTCTGACATTTCCATTGCTGTTGTAATGAGACTTTCCTGGAGCCTCCTGTCACTTTTGCCAAATTGGAGAAAAATTTTCAGCACTTGAAACTGGGGAAACATTCCTCTTCCTGTCTATGGCTTAATATAATGTATCAACTGTGCTAGTTATTTTATAATCAACATAAAAATGCAAAATCCCTGTTTCAAATGGCTTTGAATTTGACCAAGCAATAACTAGCTGGAAGATCTGCTAGAATGAAATAGCACCAAAAAGGTCTTCTAAGTTTGTTGCAATGCCTGTTATTTACTAATAGAGTTCTTTGGGATATGGACTTTTTCTAGAAGAATTTGAGAGAGATGCATAATTTATAAAGGTGCAGGGGAAATAACTGTGGTGAAAATAGATGACAATGTTTACAGCAAACATTTACATGGGAAAGGAAAAAAAAAAAAGAGACCACACAAAGTTTTCCTGCAATGAATGTAGATTCTGTTTGCTGGGGCAAATAATTGGTTTTTGGTTTGGTTTTTTTTTTTTCTTTTTTTCTGAAAGGAAGCAAGCTTCCAATCAGTTTTGTACATTCCTTCTGTAAGTGTGTGCAGAAGGCATGAATTCCCTAGAATTGCCTGTTCCACGGTGAAATACTGCCTTGGGTCTGTAAACCTGGACCTGATCAAAAATCAAGCATTTCATTCTTAGATACAAAAAAATGTATAGGGAGATGTACATGAGAAATACAGGAAGGTGGCTAGAAAGATTAGAGAGGACACTTCAGAGAACAGTCCAAGAAGATCTACGACACAGCTGTTTTCCTGTCTTAAAAGTACTCTCTCCTTTTTTTTCTGTGTAGTAACTCTATCCTTTAAAAGTCAATAACACAGAATAATGAAAAGGTCTTTGTGCTCCCATCATGCAGTATGTCTAAGCTCTTTCCTAGTTGTACTTGTTTGTGTTTTTAAGGTAATTCACAGGAAAAACTGTAAATAAGTTTGAACTATGGCTGTTTCACAGTCGATCTTCAGTTGGCCTTACTGCCCTCTCCAACAGCCTGAGATGAAAAAAGCATGGTCTGAGCATCTGCTGGAAACACAAGTACCCTCTGGGCACCATGTCAGCTAAAAATTCCAAGGGATGAAATCTAACATGATGTAAACCACATCATAAAACTGTTGCAAGTCTAATCAGAAAATGGCATTCTGGAAGCACACTGAAGGAGAAAGGCCGATTTACTGTAATCAAGAAAAAGAGTGTATTGGGGGAAAAAAACCATCCCCTTCAGCTTTGAAGAACACCTTCAATTCTCACAAAGAACAATGAGATAGACTGGGAGAGTGTTCAGCAGTACAAACACAGGAGAATAAGCCTTCTACATAAGAACATGTTTACATTGACATAAAAAGTGTATTGCTAACATATGAAATGCAGCTGGGGTAGAACAGCAGGGAATGGAAGAGAGGAGGAAATGAAAATATTTATTGATTTTCTCCTTCGTACTGTCTTGCACCCAAAGATGGTGAGGTGGCAGTGGAACTGGCTGAGTGGCTGCTGTGGAGGTTGGAGGGAGTCAAGGTGATGCTTGGCACAAGGTACGCTCTGCTGGTGGTAGCACGGCTCCTATAGCCTGGCCCAAAGCCGATCTCCCATCCCTCACTCAGGAGAGAAGTTCCACAACATTACAGCCAGAGGGAATCTTTTTACTTGGTTATTTGTCCATCTACGTTGTCTTGTGGGACACAACATAGTAAATGGGACTATAAACAGAAACCACATGAGATCTGCAGAATTGTGAAGAGGGTTGTTTCTAATGAAACAAAAAATTGAGACCAGAGTTCTTTATCTTGAATTATTTTTATAGGGGGTCAGATCTTTTCAAAGCATCATGAAAGCTTTCAAGCAGGTGAAACTCTGGCTTAGATGCTAACATGTCTTTCAAAAAACAAGTAAATACTCTTGAACCTCCTCTCCTCCAGAAAAAAAAAAAAAAAGATGACTCTTGGTAACATCTGGTGTTTGGCATCAGCAAGAGGTAGTAAACAGCAGATTATAATACCATAGCTGGTGGACTCAGGGGAAACTGAGCTAGAAAGAGTACACAAGAATGACATAAGTGAACTGAAACAATGACTAACTGTCCTTTGTATTCATGCTTTGTCATGAAAGTTTATATTTAATTAATTGTCAGCGTGGGAAAAGAGGTATTGTATTAATATAATTTTTAATGCCATCTTTACATATTACCATATCTGGTATATTAAGGAATCATGTTAGTATCCTGTTCATAACTATGAATATGAAACATACATCAAATGAGTTTCCCTAGAGCAAAGATTTTTGTATTGCATAGCTAAATCCATTAAATACACTAATAGATGCTGAATTGCACTTTAGTGACGAATTAATGTCAATCACAGTTATTGCAGTTAAATAACCAGTGAATCATAGAATCATAGAATGGTTCAGGTTGCAAGGGACCTTAAAGATCACCTAGTTCCAACCCCCCTGCCCTGGGCAGGGACACCTCCCACTAGACCAGGTTGCTCAAAGCCCCGTCCAGCCTGGTCTTGAACACTTCCAGGGATGGAGCATCCACAGCTTCCCTGGGCAACATGTTCCAGTGCCTCACCACCCTCACAGTAAAGAATTTCTTCCTAATATTCAACCTAAATCTACCCTCTTCCAGTTTTAGGCCGTTACCCCTTGTCCTATCATTATACTCTTTCATCAAGAGTCCTTCCCCATCTTTCCTGTAGGCCCCCTTTACGTACTGGAAGGCTGCTATAAGGTCTCCCTGGAGCTTTCTCTTCTCCAGGCTGAACAACCCCAGCTCTCTCAGCCTGTCCTCATAGCATAGGTGCTCCAGCCCTCTGATCATCTTCGTGGCTCTCCGCTGGACCTCTTCCAACAGGTCCATGTCCTTCTTGTGCTGAGGACTCCAGAGCTGGACGCAGTACTCCAGGTGGGGTCTCATGAGAGCAGAGTAGAGGGGTAGAATCCCCTCCCTCGACCTGCTGGCCATGCTGCTTTTGGTGCAGCCCAGGATGTGACTGGCTTTCTGGGCTGCGAGCATGCATTGCTGGCTCATGTTGAGCTTCTCATCCGCCAGCACCCCCAAGTACTTCTCAGGGCTGCTCTCAATCCTTACTTCCTTAAACTTCAGGGTAAACTCTTGATTTGGGTTTTCAGGATAAATTCCTGAGTTTAGTTTGTTCTAGTAATTTTTTGTGTTAATCAGATGCATTCATGTTCATCAAGAGAACTATGTGCCCTTTCAAATGTTGCAGTTGAATGAACACAGTTTTTTAATCGGAATGCTGAAATGCAGTGTTGGTTTTCTGGCATTTCCTCAGAAAAATTACATGTGGCCCCTCATATTGTTCATACACTTCATTTCCTCTGTGACCAGAGATGAAAATGGAATGATTGCTCTTACATTTCACAAGAACAGTTGCAGGTCCATGGTGTTCTTCATGCCAGACCACCTCTACTCTGGAGAAATAAAACTGTGTAAAAACAGTTGTAGCATCAGCTCTTGCATTTGTCTCCAAGTCTGGTTTTGTCACAGCAATTGTTTTTCCAAAGAAGTCTTCTCTTTCCCAACTGCCATTTAAAGGTTTCTGAAAACCTGACAACCTGATTTTCCTGCTCGGTAATAATCCTTTTGGGCAGATATGTATGATGATACCATGAAGTGTAACATGCATCAAGACAACACATTATATATATGCTCCAGGAAATCCCAGAAAAGGCTCATCCAGACACCTCCCCCACCCCCATTAAAGATATCCGGGCTGTGTTTTTCAATATTTGAGTAACGTTATTAAGAGATGAAAGCTGGCTGATAAAGTAGCTCAGATGTTTTAACTTAGCAATGTGGGGAATCGCACATCTTGTGAGCTGAAACCCTTTCCAGCTTTTGTAGTCATATGTGCTTAGAATTCTATTAATTTAGGTAGCTCTGTAATTTGTGAAAAATGTCTGTGAAATGGAAAAACAGCTGTGGCTCTAAGTAGAGGATTCTGGGTAATAATTAATAGAGCTATTATTTAGGGTTGAGAGTACTCAACAGCTAAATAGATCCGAATCTGTAAAACATGAATTCAATTAATATCTTTGTCTTATGTTTTGGCCACATTCAAGTGGGTTGAGCAGAGCAAAAGGCATAGCAGATCTCTTTATTTTTCTAGTCAAAGCACTTATTTTACTGGCAGCTGCTCTAATTAAGGATGTCTGAGCAAATGCAGTTTTCATGCTTTGTTAAAAGAAAATGTTTTCTTAATGCTGCATTTGGGTTTGTGTTGCCTACATACGATGGTACAGATGGGCGAGTCCTTCGGCACCAAGATCCGAAGCTTTCTGCAGTGATTCAGCTGTCCTGAGCTGTCAATATCCAGCTGTGGAGACACAGGATTTGGCTGCTGTTAGAGGATGTAAAGAGGCAGGGGGGTCCCAGCAGCTTTAGGGTTCTCACTTAGGCAGGAGTTGCCCTCAGGAGGAGAGGGATGTGCGCCAGCAGCTCCTCGAGCGGCTCCCCACTAGGAGCCAACGATAGAGAATGATAAGAAAGGAAAGTTTCTTTTATAACTTCTGTAGAATCAGGTTTTCAGCTGTGTTTCCAAGGGAAACCGGAACTTTCCAGGGAATGTCTTCCCCACATTTTGAGTGAGTTCTCAAACTCTCGAGATGCAGGACAGTAAAGGTGGATTTTACATCAGTTTTGAATGAGGACTGCATGGAGCTTATTTGCGTTATGCAGCAGTAGCTGACATCTAACACAGACGCTCTGGCTAAAAATTTTAGCCACTTCTGAGTTAGAAAAAAAATCCAAAACCTTCTTTAGCTAAATCCCTGTAAGATGGAAACTCAGAAATGAAACTGGAATTATGCTCTTTCAGCCCTATATCCTAAAGGCATTTCTTCAGATCTAAGATTCACATCTGTTGCTCTGATTGTATATAGTCAAAGGTTGACTTTGAATTTTCTTCTCCTTTTCCTCATCTTCTTTGTTTTCAGACTTGGTTTTAACCACTTACACAGGATAAGCCTCGTCTGTAATTGTCTCAGCTCCAACACAGCTGAAATTTAATCCTTGTTTGCTTCCACAGCTGCAGTTTTCTTTCAGAACTAATTTTGTGTTTATGGAGCACCATGGACTGCAATTTTCTAGTGTGTTTTGCGTTGTTGTTTTTTTCCCTGCCTTTTTTATCAGGTTTTTTACTTCTGCTCATCATGTTCTTAACTCTACACTCAGGAACAAGCCCAGATAAGGCTAGTGATAAATCTTGGTGATAAACCTGCAGTGTAAAGTCCAGATGGCAAAGGGTGCCTTAAAACTGGAACGAAGATGGCTATAAGCACCAAAGCCGACTAAACATTTAGATTCTTAATTTCCCACTGAAATACTCTGGGGATCTAGTAGCCCAATCAAATTCTCACAGGACCTTGGGATTTCTATTTGTTGCACATTGATTAAAGTAAAGATTGATTTTTCTTTTTTTCATCTGTAATGGTATTTGGATTTGCAAGAAGTACAACTCGCATACCAGATTCATGTAATAAACAGAGCACTAGATGTCACATACCTCTTGAAAGCCATTTGCCCTTAAGCATTTGTGCTTAACTAGCTCAGCAGGGGATTTATATGCCATTTTCTGAAGAACCAATTGCCATAATTAAGAGGAAGATATTGAAGCACAATGAACTTGGGGACTGAGAAGATGTGAAATATAGGCATTCATCAGTTATATCAGCAGTTCCAGTTTTAATGCTTGGGTTTTTTTTTCTCAATTAATACTCAGTCCACTAGCCTACAAGTCTCTTTCTGACAGATCATCCTGAACTCAGGTCTTGTAGGCAGGCATATAGTCAAGCATCTCTCATGGCACTTATCTCTTCCATCAGGCATCAAAAGTGATGAGGTAAAGAATCTTTTTTAATACGAATTCAGAGAATACAGTACTTCACAAAGGTGTTGAGGCTTGGTGGATAAAAAAAGGTCATTATTTTATTTGAATAAAATGTGCTTGCATGGATGAAGACAAAAATACCTCCATCATTTCATGTCTCAGTGACTAAACTGTGCTCGCAGTTTCTAGGAGATATGCAAAACAGGGTTGCTGGTCTGCTCAGTTAGACAAAACAGGGAAGGATAATGACTGTTTAAAGAAATGTAAAGAAGATATAAAGGACTGAAATGTACACGGGAATATGCATAATTTTTCCTGGTTTGGATAAATGCTAGAAATCTCATCTCTTACATAACTGAGAAAGGGACTTTGCATACATATTCATACACATAATGGATAGTTTGCAGCTAAAAATCCTCACTGTACTCAAATCTTAGGGATGTGCTTTTGATTATTACCATCCAGGTAATAAAGACAAATCCAGGTGGGTGAAGGCATCCTTTCTGAAACTTGGATATGTTCCCACATCAAAGGCCTTTGTTTAGCCATGATGTAACATAGATCCATCAAGAAAACTCATACCCTTTAAAAGCAATATGTCATTTAATTTTCCTTTTTCCTGAGGTAAAATTTTACCAGGATCAATCTAATATGGACCATGAAATTTCAGGCATATCTCTAATCTTAAAAATAGTTTTAAGCAGAATTATTATGATTGACTTGTGGAAATATAGTGGAAGCGTAAGAAATGATCATGGAGCAATATTTCATTCCGGTAAAGAAGACCACTGTCTTCAGTGCCATTGATCTAATAAGTTATATACTAATTATACTCTAAAGAATGATAAAATCAACTCACATTACTGATGTAGAAAAGGCAGAGCATGGTATGTATAAAGATGTGCTTTCCAGGCATGTCACTAATGACCCCTCTTATACCAAGTGTGTTTAAAAAGTCACAGTCTTACAGCTTCATGTTCCCTTGGTAGACAAAAAAAGCAGTGCTCCAAGTCAGCCAGAGCTTCAGAAGTGCTCAACTTTCTTCTTTGCCTGGAAAGCTTCATTTCACCTTATAGATCTGAAAACAAGAAAAAAGAAGGCAGAAAGAATTAAATGTCGGTTTAAATTAAAACACAGTTATAGGAGAATATACTCATCTTTCTGCAGCGCTCACTCCTCCGTATTTCCCTCTTGTGCCCTGAGCTACCTCTTCATAAATTTTGACTTGCAGTGCATTTCTAGGGTTTTGCAAGTGATGTTTATCACTTAAAAATACTACATCTGTTAATTTCAATTTAACATTGTGACAGTAAAAAACTCTTTCTGCACCTAACTCGAAGTTGTTAGCAATGAAATAGATGTTACATATGTCTGGAGTCAAAACACTCATCTGGGGCAGGACATCTTAACTAACCTAAGTTAAGTTTTACAGTGGTACCTGTCCCAGTCTCTCATATATGATTTTTTTCTATTAGTTGGTTTCATCAGTGGCAGAAATTATTCATATATCCTCAAGATTTACAACTTTATTTCGCTTTTTTTCTATGTGATTTCACCTGCAGTTACAGAGCAATTTACTGAAGTATTCTTGTGGACTTTTTCTAAACAGTTTTCATTCTGAATAGCTCATGGCATGGCACCCCAGGTTAATACCCCTCAATCCAGAACTGATGCTTAAAGAGAAGAGGCGAATCCCAAAAGTGCTGTATACCCTCTACTGAGATTGAAAGACCGTAGCAGAATTGTTCTGAAATTAACTTTTGTTCAACGCTTTATTTTAAGAACTTTCATGATAAAAGCTGTGGGGTTTTTTTATTGCACTGTCCAGATTTCAAATGTCCATGACCATTGTTCTCAAATAGTACTTTTTTTTGCAGTTACTGCTTCATTCGCTTCCTCCTCCGCATCTCTATAGCACCAAACAAATGGATCATAATTATACTCAAGCAATTCATTTGTGTAAGAAAAGACTGATACAATTCAAATCACAGAGGTAAAACAACATACAAAACAAAGACACCTCTATAACCTTTAAAGTTCTTTTTGGGAGCATAGCTGACATTTCCTGTATCTGTTTATCATACAGATGTGTTAACTGAGATGCGTTTGTTCTAAAGGGTAAACTGTCAAATTTTTTGTTTGCTCTGTTGAAAAGGACTATTTATCAAGGAGAAAGCTGAACATCTCTTAAAGTTGGAACTGCATATGTAATATTAAAACTATACAAACTCATAGTAGGTAATAATCCAGCAGAAATGCAAGAAAGTAATACTGCACTGTGCTATAATTGTACTTACGAGTGTATATGTAATTAAGCAAATATTACAGCCATATTTGAATAATTGATTTTAATCAGTCACTTAGGCCCTGTGCCAGCAATCATCAGATAGTTGTACATATATTACCACTGTAGTTATTATTGGTTTCTGGATCCAGGTTGTTTTTTTTTTTTAATTGGAGCTGTGTGTATGAATTATGAACGCAAGCACAAGAGCTGGCTATACAATGCAGAGGTCTACACTTGCAGAGGTGTTCGATTTGTCAACTAGGAGCTGGAAACTAAAATATATTGGTGCTGTCAAACTGTGATGGAGCTAACCCCCTCCTCCATAGGACCGTCTTTCAGCAATGTTCTCTGGGAAATGCAATCTGGGTTTGGGAGCTTACACCATGCGAAAGAAATTTCCAACATGTCCTATTGGATTGTTACGTACTACAAAAATCCTTTCTCCATCCTGTTCTTAATGGTGGATTATGGCAACAACCCTTCCCATTCATTCTTGATTGTCCTACTGTGATGTGCCTTGTCATATGAAATATCGGCACCTTGGTCTTTGTGGTGCTTTGTGGCGAAGGCATAGCCATTAATAAAACACCTAGTTCACTATGAAGACTTTAGATAAAGCTGCATAGCCCCCGAGAGCAGAGGTATTGATTTGGTGCTGCTAAGAAAAAGGAGGGGGTTGTTTATTCATTTGTAAAAAATGCTTTCTGCATTATGATCTGTATTTTACAGATGGTTTCCTACCCAAATAATGACCTATTGAGATTTCTTTAACTTCTGATTATCTGACAGTTGACTGACTATTGTTTGTGGCAGACCGAACTCCAACGACAGAAAGCTACGAATCCCTCGTGTGTTTGTTTTTCTCTCTCCAAAAAGAACATTGCAGAGAACATATAGCATCTGCAGACCAGATTCACACTTCTGCTCTGATCTCCAGTCACTCTTCCTGATGAATAAAAGGTACTGGCACATCAACAAAACCATCAAAAGAAGGAGTAACATTGTGCTTTACGGTGCCAGCTCTGTGATGCGTCACTAATACCCAGGAGTAATTAAAAACGCGAAGAAAGTGAGTGAGGATATGTTATGCTTAGATTTGGTCTTACTTAGTTACATAACTTTAATGAATTTCACCTCGATTTACCTCCAGGTGCATAAGAAGTAAAGCATGTCTAGTCCTTCACAGCAAAGAAGGAGGCTTGTGAGCAAAACCGGCTCAAAGTTTCCCAGCATGTTAATGAAAATTGGATCCAGTCACCCCAGCATTGAGAAGAAAATAAGATCTCCTCACCATGCAGGCCTCCTCCTTCCTGGCTGAAGGCTGGAGCTCCCTATGCCTCCTGAAGGGCTGCCAGGTTGCTGTATAACACACCCGATGCGGAGGTGCTGCAGCTGGGTTTCCCCCATCCTTCATCCCGTATCCTGCTACTGGGTCCTGTCAGCAGCTGTGCTGTGTGAAAAGGGTACCATGTATATGGGTATGAAAGGTCAACGCCTCTGTGAGCCCTGGTTCTCCTTCTTCCCCCCGTGGAAAATCCTTCATCACATTCATTCTGTGCAATTTAGAACAATGTTAAATAAAGCTGATCTTTTCATACTATAAAACATTAAGAACAGCCTCACACATCCTGAAAATGAATCAATTCTTTTTGCTTTAGTTTAGTATTTCCTGGCTAAAAAAAATGCCTCTGTCTATACTCATTTACTTGAGGTAGGTTTTAGGAGATATATAAAGCACAGCTACTGAAGACCTTTGTGATTAACTGTGAGATAGCTATATATTAGTTTCCCAACACTGTTCCCTTGCTGTGCAATAACTTACAAGTTCAGACTTAATAATATGGTCTCCAAAATAAGCTCTTGCGTGTGTCAGGAATGCCTTAGCAATAACTGTAACGCTCTTGGTGTGCTGCAGAGTTATAATGACAGCCGATTTTTAGACATTCCTCAAAGCTAGAATGACCCTGATCTCTACAGTCTGTCTGTTAGACAGTTGGTACTTCCTGGAAAGACAAAATGATCTCACTACACTGTCTCTCTTCTGGGCTCGCCTTTGTGGCTGCACTGGAGACGCAAACTGGGCAAAAAGTTGATATTTCTGATATCCAGATATTTCCTTGATGTGGCAGTGTCTTCCAGTTGGGCTTGAACTGCTCTGATGCATCCTAAATCACCCCTTGGCCAGACAAGAGCCTGAAAGAGCAGTAATGGAAGTGCTGGTGTCATGTAGAAATCAGTAACAGACAGAGGCCTCTTCAGGTGCTGTCTCCAACCTCCATGTCCTACAAGGGCAAGTGTAGGGTGATGCACCTGGGGAGGAATAACCCCATGCACCAGTACAGGTTGGGGGCTGACCTCCTGGAGAACAACTCTGTGGAAAATGACCTGGGAGTCTTGGTGGACAACGGGAGGACCATGAGCCAGCAATGAGCCCTTGTGGCCAAGAAGGCCAATGGCATCCTGGGGTGCATCAAGAAGAGTGTGGCCAGCAGGTCGAGGGAGGTCATCCTCCCCCTCTACTCTGCCTTGGTGAGGCCACACCTGGAGTACTGTGTCCAGTTCTGGGCTCCCCAGCTCAAGAAGGACAGGGAACTGCTGGAGAGGGTGCAGCATAGGGCTACAAAGGTGATTAGGGGACTGGAACCTCTCTCTCTTATGAGGAAAGGCTGAGGGACTTGGGTCTTTTTAGTTTGGAAAAAAAGACAACTGTGGGTGGATCTTATCAATGCTTATAAATACTTAAAGGGTTGGTGTCAGGAGGATGGGGCCAGGCTCTTTTCAATGGTGCCTGGCAACAGGACAAGAGGTAATGGGTACAAACTTGAACATAGGAAGTTCCATCTAAACACGAGAAGGAGCTTCTTTACTTTGAGGGTGGCAGAGCACTGGAACAGGCTGCCCAGAGAGGTGGTGGAGTCTCCATCTCTGGAGACATTCAAAACCCACCTGGACACGTTCCTGTGCAACCTGCTCTAAGGTGACCCTGCTCTGGCAGAGGGGTTGGACTAGATGATCTCCAGGGGTCCCTTCCAACCCCTATCATTCTGTGTGATTCTGTGAAATCGGCTTCCTTAACCTTAAAGCATACAGGATGGAATTGTCTGACAGAATAATTTCTGCGCAAACGTTAAACAGTGTCAAGCGTTGGTAACAGAGCTGCAAAATCCTGTATTTACTGAGACTGAATGTCCTTGTTACTGACCCTGTGCCATGTTGGATCCACCTGGAGGCTAGGCAGTTATGGAGTAGGTGGTATTGCAATGAGCCGAAACGACACCTAGAGCATCATGTATTTATTGTCTGTGAGGCAGTGCACTGAAAAGGAAGGTTTCATATAAGCAACTAGCTGAGGGATAGGTCTTTAGCTAGTGTAAGTTTGCACTGCTTCAGTTACCCCAGTGGATCTCTGCTTGGTTTCTAAATTTGATAATCAGATGAAGATTTCAGTATTTGTTTGGAATACAAAGATATCATAGGAACTGCAAGAAGGTGTGGTAGACTGGACTATTCAAAAAGGCAGCCTGGGAGTTGAGTGATGACAATAACGAACACCCGGTACAACGTTCATAAAAGGGATTCCCAGAATGTTTAAGGGCAGAATTTGTATGAAAAAGCTGTCTGGTGACATCAGGTAAGTATTTGCAGTATAACACAAAATGTTTCAAGAATCGCAGTAATGGCACAAAGACTTAACTGTTTTTCAACCTTTATGTGTGCTTCTTAGCTTTATTGGTGCTAATAGACCTCAAGAATTGTTTCAGAAGCCTGAGAAATAAGGTCCCTTCCACAAATGACCTACAAATAAGTGAAAAGCTAACAGTCCTGGATGTGACATCTCTTTTCTTTTAAAACCTAAAATGATTTGTACCAAAGTTCCCCTTTTGATTTCCCCCCTGAAACATTAGGAGGAACACTAGTACCCAGGGGGCAAGACAAAGACAGCTGTGCTGACATTTAAGCTGGCAAAACACTGCAGTGGGAATGCACTACCCGGGGGAAATTTATGAAATACGCATATCCAGATTAAGTATATCCTTTTTATTGTTATGGACTGTTTCTGAAGCTGTTTGAAATGTTTAACTGCTTACTATTAAATGAATGTGCTTGCCTTTTGGGAAGGCTTCACATGAAACCACAGACCCAGCAAATAAGAAATTAAAAATAAAATTCAAGAAAAATATTAGCATTTAGTCAATATGTATATTAATTTTGTTTCATTTTTCCTAATCAATCACAGTAATGGCAGATGCGTGTGCTAATATCTTACATCCCTAGTGCTATTTGTACTCACCAGAAACATTTTATGGATATTGTGTATTTTTTCTACTAGATATTATATACATATGAAATTGAAATGTGCTTTCCAGGGACTGTCCATCCATTCTAAGAGCAGACATTCCAGTAAGTGTGCTGAATGCTGTTTTACAAATGCCAGTGATGTGACCTGTATGAGGTGATAAAAGCCCATCCTGATTTTATTACACAAAAATATTGATAAATGACAACTGGTAGTCTGACATTCACTGGACAGTAAAAATTAGAGGGGGTGACAAAGAGCTATTGTGTTGCCACTGAGTTGCAGGCTGGCAGGACAAGTTGGAAGAATCTAGAAATGTAAGAAAACATGTTTACTTTGTTGAATTTTGATTAGCTGATAGTTAGAGAGGATGCTGTAACCTTTTCCAGGCAGTGTTCACCTTTGGGTCATAAAGTGGGCGTGTGTGGGATGATTGTGCTGGAAGGAATCAAATTTACCGTGATTTCAATTACTTCAGAAACTAGCAGACTCCTGTAAATAAATACTGTGACATCACAGGGCATTCATTAACATTGTTACAGAAGGCATTCAAAGCTGATCAAATCAATCAGACGAGACCACTTGTTCCAGCATCTCCACAAGGTTTGGGTAGATCCTGATCAGCTCCTGGAATGCCAGTCTTTGACTGCTGCTGTTTTCTTTTTCCTCCAGCTGTGATTTTTTTTTCTCTGTTTTGATTATCTTTCTCTTTATCTTGCATCTCCAAGGCATCTGACTTAACGGCTCTCCACCCAGCCACCCAACAGAACTTTATAATTTTATCCCTGTAAGTAGAGGCAATTAAAATAGATATTTTCCACTGGGAGAGCGTCTGCTGGTTTAGCCCCACCACCTGATTTTTGTGCCTCCAGCAGGAAGAATACGAAAGAGAATGACCATTAGAGAGAGAAAGACACTTTTTCCAGCTTTCTTTTTTTCTCTTTTTCTTTGTGAGCACTGAACTTGTGCTGTCTTCTGGGAAGCAGGAGAGCACTCCAGTAACAGGAGTGAGAGCTCCAGATTAGATATTTTCAACCTGTGCACTGCGGGATGCTGGGGATTGATGGAGTACTTTCAAGAGGTCTGGAAAAGTGCCTTAAATGACATTATCATCTCCAAACACCAGTTTTGCTCTCCGTGCACCCATATCTCCTCTGCAAAACTCTGAGTGGACTCTGCTAGTGTGAAAATGTTGCACGCAGTAGGACTTGACTCCATCTTGTACCATTGAAGCGTGAGATAAGCTCTTATGTTAAAGTCTTACCATTTAACCTTTGAAGATGCAGTGGCAAGTCTAGATGATCTTTCCGAGCAGATTCTCCAAAACTGAATGGCTGTCTCTTCATATCACAGTATTTTGCCATATATGCGGAAGATGGCCTTGCCCTAGGGTGACTAGAGCACAGACAAGACCTGCAATGTTTGGGCAAAAAAGTGTGTTATTTGCAAAGAAGGCAGCTTGTTGTGGAATCACTTTTAAGCATCCCTGCATGAGTTGTAGGTGGGATTGTGTTTCCTCAGGTCAATCTGCTTTGCATGATTCAAAATAATTTTTTTTCTTCTGAGTATGAGAAACATTCCGATCATAAAGAAGCTGGGGAAAGGGAACTGTACCTTCATTGTGTTTTCTCTCCCTCTCTCAAGTATTTCAAATGCTCCTACATCCAGGTGAGATGCCTTTGCCTCCTCCTGATCAAATACCCAGATGGGCTATGTTCTGATCTTGCTGAGACTCATCAGTGAATCCATCTAGCTGAGGAGAAATCTCAGTAGTTTACAGCAAAATGCTGCCACCTACAACAGCAGTGGGGAACAAATAAGGCAAACACTGCCTGCACTGAATCTCAATTTTCTGAACGGAGGTTATCATATGTTATTTAATCTGATTTTCTGTATGCATTCACCTGTTCAGAAAAACACGTTCATTGACAAGACCACTTGTATATATTAATTAAAGACAAAGGTCTTTGCCTTTTTTCTGTTGCATCAAAAGTAGAAATGTATGCAATCTAAGTACACTCTTTTAATTTCTGTGATGACATTTTTGTTTTTTTTTTTTTTTTAAGAATAGGCAGAAATAAAGAGAATGATCATCTAAATTACATGCACTTTCACATGAGCATTTTTCTAAAACACATTAAAAGTAAATGTTAATGTCCAATCTTCTTTTAGATGGTTAATTCTTTAGATCTTGTGCAATAGTATCAATAATGTATTTAGCTTCCTGGATAAGATAATGTTCTGTAACATTAAAAATTCAGAATTGTATATTTGAGAATTGAGATTTTACAGCTGACTTTTTGGCAGAAAAGGACTAGGGTTGTTTTTTTTTTGCAAGTAACAGCTCAACAATATAATCTTCATAAAATTAAGGGATTTCATAACTGTTCACTTGCTTGAGCTATTTCTAATACACTAGAACTTTATCTACATGGCCTAAGCAGACATGATAATGAACAGACTCCAGTATATCCAAAAATGGCAAACCTTATTCGGTCTCCAAAAATTGTTGAATACATATGTACCATAAGAAATACCAAAGCAATGAACCATTTCCTTAGGAACTCATTATGTTTCATACTGCTGTTTTTTCACCTGCCAGATGGAGAGCTAGAAGTTGCCTGGTGGCGAGATGGCTGAAGGCCTTTGGCATGAGGACAGGTTAGACAAGCTCCTATCAGGAGTCTGGGTAGTGCCAGGAGAGGGGAAAGCGAGATGAGAGGTATAAAAGTATGCTTGGTCCTAACCCAGTGCAAAACCTTCAAGGCTTACATTTCTGTGATACAGGCACTGATCTGTGAAATAGCTCAGAAAATGTCATTGAAAACCAGGGAGCAATTGCTATTTAGCCTACCCACCACATCATCTAGCAGATATGGGGTAACAGAAATGCTTAACTGGGAAAAGGTGGTTTTAAAACCATTCCCCCACGCTTGCCTTCCTCCCTTTGGGAACTCTGCACTTTGAAATCTTGTGCAATGCACAGAGCTGGTGTTGACGTTTACCCCTGATTCAATGAGGTTATCAAGGCAAACCTGGGCCCATAACAAAGGAGGTTCTCCGAGTTTTATGCTCACACAAAGTCCAAAGGGACTCACTCCAAAGTTCAGCAGCAGCTGGGTCTGCGTGCATGGTCTTTGTGTTTATCTGTTTGTTGGATTTAAGCCCTACATTCTTCCTTCCTTTTTATTCTAACCACTCAGGTTCACTTGCCAAGTCTTGCCTCATTTCACTTCCAGCCCTGTGGTTTAATCCGTGTGAAGTAGCCACTGGCTTCATGCAGAGCTGGGCTGGCCTCAGCAGCACTTCACTGTGCCTGACCATTTGTGCCCGGCAGATGATCAGTGTGTCTTTGATCAGGTGCTGCTTGGGGCAGGAAAGGTCACCTTGGGCATTGCTGTGGTCCTCTAAACCAAGCTCAGGTGCTGTGCACACCACTGGAGCCTACTTCCCAGGGCATCCAGCACATGACAGAGAGAAACATGCATGCCTCGGAGATGGCCATACCCCACCAACAAGCCAGCCCAGGAGCAGACCCCTGGGCGAGTGGTGGGAATCAAGTCCAGAGCACCTCCTTGGCAGGCTTCATCTGCAGGCACAGATGCCTCTGAGGATCTGCAGAGCCTCATAACACAGTTCCTGGCTACAGCCCAGATGTGGCAGCCACCAAAGGCTTGACGGATTTTGGCTGCTCCTGAACCCATGGGTCAGCTGAAGTGATGAGAAAATGTTTGGGTGTCTCTGAAGACTTCTAGAAATGGATGTATATTTAGGAAAGAATGCTAAACTTTTCAGATATGCGTTTTATATAGCCCTAGCAAAAAGTCAGTTTGGGAATTCTCTTTTGCTTTCTTTTCTTGTTTCAGTTTTTATTCCCAAGTACTAACAGAGGCAGTTAAATCGGGAATTATTTTCAAATGTGAATCACTACTCAGCACATGGCTTGCAGTTAGAAATAAGCTTTTAATCATACTCCCATGCAAAACCACTGTTTGGAAAATTCAAACAATATTTTCTTGTATAAAACTTAACTCTTAACCCAAACTAGATTATGTAATAATGCACGCATGCGCACATACACACATGCAAAACACTGACTTTTTCCTGTCCTAGATTTAATCACCTGTTCATGAAAAATTGAATTTTTGGGGGAAATAGTCTTCAAGAACATATGTATACACTATTCAGTCACACATTTCATTCAGTCAAAATAAGGTTTTTTTGTTAATTACTCTTGCAGAATGTCTTAGTTAAGGTTTAAGAAATTTATAATCTTGTAAAGGAGGGAAAATGCTTCCACATTTCTTTTTCTACGTTACTCAAACATATACAACATATATTTGGAAAACATTATCCGTTTTATCAGTTTTTTACCATCAGGGCACTTTAGACATGGTCCAGATTAATATCGACCAGGTGGTGAGTGCTAGGCTTGTTGGGCTACCTGTATTACCTGTGATCTCTGCTCCCTGTGGACACTGCTGTGAAGGGCAAGTCGTAGCTCAGGCCCCCTACAGATCCTATACAGCCTTCCTGTGCCCTGCTAGCAAGGAATGGGCTCAGTGTTTGTCAGTAAACTGTCAGCAGACATCATGTAACACAATGTAGCTGAAAACTTTATGCAGCCCACCCAGAGAAAGGCTAACAAGAGCTCAGGTGTCACCATGTCCCGTGCTCCGAGGCTTGCCTGGCCTGTGGCATGAGGACCTCAAGGAGTACGTGATGGAGTAAATGATCAAACTTTTGCGACTGAATGTCCATTATCTCAGTGATCCAGTAATGATATCTAATACTAAGAAAAGATAATATCAATAAAGATTACAATGATGTTGTTAAAAGGAAATATCAAGAGATTGAAAAGACACTTAAGCAAACTTCCTTAAAAATTTCAACAAATATTTGAGGAAATTCAATGCAATGTTCATTTATTTTCAGTTCCCAGAATGAGAGGCAAATCCATTGAGTTTATAATCATAAAATAAACCGTGTTTAGCCTATTTGGAAAGGCGGTTGGTTTTAAAAAGTCATATGTACCAGATATTCTAATGATGCAATATATACTGTTATAATTCTCTGAATCTGTTTTTAAACTTTCTTTTTTTCGCTAGAGCATACTTTAGTCCTTAGAATAAACAGCCAGGATAAACTGATAACACACCAGAATTATAGTACTCTGAAGGGAAATCCATGTGAAGTTTTCTATTAAAAGGAAAATAAATTCTCAACAATTGCAGTCTGAAATATCCCAGCCTTAAAAGTGTTGAACTGCTGTTACTAGAAAGTGCATTAATAGTAAAAGGGATATGCCACTATTGCGTGGAAGGCTGTGTTTTGGTTACTCACATGCTTTTACTGAACCTCCTTTTACGTCAGCACCAGTTTTACACTTTGTCAGTTGGCTCCTTTCACTTTTCGTATTAGCCTGTATTCATTATGCAAGCTGATGTTAACTAGTAGGTCATGGCTTAGCGATTATTTATGCTTTGGTGTACTTATGTGACCTTTTGGGAAAAAAAAAAAGCGTGAACTGGAAAACTTAATAACCTTTTATTCAAAATTCTCATGTTGAAACAATCATGCAGGACAGAAGGAGGAGAGGAAAGGAAACAATCAGAAGAAATGCTCCTCTGAAAGTCCATGTTTTGACCAGCCTGTTGATTCTGCTTGCTTATATTCTGTCAATACTAAGATATTGAGCCGTGCTAGTCTTCATGTACAGTTTTAGTCTAAAGATGTATTTATTCTTATGTTTAAAACCCAGAGGACTTAAAAGATATTTTTCATGATGAAGGAGCATATGAGGCAATAAGTGGCTCATGCAGGTAAATACGTACTTCCTCATGTGAGGCTCACATAAATATGCATTCAAAGTGCCAAATGTCTGGCAATGAGGAAGAGAAGATGCTACACAATATTATTTTTTTCCCTTTGGTATTGAAATGCTGAACTTACTTTTTTACTTTTGATACATTCCTACAGGTTTACAGAATTGCCCCCTTCACTTAAAGGAAGAGGGGAGATGGCACTTAAAGGAAGTGTCTGGAGATGGCAGAGTTCACCGCAACTATTCCAAGGCTGGAGTCAGTAATGAGGAGTTGCTGGGTAAAGATGACTTGACTTAAAATATCCACCTACACTTGCATCTATTCTAAGGTCCACTCTGCTTTTTTAATTTCTTCCATCTGGAAGTTGCCTTTGTCTATCTCCTTTTTCTAAGGAGAAAAAGTTACGTGGTTAGGGCTCTATGTTCACCCAGGAGGACACAGACAGAATGTATTTCCCAGCCATGTGTGAGATCTTTTACAACATGTCACTGCAGTAATAAAGACAAGGCTCCTGTTGTCAGATCTGTTCAGCACGCAGAGAGAGGGAATGGCAGTGAAAACATGCTATAACTTTTGACAAAAGCAGAAGCCTTTGTAATCTATGTATTCTGACAACAGAGAGTCTTGTGAGGACGGAGGGAAAACACTGAATTGACGTGCTGAAAAGCTCTCTGTCGGTATGACTACTTGTTGGTAAAGTGTTTTCCCTGTAACTGGTCATCTACGCTCATTCCTATTTTGAGAAGTTTTATGATGTTGCCTTTCATATATGAGAATTTTTTTCAGATATGAAATTGGGCAAAAAATATTTCAGTGGCTCCAGCAACATCATCTTATTTATTCTTCATCTGCAGACCTGAATTTCTCAGATCTGTTCTCCGGATGGCCAAAAAGCTGTACTACTGAGTTTTCCCAGGATTCATCAGGAAAGCCTTCCCACATTAATGATGATTACCAGGCAGCTTGTGCCTCATAATTCATCAGTAATGAGATTGCTTCTTCAAGAGACTACGAAGAAAACTTGCACTGAGCTTTACATTGAAAGCTTCTCTCTGGCTCAGTATCAATACAGGACCTTTAATGTCAGACTGCAACTCTCCACAATTGACTAGATGGCCTGAGTTAATGATTGTCTCCTGAAAACTCCAGTAAAACTGTCTTTCTATACTTTTCTACTTTTCTTCAGATGCTCAAAAAAATGTTATTCTTCGTTCAAGTACAAGCCAGTCACAGTTTGAGCTGTATGTCAGCAAGTTTTGGTACTAAATTGTCTCCCAGTAAGAAAGTCCAAGGAGGAAAGTCTTCATTAACTTCATTGATCATTCTCTTTCATTGCATTCAGGATGAATTTATCTTTTTCTAAAAATTGCCTGCCTGCTGCAGCTTCTGTTAGAGTCAGAACTACCAACCTTGGTGAACCTGGTAGAGGAAGACATGGTGTGTTCCCGAAGTCAGACTGCATGTTGTCTCCATGAGCAATTGGGTGTATTCAAGATGCATCGGCCTCTGCTGCGCATCTGTGGCTGATGTTTACTTGTGCTCTGGCTGTTTGTCCAGGACTTGGGCATTCTGACAGCTCGGACTAGCAAGTACCCAGAAAACAGGGGGCCATTTCATGAAGTTTTAGGGGGGAAAATTGTTGCTACAGGAGAGAGGCTATTGCTGAATATGTCTGTACTTCAGATTTTTACAATTTTTTTTTGCCTTGCTTCTGGAAGAAGCAAACTTCGATTTAAAAATGTTTCTGCAGTAATATTAAAGACTGCCCATCTATCTATTCAGTTTTCAACACAGTGCTCTCTCCTATTGTAATATTCATATCTCATCATGGCATCCAACCTTCTCTTCCTCCCATATAATTACATCACCTTTCTCAATAGTACTGGTAAATTTTTATAAACCCTGAAGGCAATGTTAGAAACAGTCTAAACTTGACTGGGGTGGGTGAGATAGAAATGCTAGGCAATATTTTACACTGGCAGGAAAGACGCCCTAGAGAGAAAAATATAGAGCTGAGATACAAATGCTGCCTATAGGGAGAGGCTTTTATCAGCATCTGGGGGAAGTTTCAGAAAGAAAAAAAAACAACCCTCCCTAAAAATCTTTAATACATCTCAAGCATTATTGCACTCAGAAGTTTAATTCTTCCAGGACTCCACAAAACTTTTTATAAGGCAGATAAATCTAATTATGTTAACCTTCTGTTGATTCCCCTGTTCAGCACATACGAACAGATGTCAGGCTAAACTCATGCATCTGTGCCTTGCGTTGCATCTCATTAAAGAGGAAGACCTCACTGTGGAGAGCCCCAGTGTACCAGGAGGCCAGTGTTGGAGTGGAATTTCAGCAATGCAGAGACCATATTCTCTCTCTACACCTGAAGGGGCTAAACACCCACAAAAACGTGCTCAGGGTAGGAGAGTTTTAGATTAAGCCGTGCTGTATGGTGTTTCTCTATCTGGGCATGAGAGTAGCAACAATGTTATGATGCCCTCTTAGATAAGAAGAGCTTTTTCTTTTTAAGTGAACTTATGTATTAGCTAGTCCTTTCAAGGAAAGGATTCTTAGGCAAACTTTAATTCTAAGTAGCTGTCTAACATAAACAGCTTGTCTGGCTTGAGATCTGGATTACGTGGTTGTGCTGCAGACTACTTCCTTGCAGCCTTTCAAAAGAGAATCTGTGAACCACGGTGGTAGTGAATGCTGTAAGAAAGGCTTAAAGGGAATTATCTGCTCTCAGGCCCAGGATCAAGGGCTGAAAAAACAGACAGTGTTCGAAAAAAGAGCAGATGGTTAAAAATTAGCTTTTACAGAGCTCTTCTCACTGCTGGCCAGGTGTAAAAAGAATGAGAAGCTGAATTAAAATGTGCCATGAGAAATAGTCTCAGCTATTCTAAACACCACTTTCTGCTCTCTGGGAATTTGAAAGCAAATGATATTTAAATCCATTTTATGCAGATAAATGCCTTTATGCTATTAGTACCACTTGAATTAGCCTTAGTGAAAATTCAGATCCTTCTCCTTTTCCCAAGTGGCATGTTTTGGGACAAGGAGGAAGAAGAAAGGGACAAACATACTTATAAAAGAGAAAAAAGCCATGCAAAAGCCATGGTCTCCTCCCTCAGACATGCTTGTCGTGTTATAGTGTATCCTAAAGGTTAGATTAAATAATCCCTTTCACCTAACAGCAAAATTGTTATAATCCCCAAAACCTAAGATTAGAGAGCTGCAGCAGTTACATTTTTGCCATATCTAGAAAAATGAAGGCATCCATTTCTGTGGCAATGTGCTGCTGGAATCAAATTCATGTCTGTGAAGTCATAGATCACAGAACAGTGCATTTATCATTAGAAGTGTTGGTAACGGGCATTTCTCAAGCTTTGAAATGCTTGAAATATCTTACCATGTGTCATCAGCTTCTCAGAATTCAGGATTCAAAATTAGAGACAGCTAGCATGTAAAGCATCATTTAAAACCGGTCTTCTACCCAGGTTCCAGTTTTACACAGCAATTTTATCAATTCAAACCATGGTCTACAACTCTGACAGCTATGACAATTTAAACATATTTATACACATAGAATTTGAATATCCTCACTTGTCCAATACTCTCTGATGGCTTGGTGTAAATCCTTTGCACACACAAAAAAAAAGCCCAAATGAAACCAAAAAAGTTTGACCCATCACTATGTATGTAAGCACATTCTTTTCTCAGCCCACTGTTTGCTTAAGTCATTCTTGCATGTATGAACTCTCAAGCTTTTAAGTTCTCAAGAACAGATCCTGGTAACACAGGGAGCAAACTTGGTCTAGGAAAAGGTTATAGAACTGTGTTCCAAAATCATGTTTATTTGTACCCTTAATTTGAGAGAACACTTGGCTATTATGAATCATTAGAGTAGCTTGAACGATGAGTCATCAGAACACGATGACAGAGGAGTTATGTTTCAAGGAAAGCATGAATGTTAAGCTCTGACAAATCTTAAAGAAATAATAGTAGGGTCAGAATGATATGTGTTATACTGCGGGCAGTTATGTTCCTGGGGTCCCATTTAGGATCAGACTCTGCTGTTACTTGCACTGAATAGTGCCACAGTTAATGAGACTACTTGCAGAGTTGCTCTCTAATAGAGTCTCCAAATCAGTTGTGGTTTTTTTTAATATATTGCCATGGTGGCTGTGATCAGTGTTATCTTTAAATATTGTATGGTGTTTGGTGATATTGTTGTGATAAAATCCTAAGTATTGCATTAGTTAATACTAGTTCAAGTGGGAGTTCACTGTTTCCTGTTGCCTTAATTTCTTATCTGACTTTCTCAGATGGAAAGCAGGTGGCAGTATAGAGGTATAAAGTTCCTAAGCATGCAAACTAGAGAGACGAAGGAAAAGGAAGTGAACAAAACACTCTCGTGGGCTGAATGAAGGGTTTGCACCTAGCGTTTTTTGTGAACCCTTGAATTTTATGATAGTGGAAGATAAAATTCTCCATTTTGCAGGATGGAGTCCCTACCCCGGCTTTTAAATGCAGACCCATCCCCAGTATGGTCGGAGGTCCATTTAGGTTCAGGCCAGAAGTTTTATCAGAGCTTCATGAGCCTCAAAGCTGCATGTTCAGATAAAAAATAACATGAAATCAGATTATGCTGTTTTCCCAAATACATTGGTCCAGTTGCAATAGCACTGGAGGCTTTAGTGACTGGGGTTTTGGTAGAAGAGAAACTAGGTGTACCAAACCAAAAGGAGGTCCAGTACTTCTTCTGCTGCCAATCTGCTTCCTTATGGAAAAGGACAAATGTCAGAGTATGGATGGGAGATTGAGGTTACCAGGGTTAGGACTCAAAAAGTTAAGTTTAAGGTGAAGCCTGAGTTACACTCACTGCTTTTTGCTGAAGAAGCAGACTCACCACTAAGGGATGCACTAAGATCCAAGACCCAGCAAAGCCCAGACTGGTTCAGGAGATGTTGCAGTGGCTGTGATGTGCACGGCAGTAGCCCAGTGTCCTGTCCTCAGCAGAAGACAGCAGTAGATGTCTGCAGATGCCCCTGCAGAAAGTGGGCTGTGAGAAAAACTGCTAAGAAAGACAAAGTGATGGGCCTGGTTCTTCAGTGTGTTAAAAGAGGACAGGAGAAGACAGAGGAAATGAGTCCCAACTGGATGTCCCAGAAATTTGTCAGATAAAATGCTCAACTGGTTGCAGGAAGCTGCATATGGTTTGTTATACAGAGAAATGTGAAATCCTGGGGATTTCCCTCAGGCATTCCTAAGGGAAAACCCCTTCCTGTCCCCATATTTGGTCAGTTTAATCACAAACAAGAGGCAGGAACCAAAGTCCTGCTTTCTCAATACCACGGTCCAGCCCATGCTGTGGCCTATCCCTGCCGCTTCAGAGGAAGGCCACGTGAATGAATCTCAGGAGCTTTGTTATTCCTTAAAGGCAGAAAAAATTCTTCCCGAGACTTGCAGATGAACAGCAAAGCAGTGAAGCATAGAATTAATTATATACAGTAATTATTTGCTTTGGCAGTGCAACAAAGACCTGATAGAAAAGACTATTCAGTCGGTTGAACCATTCAAAAGGTGTTATTACATTCACTGAGCTCTATCTTGAAAAAAAAAAGGTTTCTTGCCACTACTCCAATTAAAAAACTCCTCCAGAATCTTCACTACTGTGATGATTTGAGCCTCCTGATACCAGTCTAAATTCACCCATGCTTGGCATATACTCATATGATGCTGCAGAAAAAGTGGCCTTTAATTGAAATAATTCTTTTCTTCCCATGATAGTTGTTTCCCTGGAATGTGTTGAGAGAACTGCCTCTTATTGCTAAGCCAGCCTGATGTTTTGCAAATGGCAGACTTTCTGCACAGCCAATCATCCTATCAACCCTTTTCTCTTTGTGTTTGCTTGAATTGATGTTTTCTGAGCATAGGTGTCCCTCACAATCTGCTTCCATGGGGGGTATGGTGGGACTGCCCCAAAGAAATGGAAAGCCAGGCAGTTTCTTTGATTCTGATTCTTTTCAGTCCTGCTTTCACCTTTGCAGAGCACTGCTACAGCAGAACAGGAGTGGTGGATACCCTTTCTATACAAGTCAACAAAGCAAGGGAAAAATGCCCTGCACATACAGTAGAGATTAACCTGCTTTAGTTCCAAGACTTATGCGGAGCATAGAAACAAGTTGGGTTTTTCTGCTGGTCTTTTCCATAAGCATCCAATCATTCCTTTTTTTTTTTTTTTTTTTTTTTTTTGAAAAACCAAAATTTTTCAAATNCTGGAACATGTCTCTTATGAAAAGAGGCTGAGGGATTTGGGTCTCTTCAATGTGGAAAAAAGATGACTGAGGGGGGATCTTATCAATGCTTATAAATACTTAAAGGGTGGGTGTCAGGAGGATGGGGCCAGGCTCTTTTCAGTGGTGCCCAGTGACAGGACAAGGGGTAACAGGCACAAACTTGAGCTTAGGAAGTTCCATCTAAACACGAGGAGGAACTTCTTTACTTTGAGGGTGTCAGAGGACTGGAACAGGCTGCCCAGAGAGGTGGTGGAGTCTCCGTCTCTGGAGACATTCAAAACCCGCCTGGACGCGTTCTTGTGCAACCTGCTCTAAGGTGACCCTGCTCTGGCAGGGGGGTTGGGCTAGATGATCTCCAGGGGTCCCTTCCAACCCCTATCATTCTGTGATTCTGTGATTCTGTATGTTGCTATTGTTCATGTTTCATAAACAAATATCCATTTTTTAAAACTTTGAATTGAAAGAAAAAGATGGAAAGGCCTGGTATTGGTTACATCAGCAAAAAGTCTTTTCCAGCTGTAACAATGACTGTGGAGTTTATGAAAAACTTGTGTTCTGCTGACATCATATCTCAGTGTGCACCCTTCTGTTCTGGCCTGTCTCTCTCTCCTTGCGCATTCTGCCTTTCGATCTCACCTTCTGCTCTCTTCCTTCTCCCTCTGTGGCTTCCCCTATGCTTTCCTGACTGCAACTTCTATGAAGGTTGAGGAATTTTAGCTGAAAGCATGTTGCATAGTTTCCCTAGTATAGAGCATTACTCTTAAATATGTTCAAGGAAGAAGAGTGTATAGTATCTCAAGGTAGTTCATCCCAGGATTTTACCACCATAGCTCCAAAAGCTTTTCTTTATTTGGTGTCTCACACAGTCTTCTTTTTTCCTGAGGTTCCTTTCCCCGGGGGCCAGTACTGTTAAACAATCACAGACAGACAACAGTGTGCGTACAACAACTTTACATGTTGTATACAAAGAGGGTGGATCAGGTAAGCATCCTACAGCACGGGTTCACTAGGTCCAGTGAACTCCTCTGTTGTACGAGCACTTTCACACAAGCATTTTCTGCCAAGCAAATCACACTTTATTGATCTCCTATTTGGAATGAAAGTAAATTGGCCACCATCTTCAGGAAAAAAAAAAAAAAAAAAAAAAAAAAAAACAAACAGGCTCCCACTAGATTTCACAGACCTGTGTGTTTGCTTATAATCCACTGTGTTGATTCCCTGTTGATGTCAAAATGTTTAAAATCCATTGTCACCATCAAATCCTATCCTTTAGGAGTACACTGGTGTTCATGAAGACATCCTCAAAGACAGAAATGTTTTTTTCAGGTTTTTTTTCACCTCTTTGTTATCAAGGAGCCACATAAGTCATATGCTCAGCTGCATGCCGTGGCATGAAATTTTCACAGAAATTTTCAAAAGGATAAAGAAAGATCCACTTATAAATCCACTGGCACAACATAGCCTGCAGTTAATTTTATGTTTTGTGTAATGATAAAGAAAGAATTATTGTTTTCATGTAACCACGGTGATTAGTCAGTAAGTGTCTGTAATATGACGTGCAAACACCTAAGTGGAAAGGAAATGTTTATTCTCACTAAAGTATCAATACTCTGATGGAGTATATCACGGAGTGAATTCACCATTAAATGCAACAGTTGTTTAACAACTTCCCAGTAAAGCAAAGCCAATGGAGTAAACGATGTATGTGCTGAGAAATATTTTTTCTGAAGCTTTGTAGGCAGTACTCTAGTGAAGGTCCATCTTAGCTGAGACACCATACACATGGGCAATGTCCACCCCCCTGCAATAAGAAAGTAAAGTAAAGCAAAATCAGGCCTGCAAGATGAATTGTTTTCTTATTGGAGTATTAATTTTAAAAGGTCTTTCATGATGTATGTATTAACATGCAAGCAAGGGAACCTTACTGCTTCATAATGAGGAAGGTATTTGTACAAGACAGTGTGTTGCAAATTTAGCAGTGAAAAAACCTTTCTATTCACATTGGATGAAGAGCGAAGTGGCAAACATCATCACTGGATGCTTTTGACTTGCATCCTGTTCTTAATGTATGATTTCTGAGAATACAACCAGATATGTTATAAAATATGCTCAAGAACATGGGAATAGTTTGGGAGTCAAAAACTCAACTCAGGCAGTCTCCAGGCTTGCAGGTGAATGCTTTTCCTGACATTCTAAAGTTTCTCACCCTGTAATGAGCTTCCCCATCTAGTGAATAAAATACATCCATTCATTTATCCAGTATTTTAAATCTCCTGCACGTAGTGAGTTTGTGTGTGTAGTTGTGGGCATATAAGCGACTTCACAGGGCTCCACTGTGTTTGCTTACTTCGCACAATGGTTTTACCTAGAATATCCAAAAATTCCCGTGAAAGAAAGATGAATATAAAGAACCATCAGGCTGGTGATTATCTTTCAGTTGCAGTCAGAATTGCACTAATTTCTGCTGTGACTGTAAATCTCCCTGAACAGTTATTTTCACTAGAGTATTAATTGCCTGTAAAAGGACAAGAGTTATGCAGTTGAATTACTTGCTCCAGTGGGAATACAATAGTTTAATGGCAATGTAACAGGCAAATTTAATTTTTCTATTACATTCAAATAAGTTTTTCCTTCCACATATTATTTAATCTGATTTCTTTATCAGATCTGTTTGCTACGCTGTTGTCCAATTAAATCTTTAACTTCTGAAACAAAAATTGGCTCTTTACATTGATTCTTTAAGTTGGCTTTTTACCTGAGCTACATATTCGCCAGCAAATGAAAAAAAAGCGGTGCATTCCTATACAAATTCCTCCCACCAGCTCTCTAATCAAAATCCTCTCTGCTGATGAACAGAGGTCTCTCAAACCAGGCTCATCCTATGCCAGGGTTGGTGGTTTTCACTCCCATCAGTGGGTGAGGAGCGCCGTCCCAGTGTGCTCCCACACCTCCTGACCACAGGACAGTGGCTTTCTCAAGACGCTAAGTCAGGCTCTCAGCAGGCGAAGGCTCATACACACCCTGATGTACTGCAGACCATCTGCCAGCCTTTCATCCCTTCGGTCAAAGCATTTCCTTGGGAAATTATTTATTGTAACTGAATGATTGCTTATGCTCTATTTTATTACTGCATCTCTGTAGAAATTGTGCTGCAATTGCATTTTCATGCCTTAATATACTTGCTTAAATTGACCTAACCTGGTGAAAGTATACCAAATTCAAAAACTGTAAAGATACTGAGTAGTCAAATGCAGTAATTAAGGGAATTTTTAATCACTTCAGATGTAGAAACTGCAGCCTGCAGTAGATGACCTTGCGGGTTAGATCAGCGTACAGCTGTCTGTGGATGGGGACCATGAGCTCAAGAGCAGGCACCGTGGCACAGACACTGTTTTTTTCCAAACTGCAGGAGAAAGCCTCTGCAAGTCACTCATGACCTTTTTATTTACTGACGGCTTTTATTTAAATTTGTTGAAGAACAAAGGTGGACATTTACTGAACCCAGATAAAACCAGATATAAATTACCATCCAGGCAAGCTTGTCTACTGCCTCTCTCAAATGTAGCAAATATAAAAAGTTTCTCCATAAGGCTCTTGTTCTGAAAATAGCTTTTCCCAAATCACAACCAAGTCATCTGTCCATTAATTTTAAAAGTGTATTTGAAATACTACATTTTTCACACTTCTAAACCCCAGTTATTGTTTAAAACATTGAAAATATCTTTCATTACTGAACATATCACATACAATTCAGTTCAGTTTTCAAGTTTCAGAACTGACGTCTGCAACCTTCAGTGGGCTCTCTGGGGTCCATTTATTTCATTTATTCAAATAAGAGGGACCTCTGAAATACTGGGAAATGGATGGAGGTGTTGAATGGAAAAGCAAGGACAGCAGAGTAAGGAAAATATCAGATGTATCAGTGTTTTAAACCTAGATACTAGCCAATTAGTATCGATTTATATAGCTGAAAATCTTGGAACACCCCCCCACATTTTCATCTTCTTTCTTTTTCTAAAAAATAAATTCAAATACGTTTTAATAGCAGCAGCCCTTTTATCTCAAGTGATAGCTTCCTTTCAAAAATATAAACTACTTAGCAGACAAATGGTCACAATGTGCCATCACTAGGACTTAATAAGAAGTTCAAGAGACTGACCAAATTATTATGTAGGAAAGTCAGTGCTGGTATGTTCTTTCAATATAGCAGATTTTGGAATGCAATTTTCAGAAATGTGAAACTTAGCCTGCTTTGCTCTCTTATGTTTTAGATCATTACATTTAGGAGAAGTGAAAGTCTTGATTAACCCATTCATGCCCATGACTTGTGTCTTGATAATATTTAAAAGTAAAATTTCAGTTACAATTTTTTTTTTAATACTTTCTGTCATTAACTCTTTAGAAAAAATTTACTTTCTGCCAAATGAAAACACACTTGAAGGTCAAAAACACAAATAAACCCGATCAGGGCTGAAATCCCTCCATCACTCCCTCATTGCTCCTGAGAGCATTAAGCAAGGGACAAAAAGGCAAATGTTAATAACAGAGTGTCAGCCTGGATATTTTTCAGTAATGTTGAATGTCCTTGGTCTTTTGTGTAGTTGTATCAGTGCTCTTACATTCTTTTAAAAAATTCTCTAGGAGAAAAAACTATAAGAGAAAACCAGCACAATGTCAGCTAAAATGGGAGCTGTCTTCCATGAGAAAATTTCCAAATAGTGTAATTATTTTGAGATCACTATGAAGACTCTGAGGATTTCTTCAGATTTTTAATCAAGCTCTGAGGCTGCATTCCTCTGTCCTTGATGAATCCCCCCCTCATGTTGGACTGTTCCTTGAGAGAGCTGACACGACCAGGACATCATCAAGAGAAAAAAATTAGGGAATTTATGACCTATAAAGAGATAGTGGACTACTTGATGGTTTCATAGGAAAGGTCCATGTCCCCTACCACTTTTCCTGCAGGTCAGAAGAGCTGTCCCCACAGTGTTCAGTGGGATGGCTTATTTTCATTTGCTGTTTGAAATTTACTTCTCCAAAATTTCTTCATCAAGTTAACAAAAAGAAAATGATATGTGACTAGCAAGCAGTAGTGGGGAACCTATTCATGTCATTTAATTAGTCTCCTCATTTGCAGCTGACATCAGATCTCAGGCTCTGCCTACTGTAGGTGTCCCAGGGGTGCCAAGAGCAGACAGGAGGTTGTTTTTTCTCTGACCCACATCCTCAGGTCAGCTCCCTCCTCCCCTATGACAAGCCAGCTGTCCCACAGCCCAGTCTCACTTCTGCGTCTTTCTCAGTCCAGACAAAATCCACTGCCCGGGGAAGGTGGGCAGCTGTCCTGGCACACTTTGCTGTGAGGTTCGATCCTCAAGGAAATGGTTTGGCCTGGACCAGGTTTTCACAGGCTTTGACTTTGGCCACTGGGACAGGGACTGGACTGGCAGTGGCTATATTTCTCTATTATATGCCATACTAGGGGTGAAGCAAGTTAGGCTCTTCTGCTGACCTGTTAGGGATGGTCACACAGGAAGGACATTATTGGAAGAGGGTATCCAGACCTGCCCGTCATTCCCCCCATTCTATCAGGGCTGTCCACAAAGCATTCATGTTACATCATAAACGGCCTCGGCCCTACAGTTTTAGGAAAAGCATGTCTCCGGTGTCCCCCAGAGGCCCATATTGGGAAGAGTACTGTTCAATATCTTCATCAATGATATGACGAAGTGGTGCGGTTGACATGCCTGAGGGACGGGATGCCATCCAGAGAGACCTGGACAAGCTTGAGAGGTGGGCTCATTTGAATCTCAACAAGGCCAAGTGCAAAATTCTGCACCTGGGTCGGGGCAGCTCCTGTTGCCAATACAGGCTGGGGGATGAAGGGATTGAGAGCAGCTTTGCTGAGAAGGACTTGGGGGTACTGGTGGATGAAAAGCTGGACATGAGTTGACAGCATGCGCTCACAGTCCACAAAGCCAACTGTATCCTGGCCTACACAAAAAGAAGTGTGGCCAGCAGGTTGAACGAGGGATTTTTCTGCCCCTCTACTCTGCTCTGGTGAGACACCACATGGAGCACTGTGTCCAGCTCTGGATCCCTCAGCACAGGAAAGACATGGACCTGTTGGAGTGGGTCCAGAGGAGGGCCACAAAAATGGTAAGAGGGCTGGAGCACCTCTCCTGTGAGGGCAGGCTGAGAGAGTTGGAGTTGTTCAGCCTGGAGAAGACAAGGCTCCAGGGAGACATTATTGCAGCCTTTCAGTACTTAAAGGGTGCCTACAGGAAAGATGGGGATAAACTTTTTAGCAGGGCCTCTTGTGATAGGACAAGGAGTAATGGTTTTAAACTAAAATAGGGCAGATTTAGACTAGAAATTAGGAAAAAATTGTTTACTGTTAGGGTGCTGAAACCCTGGGACAGGTTTCCGAGGGAGATGGTGGATGCCCCATCACTGGAAGCATTCAAGGTCAGGTTGGACGGGGCTCTGAGCAACCTGATCTGGTTGAAGATGTCCCTGCTCATTGCAGAAGAGGTTGGGCTAGACAACCATTAAAGGTCCCTTCCAACCCAAAACCTTCTATGATTCTATGATTCTAAGAGAAAATGCACTGATGGGAATGGTAGAGCTGATGGAGACAAGCTTAAGTTTTACAGTGTGCTATAGATCTATCATGCATTATACTTGTCCTGTCTTCGAGTCTGGCAGAGAGTTAGGCTTTTGAGCTGCCACCGTCACTGTAGCTTTGATGAGTTGGCCATGATTTTTGTTTGTTTGTCTGTTTGTTTCTGTGTGCTTGCACTGGCAGATTGTTTGTATTGATTGTTTGTAATGTACCTCTCCAGTCTGTCTCCATCAGGTTAACAGAAATGAGTTGACCAATGAATAATACACAATAGAAGAAATGAAAAACATTTACTTTAAAATTCTACAGACATCAATTTGTTTCTTAACCTGAAATAGACTTTTGAACTCTGAAATGATCAGTGCAGTCTGTGGTACGTTATAGCCTAATATGACAGTTAGAAAACTATGTGTGGTGAAATGAAACTATGGGATAAGAGCAAATGCACAGTTGTGGAACAAGCCTTTGCAGTCTAGATGCAAATTGTTCCAAAGACAAACCTGAGGTGGGCTCTAGTCTGAATGAGGGTTGAAAGCTCCTTACCAAAACATCCCAGCCCGTGCTCTGGTCCCAGCCTAGCCTGTCTGTTATCTCAGGAAGGTGTTTGTCACTGGGAATCTCTAGGACATGGGGCTGTGGGGCTCTCCCACTGCAGACTCCAAGCTGTGTTTGTTGGGGGACATGGGAGGAGCTGTGGGGACTCCCACTCACATGGAAGGGTGCTGCATGGGTCCCAGCAAGCTTTGTCCCATGAGAGCAGCATCAATCAGTGCAGCTGAGGTTCTGATGTGGGTACTGATCTCTGCAGGAGTTTTTCTACTTCTATATACCAAAACTAAAAGATAACTGGAAGATAGCTAAGAAGAGGGAAACTAGAAAAAAAGAATCTATCATGGCCCCTTATTACTGTTAGGGACAAATCCTGATGACTGCTACGATTTTGGTGTCAGAGACAGAAAGAGATGGATGGGACCATTAGTACTTTCAAGAGAACTTACAGTTCCTGCAGATAAATGGCTGAGTAGGATGAATTTACTCAAAGATTGTGGTCATTTGTTTACACAAGTATTTGGTCTTCTGAACCAGTCATTTAAGTACTTCTGTTCAGCAATTTCTATGAATACAAGAGGAGAGTGGAATAAAATTGAACCAGCAAAACTTTTTATTTGGTTAATTGTTTTAAAACCCCAAAGCTTCAGCCTCAAAATCTGTTCATGTTCTACTAGTGCTTTATAATCTCAGACCTTTGCTCAAGAGGATAAATTTTCCTTGTTTCATCTTACTTTAGCATTCACACTACAGGAAATCAATTTTCACATCAAAGGGATATTAATCACCCCAGGCTCTGTTCTCCTCCATGTTGCAGTCGCATGTTTTTGAAGTTGTCCTGACTTGGAGGTAAATTAATTTAACATTTGATTGTCATGCATTGTTCTTTCTTTTTAATATTGTATATTTGTTTTGCTTCAGCAGCATATTTACGATAGGTAACCTTTCTGACTGTTTTCCTTTGTAACCAGCAAAGCAATTACGGGCAGCACCACTGAGTGTCCATACCACTTCTTGTGGAGGACAGTCTAGTTCATTGCTTATGATTTTGTTGTGATTGCTGTGCTTTAGATCTCTTCCTCATTTTATATTCTGGTATTTTGGTTGTTAAAAATACCTTAAAACATACAAGCACTTTTTTTTTTTCCAAACAAAGCCTTAAAGTAATTAAAAAAGTAATCAGAGGCTTTTCATTATGTGACTTCTCTGAAGTACACTGAAATTGTTGCAGATGTCTAATGACTCCAGCAACCTTCTGATCGTGTCATATTTCTAGAATGAAATCGATGGTAAAAGTAAACGTAAGCACCAGTATGCTGAGAGGTCACAGTGAAACTCACACAGATTACCATGCAAGTGTCTATCAACCCGACAAAATTCAAGAACAGAGAAGGCTTGTAAAATCATATTTGAGTAACAACAAATGGGAAAAAAAGGTAAACACTCTGGCAGAATTAGGGATAGCAATGAGATATCTTTGGGTAGGAAAGATTTGTTTTTCCAGGCATGGGGATTTTAAACAACATAGTTTAGAGATCCACCATCACTTTGCTGCCATGGAAACATTAAGTGACTAGTGTTCAAATGAAAATTCTTGATCAAAACAATACTGTTAAGAAGATTTCACTTCAGAAAAATGCTGATCTTGTAAATATAAACTGTCTGGGAGAAGGGATACAGAATTGTCTTCTGTTTCAAAGTCATGACACCTGAGGAATGAGGAACCAAGAAGAGCAAAATTTCCATCACTCCGGGGAAAAGGTTTTATGCTATAGCAGATTTATTTTATCCACTAAGTTTATTCACTAGAAAGTATGTCTTTGGATGATCAGAAGTACTAATGAATATTTATCAAATTCCCAAATTGTTTTAACAAAAATGTGCTACACAGAGGGAACAAAGTAATGTCAGAAAAGTTAGAACATTTCTTCTCTTTGAAACAGAAACATTTGGAGTTTTCATTCTGAAGTTTTCATTATATAAAACAATTCTAAAAAAGTAATATTTTAAGTCTATGAAAGCGAAAAAATTACCAGTAAATATTTGGGTTTGTTATTTCAAAATTTTGCAGAGAAATCTCTACCATTTTTTTTTAAGATCGGCTAAAAACTGGCTCTGCTTTCTGCGCATTCTAGTAACTAATTCAAATGACAGCAGGCTCAATAGGAGTCAGCAGTGGGCCCTGGCAGCCAACAGGGCAAACTGCATCAAACGCAGCATAACCAGCCCGATAAAAAAGGTGATTATCCTGCTCTATCCAGCGTTGGTGCGGCCTCACCTTGAGTACTGTGTGCAGTTCTGGGGCCCACAATTTAAGAGGGATGTGAAGGTCCTTGAATGTGTTCAGAGGAGACCAACAAAGCTGGTGAAAGGGCTGGAAGGAATGCCCTATTAGGAGCAGCTACGGATCTTGGGTTTGTCTGGTTTGGAGAACAGGAGGCTGAGGAGAGGTAACCTCATTGCTCTCTACAGGTTCCTGAGGAGGGGAAGTGGAGAGGGAGGTTCTGAGTCCTTCTCCCCATTATCCAGTGACAGGACACGCGGGAATCGTTCAAAGTTGTGCCAGGGGAGATTTTAGACTGGAGATTAGGAAGCATTTCTTTACTGACAGGGTGGTCAAACACTGCAACAGGCTTCCTAGAGAGGTGGTCAATGCCCCAAGCCTGTCAGTGTTTAAGAGGCATTTGGACAATGCCCTTAACATGCTTTAACTTTTGGTCAGCCCTGAATTGGTCAGGCAGTTGGACTAGATGACCACTGTAGGTTCCTTCCAACTGAAATATTCTATTCTATTCTATTCTATTCTATTCTATTCTATTCTATTCTATTCTATTCTATTAACTGTGATGATGTCACAGACACATATGCCTGGAAATGTAAACACTGGAAAGATTTTTGGTTTCCTATTTGCCCTCACTGCATTGTATGGAAGTGAGGTAATTTGTTTATAGCCTCAACAAAATTAATAGGTTGATTTTAAATACTTGCTAGACAGTATTATTCTCTTTGAGAGTTACACTCTTAGGCACTTTAGTAAGGCTTAGAAGGTACACATCGTATAATAAAAAGTTCTGAAATGTTTTTAGAATGCTTTCTTTGTAACTGTGTAGCACACTGTATTTAGAGGCATAAATTTTTTCATCAGATTTACTTTCTTAGTTTTAGCTGTCATTAATGAATCACCCAAATGAGTATTGGTTTGGTACAATTATAACATAGTGTCAGTTAATAAATCCATTTGGGCTATCCTACATACAATATTCAGCAAAATATCAAATATTTTCCAGAATAAATTCTGGAATGACAAATCCTGTCAGTATCCTGCATACAATTAGTCATTGCTGCAGGGTAAATACAGACTGTCTCAAATGGTGTTTATTACTATTTGTGCCATTCGTGACAAGTAAAGATATTTTTTATTATTTATTATTTATTATTGTGGAATAACTACTAAATTGGCCAAAACTGCAAAAAGTACAGCATTGATCACACATCAAAGAAAGGTATAGAATCAAAAGGCTTTTGAGGTAGGCAGCTGCAGCTGACATGAATTCCAGGCTGTATTGTCTCAGTACCTGCGGTTCGAAGTTACACGGGGGATGGAACGGAACGCAATCTTCCGTGGCCTTGCCCTGTGATGTGTAGCAGGTACAAGAACAAGATGAATGGATAAGTGACCAGCTCGCTACCCTGAGCCCAGATTCTGACAAATATTGATGAAATGCTGTCCTTTGTGTGAACTTTGCTCATTATAATGTCATTATAATACCAAAACACACCTCCATCCCGAAGGCTACCC